>CAMZMU010000124.1:3260453-3741993 GCA_947311845.1 Poa pratensis
TGGGCCTCCAAGTGCAGAGGTTTGTAGAACAGCAGCAAGTTTCCTTAAGTGAATCACCCAAGGTTTATCGAACTCAGGAGGTAGAGGTCAAATGATATCCCTCTCAAGCAACCCTGCAATTAAGATACAAGAAGTCTCTTGTGTCCCAACACACCCAATACACTTGTCAGGTGTATAGGTGCACTAGTTCGGCGAAGAGATATTAAAATACAAGTGATATGGATGATTATAAGTGGTAATTGCAATCTGAAATAAAAATGGCAGCAAGCAAACATGTAGCAGAAACTGGTTGTAAACGGGTTTCAATGCTTAGAAACAAGGCTAGGGATCATACTTTCACTAGTGGACACTCTCAACAATAATAATATAATTGAATACATAGATATTTCTCTTCACTATGCTACCTGATTATTCTCTCGTTGGATAACGAACACAATCCACTGCGTAGGGCTATAACAGCACACCTTAAAGTCGCATTCCCATGTCTGTTAACCCCACACTGTCAACTTGAGCGCCCTAGAAGGTACTAGACAAACACCGCAATTTCATAGGACATCCAACGCAAATAATAACTCATGATAAGTATTCTGTTATCTTTAGCCTAAGAGCCACACAGGGGCACACTGTCAACTTCGCACCGTGGGACAAAGGTGACTCCGGAGATTACATTAATAAAACCACTTGAGTAGCAATAAGATAATGAATAGTAACATCTATGGATTCAACTAGATTACAAAGCTCATGATCACATAAAGATCACACCATGGGAGAGAGAGATAAACCACATAGCTACGGTAGAGCCCTCAGCCCGATGAAGAACTACTCCCTCCTCATCATGGGAGGCAGCAACGACGATGATGGAGGCGGTGGCGTCGATGGAGATGGCTCCGGGGCAATTCCCCGTCCCGGCAAGGTGCCGAAACAGGACTTCTGTCCCCCGAATTAGGGTTTTGGATGGCGGCGGAGATCTGGAACTTTTCTGGGGAAATCGTCGATCTTTTCGTGAGTTTTAGGTCAGGGGCAATATATAGTCCAAAGGGGTCGCGAGGCGGTGCACGAGGAGACGACACCATACTAGGGCGCCTGGAGATCCCTGCCGCGCCCAGGTATGGCGTGGGCCCTCGTGGCCCATCTCTGCCTCCCCTTCTGGCTCCAGGTGTCTTCTGATAAAATAGGGGCCTCCGTAAATTTTCGTCCAATTCCGAGAATATTTCCAGACTAGCTTTTCTGGAATACAAAAACAGCAGAAAACAGGAACTGGCACTGTGTCATTGTTAATAGGTTAGTCCCAAAAATGTATAAAATGTGACATAAAGTAGATGCAAAACATGTAGCAATTGGTATAAAACAAGCATGGAACATAAAAATATAGATACGTTTGAGACGTATCAGCATCCCCAAGCTTAGTTCCTACTCGTCCTCGAGTAGGTAAACGATAAAACAATAATTTTTGAAGTGACATGCTACCACATAATCTTGATCTAATAATGATGTAATGGTAAGTGAGCTGAGATCAAATCATTCAAAGCAAATGTCTATAATTGATATTAAATAAGAGATAATAAAGCAAGATAGTTAAACAAGCTAAAAGTTTTCATGAATGACGGCCTTTAAGACATGAAACCGTACAAGGTTCATTATAGATGTTTTAAGTATCCAGTGTAGGAGTTCTATCCTTCAATTCCAAGCATCAAGCAATTTTTCATAACATAGAGAACGGATCCAGTCAAGTAAAAGTAAACATGAACGTCATGAATCCACTGTTTCGAGGTCTACTCAACCGGTGAGCGTAAGCATTTAGTTGGCACCAGGATGTTATGGCAAAGAGAACGTTAATGGGGGTTTGGAAGGCCAATGGAAGAAAGTCTCACAAAGCTATAAGTGATCATTAGACAAGAGGAAGTCTTATAATCGAAGCTATGCAAGGAGTAGTGATTGCCATGCAACGGATGCACATAGAGCTATATGTGTATGAAAGCTCTCCAATGGAACTAGTGGGGGTGCATCCAACTCGGTTGCTCACGAAGACCTAGAGCACTTTTGAGGAAGCTCATCATTGGAATATACAACCCAAGTTCTATAACGTAATATTCCCCACATAGTTATACTAGTAAAGCATGAAAACTCTCTCAAATGGAGCATAGGTGCTAAACATGAGCACAAATGATGACTATGAATACTGCAAGTGCTAAACATGAGCACAACTTTGATAAAGGATAGTGTGTTGCCCCCCTTTTCTTTATTCTTTTTTTTTTCTTTTTTTTCTTTTTCTGTTTCTTTTCGATGGCCTCCATGGCTCTTTTCTAAGGGGCAACACTCTAATATGATTACAACTTTTGGTACAAATAACTCATAATGAACAAAACATGATGTATAAACTGTATGCCTCTGCCAGTGTAGCAGGATGTGCAATGATCAGCGTAACATGGGTAAACCACACATCAGCTATATAGAATCATGCAAAGCAATATATAAATGATAAATGACAACAAGTCATGTAATGTAAATGGAAGTTGCATGGCAATATATCTCGGAACAGCTATGGAAATGCTGTGGTAGGTAGGTATGGTGGCTGTTTTGAGGAAGATGTATGGGTTTATGTGTAGGAGAACAAGAGGAAGTCCTCCCACGGGTTTTGGATGTACTGGCGAAGTTTGCACAACTCTCAATGTGAGAAAAGGGCAATGCACAGCACCGAAGAGGCTAGCAAATTTGGATGGTGGAAGTGCCAAAACCGTAGCTTAACATTAGTCAAAAAGAACTCACAAGTTTATTGCAAACAACTAGCAGGTTCAACATTAAGCGATGGTTAACATTTACCCCAAGGAGGGCCGTTCACGGCGGCACAAGTACCCGTTAGATCCCTCGACCTTCACACACAACCTAGTTATTACGAACCACTTTTCAGACATGGAAAGCTATCAAGTCCAACTACACCTTCAACTTTTAGTAGAGTTTGTAGTACGGTGCAAGCTTAAAGACAATAATCCACTAATGATTTTAACTTAATTAACCAGCAAGCTTTACCATCTATTACTTAATACCTCAAAACGTTTGCAAGGAATCAGGTTATCAAAGTTCAATGATCTACAAGATTATGCAAGTTTTTCATTATACCACTACCACACGCAACATTTTCTGAACCAACATATTAACCAAGCAACTCTCCAAACAAATATAAGTGAAGCAAGAGAGTACTTTCTACAAAAGAACTAATAGCTCTGACAAGAGTACATGAAAACCAAGAGCTAGAAGCTAAACAGCGCGAAAATTGAATACTCAACAGATATAAGTGAAGAACAAGAGTATTCCAAGAAAAAGCGGAGCGTGTCTCTCTCCCAATCAAGAATGTTGTGATCAAGCTTATTGAAAATAAAAGTACAATACTGAAAATAAAAGCACACAGACGCTCCAAGAAAAGCACATATGATGTGAAAGAATTAAAATATAGTTTCACTAGAGATGACCTGATAATTTTGCCGATGAAGAAGGGGATGCCCATCCCCAAGCTTAGACGCTTGAGTCTTCTTGAAATATGCTGGGGAGATCCATGGGAGCTCCCCAAGCTTAAGCTCTTCACTTCTTCCATCCTATTATATCATCCTTCTCTTGACCCTTGAAAACTTCCGTCACACCAAACTCAAAATAATCTCATTAGAGGGTTAGTGCATAATCAAAAACTCACATGTTCTATAAAGACGCAATATGACTTGTTACTTTAAACATTAGCTACTGCCACTGATGTTATGTGAAATCTTCCACCCAAAAAAGAATTTCACTCAACACTAGTAAAAGAGAGAATGCAAAATAAAAAGGCATAATCTGTCTAAAACAGAACAGTCCGCAAAGACGAATTTTTTCGAGGCACTTACGACGCTCAGATCGAAAAACTTTGAACTAATGAAAGATTCAGACATTCATAAAGATTACGCACAAAATTTTTCAGATTTAATTAACAATCTGGTGATTTTAGGAATTTCGTACAGTGAACAGCAAAAATCTGTTTCTGCGCAGCAATCAAAATTAGCATCATCTTAACATTAGAGGCTACTCTTGGCACAACAATGCGAGAAAATAAAGATACAAAGGAGTTGCTACAGAAGTAACACCTTGACTCAATAAAAAGAAAAATTGCAGAAATAAAAAATGGGTTGTCTCCCATAAGCGCTTTTCTTTAAGCCTTTTAGCTAGGCATAGTGATTTTTATGATGCTCATAAAGATGAGAGTTGAAACATATAAAGAGAGCATCAAGAAGCATATATAAAACATGTTTAATCTAACACTCTTCCTATGCATAGGATCTTGTAAGAAAACAAATCAATAAAGCACAAAGAGACTAGCATAGGAAGGCAAAACAAGTGCACTTCAAAATTTCAACATAAAGAGAGGAGACTTAATATTATTGGATATATGAAACCGTGTCTCCCTCTCTCATAATGACCAGTAGGTCTTAAAGTACCATCAAATAAAAGCAAATCAAGAGAAAGCTCAAAACCTTCATCATAAAGAGAAGAAATTTAGTAACATGAAGATTTCTATACCATATTTTCCTCTCTCAAAATAATTTTCAGTGGCATCATGAATAAACTCAACAATATAGCTATCACATAAAGCATTCTTATCATGATCCACATGCAAAAGTATCATTACTCTCCACATAAGCATAATCAATTTCATTAGTAATAGTGGGAGTAAAACTATCACAACCATCATTGTATCATCATAAATTGCAGGCATAGTATAATCATAATAAACTTTATCCTCCATAGTAGGTGGCACCAAAATACCACTATCATTATAATCATCATAAATTGGAGGCAAAGTATCATCAAAGAAAATTTTCTCCTCAAAACTTGGGGGACTAAAAATATCATATTCATCAAAACCAGCTTCCCCAAGCTTAGCTTTTGCATAGCATTAGCAATAATGGTGTTCAAAAGCATTTATAGTAATAACATTGCTACCATCATGCAAATAATTTTCCATAGGTTTTTTAATTTTCTCTTCAAAAGCATCATGTCCTAATTCAAGATAAATTTCATAAAGACTCTAATTTTTTTGTTGTTTTCCATTAAGCCTAACTAGTGAAATAAAAACAAGAAACAAAAAGATATAATTGCAGAATCTAAAGGAAATACCTTCGAGCACTCACACGTCAGCAACAGTGCTAGAAAATAGCTAAGTAGCTGGAGGATGTGAGTACCTTTTACCTTACCTCCCCGGCAACGGCGCCAGAAAATAGCTTGATGTCTACGCACGCTTCTATTCTTGTAGACAGTGTGGGCCTCCAAGTGCAGAGGTTTGTAGAACAGCAGCAAGTTTCCCTTAAGTGAATCACCCAAGGTTTATCGAACTCAGGGAGGTAGAGGTCAAAGATATCCCTCTCAAGCAACCCTGCAATTAAGATACAAGAAGTCTCTTGTGTCCCCAACACACCCAATACACTTGTCAGGTGTATAGGTGCACTAGTTCGGCGAGAGATATTAAAATACAAGTGATATGGATGATTATAAGTGGTAATTGCAATCTGAAATAAAAATGGCAGCAAGCAAACATGTAGCAGAACTGGTTGTAAACGGTGTTTCAATGCTTAGAAACAAGGCCTAGGGATCATACTTTCACTAGTGGACACTCTCAACAATAATAATATAATTGAATACATAGATATTTCCTCTTCACTATGCTACCTGAGTTATTCTCTCGTTGGATAACGAACACCAATCCACGCGTAGGCTATAAACAGCACACCTTAAAGTCGCATTCCCATGTCTAGTTAACCCACACTGTCAACTTGAGCGCCCTAGAAGGTACTAGACAAACACCGCAATTTCATAGAGACATCCAACGCAAATAATAACTCATGATAAGTATTCCTGTTATCTTTAGCCTAAGAGCACACACGGGGCGCACACTGTCAACTTCGCACCGTGGGACAAAGGTGACTCCGGAGATTACATTAATAAAACCCATTGAGTAGCATCATAGATAATGAATAGTAAATCTATGGATTCAACTAGATTACAAAGCTCATGATCACATAAAGATCACACCATGGGAGAGAGAGATAAACCACATAGCTACCGGTAGAGCCCTCAGCCCCGATGAAGAACTACTCCCTCCTCATCATGGGAGGGCAGCAACGACGTGATGGAGGCGGTCGGCGTCGATGGAGATGGCTCCGGGGCAATTCCCCATCCCGGCAAGGTGCCGAAACAGAGACTTCTGTCCCCCGAATTAGGGTTTTGGAGAGGCGGCGGAGCTCTGGAACTTTTCTGGGGAAATCGTCGATTCTTTCGTGAGTTTTAGGTCAGGGGCAATATATTGTCCAAAGGGCGTCGCGAGGCGGTGCACGAGGAGACGACACAACTAGGGCGCCTGGAGATCCTGCCGCGCCCAGGTATGGTGTGGGCTCCTCGTGGCCCATCTCAGCACTCCCTTCTGGCTCCAGGTGTCTTTGATAAAATAGGGGCCTCCGTAAATTTTCGTCCAATTCCGAGATTATTTCTAGACTAGCTTTTCTGGAATACAAAAACAGCAGGAAAACAGGAACTGGCACTGTGGCATCTTGTTAATGGTTAGTCCAAAAAATGTATAAAAGTGACATAAAGTAGATGCAAAAACATGTAGCAATTGGTATAAAACAAGCATGGAACATCAAAAATTATGATACGTTTGAGACGTATCAGCATCCCCAAGCTTAGTTCCTACTCGTCCTCGAGTAGGTAAACGATAAAACAAATAATTTTTGAGGTGACATGCTACCATCATAATCTTGATCTAATAATGATGTAATGGTAAGTGAGCTGAGATCAAATCATTCAAAGCAAATGTCTATAATTGATATTAAATAAGAGATAATAAAGCAAAATAGTTAAACAAGCTAAAAGTTTTCATGAATGACGGCCTTTAAGACATGAAACCGTACAAGGTTCATTATAGATGTTTTAAGTATCCAGTGTAGGAGTTCTATCCTTCAATTCCAAGCATCAAGCAATTTTTCATAACATAGAGAAGGATCCAGTCAAGTAAAAGTAAACATGAACGTCATGAATCCACTGTTTCGAGGTCTACTCAACCGGTGAGCGTAAGCATTTAGTGTTGGCACCAGGATGTTATGGCAAAGAGAACGTTAATGGGGGTTTGGAAGGCCAATGGAAGAAAGTCTCACAAAGCTATAAGTGATCATTAGACAAGAGGAAGTCTTATAATCGAAGCTATGCAAGGAGAGTAGTGATTGCCATGCAACGGATGCACATAGAGCTATATGTGTATGAAAGCTCTCCAATGGAACTAGTGGGGGTGCATCCAACTCGGTTGCTCACGAAGACCTAGAGCACTTTTGAGGAAGCTCATCATTGGAATATACAACCCAAGTTCTATAACGTAATATTCCCCACATAGTTATACTAGTAAAGCATGAAAACTCTCTCAAATGGAGCATAGGTGCTAAACATGAGCACAAATGATGACTATGAATACTGCAAGTGCTAAACATGAGCACAACTTTGATAAAGGATAGTAGTGTTGCCCCCTTTTCTTTATTCTTCTTTTTTTCTTTTTTTTTCTTTTTCTGTTTCTTTTTCGATGGCCTCCATGGCTTTTTCTAGCAGGGGCAACACTCTAATATGATTACAAACTTTTTGGTACAAATAACTCATAATGAACAAAACATGATGTATAAAACTGTATGCCTCTGCCAGTGTAGCAGGATGTGCAATGATCAGCGTAACATGGGTAAACCACACATCAGCTATATAGAATCATGCAAAGCAATATATAAATGATAAATGACAACAAGTCATGTAATGTAAAATGGAAGTTGCATGGCAATATATCTCGGAACAGCTATGGAAATGCTGTGGTAGGTAGGTGTATGGTGGCTGTTTTGAGGAAGATGTATGGGTTTATGTGTAGGAGAACAAGAGGAAGTCCTCCACGGGTTTTGGATGTACTGGCGAAGTTGCACATCTCAATGTGAGAAAGGGCAATGCACAGCACCGAAGAGGCTAGCAAATTTGGATGGTGGAAGTGCCAAAACCGTAGCTTAACATTAGTCAAAAGAACTCACAAGTTTATTGCAAACAACTAGCAGGTTCAACATTAAGCGCATGGTTAACATTTACCCCAAGGAGGGCCGTTCACGGCGGCACAAGTCCCCGTTAGATCCCTCGACCTTCACACACAACCTAGTTATTACGAACCACTTTTCAGACATGGAAAGCTATCAAGTCCAACTACACCTTCAACAATTTTAGTGTTTGTAGTACGGTGCAAGCTTAAAGACAATAATCCACTAATGATTTTAACTTAATTAACCAGCAAGCTTTACCATCTATTACTTAATACCTCAAAACGTTTGCAAGGAATCAGGTTATCAAAGTTCAATGATCTACAAGATTATGCAAGTTTTTCATTATACCACTACCACACGCAACATTTTCTGAACCAACATATTAACCAAGCAACTCTCCAAACAAATATAAGTGAAGCAAGAGAGTACTTTCTACAAAAGAACTAATAGCTCTGACAAGAGGTACATGAAAACCAAGAGCTAGAAGCTAAACAGCGCGAAAATTGAATACTCAACAGATATAAGTGAAGAACAAGAGTATTCCAAGAAAAAGCGGAGCGTGTCTCTCTCCCAATCAAGAATGTTGTGATCAAGCTTATTGAAAATAAAAGTACAATACTGAAAATAAAAGCACACAGACGCTCCAAGAAAAGCACATATGATGTGAAAGAATTAAAATATAGTTTCACTAGAGATGACCTGATAATTTTGCCGATGAAGAAGGGGATGCCTTGGGCATCCCCAAGCTTAGACGCTTGAGTCTTCTTGAAATATGCTGGGGAGATCCATGGGAGCCTCCCCAAGCTTAAGCTCTTCACTCTTCTTGATCCTATTATATCATCCTTCTCTCTTGACCCTTGAAAACTTCCGTCACACCAAACTCAAAGTAATCTCATTAGAGGGTTAGTGCATAATCAAAAACTCACATGTTCTATAAAGACGCAATATGACTTGTTACTTTAAACATTAGCTACTGCCACTGATGTTATGTGAAGCTCTTCCACCCAAAAAAGAATTTCACTCAACACTAGTAAAAGAGAGAATGCAAAATAAAAGGCATAATCTATCTCTAAAACAGAACAGTCCGCAAAGACGAATTTTTTCGAGGCACTTACGACGCTCAGATCGAAAAACTTTGAACTAATGAAAGATTCAGACATTCATAAAGATTACGCACAAAAATTTCAGATTTAATTAACAATCTGGTGATTTTAGGAATTTCGTACAGTGAACAGCAAAAATCTGTTTCTGCGCAGATCAAAATTAAGCATCATCTTAACATTAGAGGCTACTCTTGGCACAACAATGCGAGAAAATAAAGATACAAAGGAGTTGCTACAGAAGTAAACAAGCCCTTGACTCAATAAAAAAAATTGCAGAAATAAAAAATGGGTTGTCTCCCATAAGCGCTTTTCTTTAAGCCTTTTAGCTAGGCATAGTGATTTTTATGATGCTCACATAAAGATGAGAGTTGAAACATAAAAGAGCATCAAGAAGCATATATAAAACATGTTTAAATCTAACACTCTTCCTATGCAAGGAGCTTGTAAGAAAACAAATCAATAGCACAAAGAGACTAGCATAGGAACAAAACAAGTGCTTCAAAACTTTCAACATAAAGAGAGGAGACTTAATATTATTGAGATATATGAAACCGTGTCTCCCTCTCTCATAATGACCAGTAGGTCTTAAAGAACCCATCATAAAGCAACATAAGAGAAAGCTCAAAACTTCATCATAAAGAGAGAAATTTAGTAACATGAAGATTTCTATACCATATTTTCCTCTCTCAAAATAATTTTCAGTGGCATCATGAATAAACTCAACAATATAGCTATCACATAAAGCATTCTTATCATGATCCACATGCATAAAATATCATTACTCTCCACATAAGCATAATCAATTTCATTAGTAATAGTGGGAGTAAAACTATCACAACCATCATTGTAATCATCATAAATTGCAGGCATAGTATAATCATAATAAACTTTATCCTCCATAGTAGGTGGCACCAAAATACCACTATCATTATAATCATCATAAATTGGAGGCAAAGTATCATCAAAGAAAATTTTCTCCTCAAAACTTGGGGGACTAAAAATATCATATTCATCAAAACCAGCTTCCCCAAGCTTAGAGCTTTGCATAGCATTAGCAATAATGGTGTTCAAACATTTATAGTAATAACATTGCTACCATCATGCAAATAATTTTCCATAGGTTTTTTAATTTTCTCTTCAAAAGCATCATGTCCTAATTCAATATAAATTTCATAAGATCTCTAATTTTTTTGTTGTTTTCCATTAAGCCTAACTAGTGAAATAAAAACAAGAAACAAAAAGATATAATTGCAGAATCTAAAGGAAATACCTTCGAGCACTCACACGTCAGCAACAGTGCTAGAAAATAGCTAAGTAGCTGGAGGATGTGAGTACCTTTTACCTTACCTCCCCGGCAACGGCGCCAGAAAATAGCTTGATGTCTACGCACGCTTCTATTCTTGTAGACAGTGTTGGGCCTCCAAGTGCAGAGGTTTGTAGAACAGCAGCAAGTTTCCCTTAAGTGAATCACCCAAGGTTTATCGAACTCAGGGAGGTAGAGGTCAAAGATATCCCTCTCAAGCAACCCTGCAATTAAGATACAAGAAGTCTCTTGTGTCCCCAACACACCCAATACACTTGTCAGGTGTATAGGTGCACTAGTTCGGCGAAGAGATATTAAAATACAAGTGATATGGATGATTATAAGTGGTAATTGCAATCTGAAATAAAAATGGCAGCAAGCAAACATGTAGCAGAACTGGTTGTAAACGGTGTTTCAATGCTTAGAAACAAGTCCTAGGGATCATACTTTCACTAGTGGACACTCTCAACAATAATAATATAATTGAATACATAGATATTTCCTCTTCACTATGCTACTCTGAGCTATTCTCTCGTTGGATAACGAACACCAATCCACTGCGTAGGGCTATAACAGCACACCTTAAAGTCGCATTCCCATGTCTAGTTAAGTCCACACTGTCAACTTGAGCGCCCTAGAAGGTACTAGACAAACACCGCAATTTCATAGAGACATCCAACGCAAATAATAACTCATGATAAGTATTCCTGTTATCTTTAGCCTAAGAGCCACACACGGGGCGCACACTGTCAACTTCGCACCGTGGGACAAAGGTGACTCCGGAGATTACATTAATAAAACCACTTGAGTAGCACATAGATAATGAATAGTAACATCTATGGATTCAACTAGATTACAAAGCTCATGATCACATAAAGATCACACCATGGGAGAGAGAGATAAACCACATAGCTACCGGTAGAGCCCTCAGCCCCGATGAAGAACTACTCCCTCCTCATCATGGGAGGCAGCAACGACGATGATGAGGCGGTGGCGTCGATGGAGATGGCTCCGGGGGCAATTCCCCGTCCCGGCAAGGTGCCGAAACAGAGACTTCTGTCCCCCGAATTAGGGTTTTGGATGGCGGCGGAGCTCTGGAACTTTTCTGGGGAAATCGTCGATTCTTTCGTGAGTTTTAGGTCAGGGGCAATATATAGTCCAAAGGGTGTCGCGAGGCGGTGCACGAGGAGACGACACCATACTAGGGCGCCTGGAGATTCCCTGCCGCGCCCAGTTATGGTGTGGGCTCCTCGTGGCCCATCTCAGCCTCCCCTTCTGGCTCCAGGTGTCTTCTGATAAAATAGGGGCCTCCGTAAATTTTCGTCCAATTCCGAGAATATTTCCAGACTAGCTTTTCTGGAATACAAAAACAGCAGAAAACAGGAACTGGCACTGTGGCATCTTGTTAATAGGTTAGTCCCCAAAAATGTATAAAAGTGACATAAAGTAGATGCAAAACATGTAGCAATTGGTATAAAACAAGCATGGAACATCAAAAATTATAGATACGTTTGAGACGTATCAGCATCCCCAAGCTTAGTTCCTACTCGTCCTCGAGTAGGTAAACGATAAAAACAAAATAATTTTTGAGGTGACATGCTACCATCATAATCTTGATCTAATAATGATGTAATGGTAAGTGAGCTGAGATCAAATCATTCAAAGCAAATGTCTATAATTGATATTAAATAAGAGATAATAAAGCAAATAGTTAAACAAGCTAAAAGTTTTCATGAATGACGGCCTTTAAGACATGAAACCGTACAAGGTTCATTATAGATGTTTTAAGTATCCAGTGTAGGAGTTCTATCCTTCAATTCCAAGCATCAAGCAATTTTTCATAACATAGAGAACGGATCCAGTCAAGTAAAAGTAAACATGAACGTCATGAATCCACTGTTTCGAGGTCTACTCAACCGGTGAGCGTAAGCATTTAGTGTTGGCACCAGGATGTTATGGCAAAGAGAACGTTAATGGGGGTTTGGAAGGCCAATGGAAGAAAGTCTCACAAAGCTATAAGTGATCATTAGACAAGAGGAAGTCTTATAATCGAAGCTATGCAAGGAGTAGTGATTGCCATGCAACGGATGCACATAGAGCTATATGTGTATGAAAGCTCTCCAATGGAACTAGTGGGGGTGCATCCAACTCGGTTGCTCACGAAGACCTAGAGCACTTTTGAGGAAGCTCATCATTGGAATATACAACCCAAGTTCTATAACGTAATATTCCCCACATAGTTATACTAGTAAAATGAAAACTCTCTCAAATGGAGCATAGGTGCTAAACATGAGCACAAATGATGACTATGAATACTGCAGTGCTAAACATGAGCACAACTTTGATAAAGGATAGTAGTGTTGCCCCCCTTTTTCTTTATTCTTTTTTTTCTTTTTTTTTCTTTTTCTGTTTCTCTTTTCGATGGCCTCCATGGCTCTTTTCTAAGGGGCAACACTCTAATATGATTACAAACTTTTTGGTACAAATAACTCATAATGAACAAAACATGATGTATAAAACTGTATGCCTCTGCCAGTGTAGCAGGATGTGCAATGATCTAGCGTAACATGGGTAAACCACACATCAGCTATATAGAATCATGCAAAGCAATATATAAATGATAAATGACAACAAGTCATGTAATGTAAATGGAAGTTGCATGGCAATATATCTCGGAACAGCTATGGAAATGCTGTGGTAGGTAGGTATGGTGGCTGTTTTGAGGAAGATGTATGGGTTTATGTGTAGGAGAACAAGAGGAAGTCCTCCCACGGGTTTTGGATGTACTGGCGAAGTTTGCACAACTCTCAATGTGAGAAAAGGGCAATGCACAGCACCGAAGAGGCTAGCAAATTTGGATGGTGGAAGTGCCAAAACCGTAGCTTAACATTAGTCAAAAAGAACTCACAAGTTTATTGCAAACAACTAGCAGGTTCAACATTAAGCGCATGGTTAACATTTACCCCAAGGAGGGCCGTTCACGGCGGCACAAGTACCCCGTTAGATCCCTCGACCTTCACACACAACCTAGTTATTACGAACCACTTTTCAGACATGGAAAGCTATCAAGTCCAACTACACCTTCAACAATTTTAGTAGTTTGTAGTACGGTGCAAGCTTAAAGACAATAATCCACTAATGATTTTAACTTAATTAACCAGCAAGCTTTACCATCTATTACTTAATACCTCAAAACGTTTGCAAGGAATCAGGTTATCAAAGTTCAATGATCTACAAGATTATGCAAGTTTTTCATTATACCACTACCACACGCAACATTTTCTGAACCAACATATTAACCAAGCAACTCTCCAAACAAATATAAGTGAAGCAAGAGAGTACTTTCTACAAAAGAACTAATAGCTCTGACAAGAGGTACATGAAAACCAAGAGCTAGAAGCTAAACAGCGCGAAAATTGAATACTCAACAGATATAAGTGAAGAACAAGAGTATTCCAAGAAAAAGCGGAGCGTGTCTCTCTCCCAATCAAGAATGTTGTGATCAAGCTTATTGAAAATAAAAGTACAATACTGAAAATAAAAGCACACAGACGCTCCAAGAAAACACATATGATGTGAAAGAATTAAAATATAGTTTCACTAGAGATGACCTGATAATTTTGCCGATGAAGAAGGGGATGCCTTGGGCATCCCCAAGCTTAGACGCTTGAGTCTTCTTGAAATATGCTGGGGAGATCCATGGGAGCCTCCCCAAGCTTAAGCTCTTCACTCTTCTTGATCCTATTATATCATCCTTCTCTCTTGACCCTTGAAAACTTCCGTCACACCAAACTCAAAGTAATCTCATTAGAGGGTTAGTGCATAATCAAAAACTCACATGTTCTATAAAGACGCAATATGACTTGTTACTTTAAACATTAGCTACTGCCACTGATGTTATGTGAAGCTCTTCCACCCAAAGAATTTCACTCAACACTAGTAAAAGAGAGAATGCAAAATAAAAAGGCATAATCTGTCTAAAACAGAACAGTCCACAAAGACGAATTTTTTCGAGCACTTACGACGCTCAGATCGAAAAACTTTGAACTAATGAAAGATTCAGACATTCATAAAGATTACGCACAAAAATTTTCAGATTTAATTAACAATCTGGTGATTTTAGGAATTTCGTACAGTGAACAGCAAAAATCTGTTTCTGCGCAGCAATCAAAATTAAGCATCATCTTAACATTAGAGGCTACTCTTGGCACAACAATGCGAGAAAATAAAGATACAAAGGAGTTGCTACAGAAGTAAACAAGCTCCTTGACTCAATAAAAAAAAATTGCAGAAATAAAAAAATGGGTTGTCTCCCATAAGCGCTTTTCTTTAACGCCTTTTAGCTAGGCATAGTGATTTTTATGATGCTCACATAAAGATGAGAGTTGAAACATAAAAGAGAGCATCAAGAAGCATATATAAAACATGTTTAATCTAACACTCTTCCTATGCATAGGAGCCTTGTAAGAAAACAAATCAATGTAGCACAAAGAGACTAGCGTAGGAAGGCAAAACAAGTGCAGTTCAAAACTTTCAACATAAAGAGAGGAGACTTAATATTATTGAGATATATGAAACCGTGTCTCCCTCTCTCATAATGACCAGTAGGTCTTAAAGAAACCATCATATAAAAGCAACACAAGAGAAAGCTCAAAACTTTCATCATAAAGAGAAGAAATTTAGTAACATGAAGATTTCTATACCCATATTTTCCTCTCTCAAAATAATTTTCAGTGGCATCATGAATAAACTCAACAATATAGCTATCACATAAAGCATTCTTATCATGATCCACATGCATAAAATTATCATTACTCTCCACATAAGCATAATCAATTTCATTAGTAATAGTGGGAGTAAAACTATCACAACCATCATTGTAATCATCATAAATTGCAGGCATAGTATAATCATAATAAACTTTATCCTCCATAGTAGGTGGCACCAAAATACCACTATCATTATAATCATCATAAATTGGAGGCAAAGTATCATCAAAGAAAATTTTCTCCTCAAAACTTGGGGGACTAAAAATATCATATTCATCAAAACCAGCTTCCCCAAGCTTAGAGATTTGCATAGCATTAGCAATAATGGTGTTCAAAACATTTATAGTAATAACATTGCTACCATCATGCAAATAATTTTCCATAGGTTTTTTAATTTTCTCTTCAAAAGCATCATGTCCTAATTCAATATAAATTTCATAAAGATCTCTAATTTTTTTGTTATTTTCCATTAAGCCTAACTAGTGAAATAAAAACAAGAAACAAAAAGATATAATTGCAGAATCTAAAGGAAATACCTTCGAGCACTCACACGTCAGCAACAGTGCTAGATAGCTAAGTAGCTGGAGGATGTGAGTACCTTTTACCTTACCTCCCCGGCAACGGCGCCAGAAAATAGCTTGATGTCTACGCACACTTCTATTCTTGTAGACAGTGTTGGGCCTCCAAGTGCAGAGGTTTGTAGAACAGCAGCAAGTTTCCCTTAAGTGAATCACCCAAGGTTTATCGAACTCAGGGAGGTAGAGGTCAAAGATATCCCTCTCAAGCAACCCTGCAATTAAGATACAAGAAGTCTCTTGTGTCCCCAACACACCCAATACACTTGTCAGGTGTATAGGTGCACTAGTTCGGCGAAGAGATATTAAAATACAAGTGATATGGATGATTATAAGTGGTAATTGCAATCTGAAATAAAAATGGCAGCAAGCAAACATGTAGCAGAACTGGTTGTAAACGGTGTTTCAATGCTTAGAAACAAGGCCTAGGGATCATACTTTCACTAGTGGACACTCTCAACAATAATAATATAATTGAATACATAGATATTTCCTCTTCACTATGCTACTCTGAGTTATTCTCTCGTTGGATAACGAACACCAATCCACCGCGTAGGGCTATAACAGCACACCTTAAAGTCGCATTCCCATGTCTTGTTAACCCCACACTGTCAACTTGAGCGCCCTAGAAGGTACTAGACAAACACCACAATTTCATAGAGACATCCAACGCAAATAATAACTCAGATAAGTATTCCTGTTATCTTTAGCCTAAGAGCCACACACGGGGCGCACACTGTCAACTTCGCACCGTGGGACAAAGGTGACTCCGGAGATTACATTAATAAAACCACTTGAGTAGCACATAGGATAATGAATAGTAACATATATGGATTCAACTAGATTACAAAGCTCATGATCACATAAAGATCACACCATGGGAGAGAGAGATAAACCACATAGCTACCGGTAGAGCCCTCAGCCCCGATGAAGAACTACTCCCTCCTCATCATGGGAGGCAGCAACGACGATGATGGAGGCGGCGGCGTCGATGGAGATGGCTCCGGGGGCAATTCCCCGTCCCGGCAAGGTGCCGAAACAGAGACTTCTGTCCCCCGAATTAGGGTTTTGGATGGCGGCGGAGCTCTGGAACTTTTCTGGGGAAATCGTCGATTCTTTCGTGAGTTTTAGGTCAGGGGCAATACATAGTCCAAAGGGCGTCGCGAGGCGGTGCACGAGGAGACGACACCATAATAGGGCGCCTGGAGATTCCCTGCCGCGCCCAGGTATGGTGTGGGCTCCTCGTGGCCCATCTCAGCCTCCCCTTCTGGCTCCAGGTGTCTTCTGATAAAATAGGGGCCTCCGTAAATTTTCGTCCAATTCCGAGATTATTTCCAGACTAGCTTTTCTGGAATACAAAAACAGCAGAAAAAAGGAACTGGCACTGTGGCATCTTGTTAATAGGTTAGTCCCAAAAAATGTATAAAAGTGACATAAAGTAGATGCAAAACATGTAGCAATTGGTATAAAACAAGCATAGAACATCAAATATTATAGATACGTTTAAGACGTATCACTTACCTCAAGGCAATGCAACCTCCGGCGGATGACCCTACCGCCGCCCTGCATCGCGAACAAATCAAATCGCTAGCCCTAGCAGCAAAGGCTATACAGACAGAAGACAAAACTCCAGGAGGGAATCGAGATCGCGACCTAATCGACTCGCGGCACGCAGCACACAATCGTAGTGGTCGCAGCCACCACTCGGAGGAAGGAAGAAGAAGCGCATGCCAGCAAAGGTCCAGTAGGAGCAGATCTCGAAGGTCCTACAGCAGCGATTCATACTCTGACTGCGAACCAGAGCCATGCGGAGCCTTGTGCTTCACTCGACGCATCCGCGAGACACGAATGCCCAAAGGGTTCAAGTTAACAGGCGAACAACCCAAGTACAACGGTCGCCAAGAACCTTCTGGATGGCTGGAGGACTACAGACTCGTCGTGGCATGCCAGCGTGGCACGAATACCACGGCAATGCAGTACATACGACTCATGCTCGAAGGAACAACCCGCGACTGGCTCAAAGCGCTCCCCCCGTCGTCATACGACTCGTGGGACGATTTCCGCAGAGACTTCATCAAAAACTTCAAGCCTCTTTGTGAGCGCCCGAAGACATTCGAAGAACTGAGAGCATGCACTCAACGATCAGACGAGTCGTTGAGGTCATACATACGGCGGTGGACCGAAATACGCAATTCGGTTGGCACAATATCAGAATATAGGGCCATGGATGCCTTCACAATGGGCCTCGCCCGGAAGGACTTCAAGGAAGCACTTGGTCGTGAAAAGCCAAGTTCCTTAGCTCAACTCATAAAAATCGCGACTGAGTGGGCAGATGGAGAGGACTCTGTACGAAGATCCCGCGCCTCCCCACCACGCGACAGCCACGAAAGTGGCAGTCGAAGCCGCAGAGACTCATACAGAGACGATCGCAGACGCAAACGTTCCAAATGTCAGTACGACGATGACAGACCCAAGTTCATGGCGGCTGGGTACACACAACCCCGCGATGACCAAGACAGAAGCAACCGCCGATCGGACTATCGACGGGACAGTCGAGACCGCGAGCAACGAAGCGACAGCTACAAAAGGCAAGAGTGGCGCAAACGCGCTGACACAAAATCCGAGCGATCATTCGAGAAAAGATGGACGACTGGGGCAGATTCCACCTCTTCAAGGGGGACGACGGAAAATTACGCTCCAATCACACGCAAAGGAACTGCAGGGAATTCGACCAAATGGCGTCTGATTACATGATACGACTCAAAAGGTACGGCCCAGCACCCGCCCAGCCTACACCTGCACCCGTACCCCAGCAAAACGCTATGCCTGCTCTCATGGCACCACAGCCGCCACCGCAACCACCACCACAGCCTGCCCAGGCGCAAACATCGCAGGTGCCATACAACCCGTACTACGGGCGGAAGATGATCAATATCCACAGCCCCACGGGCAGATGTACATGATACAAAAGGGTCGCCCCTCCAACAGGCAGCAAAAGCTAATCACTCGACAGGTGAACATGGCTGTCATGGCACCTCCTGCTGCCCGAATTTCTGAAGGGATCGGAAACCATCATAAGCTTCAGTCGAGAGGATCATCCCCCAGCTGTAGTTCGACCAGGGCACGCTGCTCTGGTACTCGACGCGCAAATAGGAGGCTACGCCATGACCAAGGTCTTCATGGATGGAGGCAGCGGCATAAACATCATCTTCGCGGACACGCTCCGCAAAATGAACAGGTCAGTCGAAAACCTCCCAAAATCTTCAAATACCTTCCACGGTATCGTTCCTGGCAAAGCAATTAGCCCAGAAGGCACCATACAACTCGACGTTACGTTCGGGGACAAAAGCCACTTCAGGACAGAGTCGATTGAGTTCGAGGTCGTCGACTGGAAATCACAATACCATGCTATTCTTGGTCGCCCGACGTTTGCTCGATTCATGGCGGTGCCACACTACGCGTACCTCACGCTGAAGATGCCAGGACCAAAGGGAGTCATCACTGTCCGTGGAAACTTTCAAAGGTCCGATGCTTGCGACCGCGAGTTCAGCAAAATCTCCGAGATGTTCGGGGTGGAGAATCACTCGCCGACTGGCGATTTCAACGACCGCACACTCCTTCCGGAGCATAAGAAGTTGGCAGTCGACAGATCCTTCAATGCTACAAATGACACAAGGTCGCATCAGGTGCACCCGACCGATCCGTCCAAGACAGTCAATATCTTCGAGCCTGCCTATCGCATAGGAAGGCGCGCTCGTCGAATTCCTCCGTGAGAACTGGGAAATATTTGCGTGGTGTCCAGCCGACATGCCAGGTATTCCCAGGGAATTCGCCGAGCACTCTCTCCAATTGTTTCCAGATGCAAAGCCAGTCAAGCAAACGATGCGTCGAATCTCCGGCCCAAAGCGAACCGCAGTCGAATCTGAAGTCGACCGGTTACTCGCAGCAGGATTCATTAGGGAAATCAAGAAATCACAATGGGTGGCCAACCCCGTACTCGTAGAGAAGAAGCATACAGACATCCTTCGGATGTGCGTGGACTTCACAGCGCTGAACAAGTGCTGTCCAAAGGATCACTTCCCGCTACCCCGAATCGACCAGATCGTCGACTCCACCGCCGGATGCGCACGACTCTCCTTTCTGGATGCTTACTCAGGTTATCACCAGATAAGGATGAAGCAAGAAGACGAAGAAAAAACGGCGTTCATAACCCCACTCGGGGTCTACTGCTACACAACTATGCCCTTTGGGCTCAAAAACGCGGGTGCAACATACCAGCGCATGATGCAGGACTGCCTCAAAAAGCAAATCGGACGCAACGTCCAGGTCTACGTGGATGACATTGTCATTACCACAAGGGAAGAACACACACTACTCGACGATTTGAGGGAGACGTTCGCAAACCTCAAACGCTTCCATATCAAGCTCAATCCTAAGAAGTGCACGTTCGGCGTTCCAGCCGGGCAGCTCTAGGGTACCTAGTCTCTGCCCGTGGAATCGAAGCAGACCCGGAGAAAATACAGGCCATCCTCACAATGCAAAGGCCTTCAAAGCTTCACGATGTGCAGAAACTAGCAGGACGAGTAGCAGCGCTCAGTCGATTCATCAGCAAACTGGGTGAAAAGGCTCTACCATTCTATCGACTGATGAAGAAGGCGGACAAGTTCGAGTGGACGCCAGAAGCTGAAGCAGCCTTCACAGATCTCAAGCGGATCCTCACAAGCCCTCCGATCCTCGTCGCACCTAAGGAACGGGAACCACTCTACCTGTATGTCTCGGCTACAAACAGGGTGGTGAGCACCGTACTGGTAGTCGAACGCATGGAGGAGGGGCACATCCAAAGCATACAACGTCCAGTCTACTACCTGAGCGAGGTTCTCTCCATATCAAAACAGCGGTACCCGCACTATCAAAAGCTGGCATACGCTGTATTCATGTCCTCAAGGAAGTTGACACACTACTTCACCGAGCACCCGATCACCGTGGTAAGTAACTCAGCAATCGGTGATATCCTCACAAACCCCAATGCAACGGGTCGAGTCGCAAAATGGCTCATCGAGCTGGCTCCAAGAGACATCAAGTACGAGCACCCGAAGGCTATCAAAGCACAAGTCCTACCCGACTTCACAACCGAGTGGATAGAAGCCCAATTGCCTGGAGCACCAGATGTGTCCAATTCCTGGACCATGTACTTCGATGGGTCCAAGAAACACGAAGGCGCAGGCAGGCGTCATCCTCATATCACCAAAAGGGACAAGCTACGTTATGTTTTGCAGATGGGATTCAAACTACCCTCCAATAACGAGGCTGAATACGAGGCCTTGATCCATGGCATGCGGATGGCAAAAGCACTTGGGTGCACTCGATTGATGATCTACGGCGACTCCAATCTGTGGTGCAGCAAACAATGAAGGCCTGCGACGCAATCGCGGACAACATGATCGCTTATCGCGACCTGTACAACACACTGGAGGGCAGCTTCGATGGCTGCGAGTTGAGGCACATAGGAAGAGAAAGCAACGAAGAAGCAGACATGCTAGCCAATCTTGGCTCAACTGGCGCACAAGTTCCACCTGGTGTTTTCCTCGAGCGCATCGAGCACAGATCCATCAAGGAGAAACGAGACCTCCTCCATCGACTGCACCGCCAAAAGCAAAGCCCTAGCACAGAGGACCCCCAGTCGAGGTACTCCTCATTGAGCCAACTTGGACTCAACCTTTCTGGCTTACATACTCCGCAGCGAGCTACCAGATGACATAACCGAGTCCCGGCGCGTCACTCGGATCAAAAGCATACACCGTCATCAACGGCGAGTTATACAAGCGCAGCATATCAGGTATGTTCCAAAGATGCATCGCATTCGAAGATGGCCAAGCCATACTTCGAGATATTCATGCAGGTACCTGTGGGCATCACGCCAGCAGTCGATCACTCGTAGCCAAAGCCTTTCGAGCAGGTTTTTACTGGCCTACAGCACTCAAGGACGCGGAGGACATAGTCAAAAGGTGCGTCGGCTGCCAGAAATTCGCAACAAAGCCGCACGCACCCGCATCGGCGTTGAAGACATACCATGGCCTGGCCTTTCGCCCAATGGGGGCTCGATATGGTTGGGCCACTCAAAAAATCATCGCATGGCGGGCATACTCACCTACTGGTGGCAGTCGACAAGTTCACAAAGTGGATCGAGGCGGTCCCCATCACAAATTCGACTGCTACTACGGCAGTCAACTTCATAAAGAGCATCATCTACCGCTTCGGTGTCCCAAACAGTATCATCACTGATAATGGCACAAACTTCACGGCTGAAGAATTCAAAACTTTCTGCAAAGAGCAAGACATTACGCTCAACTATGCATCTGTGGCACATCCACAATCCAATGGCCAAGTCGAAAAGGCCAATGGACTCGTGACAAGCGGGATCAAGAAGCGCCTCCTGGTGCCACTCAAAAGGGCCGCGGGTGCTTGGGTCGAAGAACTACCATCTGTGCTATGGAGCCTACGCACAACCCCCAACGCTTCAACACAGTTCACACCATTTTTCATGGTCTATGTTGCAGAGGCAATCTGCCATCAGACGTAAGGTTCAATGCACCACGAGTTGAAGCATACAACGAAGACGATGCAGAAGAAGCACTCGAAGACGCAGTCGACTTGCTCGATGAGGTGCGCGACACGGCCTTGGCCCGCACAGCTGTTTACCAGCAGATCTCCGCAACTATCACAGCCGTCGACTGCGCACCAGGTCCTTCGTTGTTGGCGACCTGGTTCTTCGACTGAAGCAAAAGAAGGTGCACAAGCTCGCCTCCCCATGGGAGGGACCCTTCATCATCACTGAGGTCCTTGGTGGTGGCGCATATCGACTGAAGCACGCGAAGACAGGCGAACTTTCTCATAATCCTTGGAACGTTGCGCACCTGCGCCGTTTCTACGCATAAAGTGCTCAAAATCATACAATGTAATAGGCGACATGTCGGATGGCTGCAGGTTTCAGACGCGCTCTTTTCCTTACCAGGGTACCTAAGGGGGCTGGAAGGTTTTTAATGAGGCGGCCTGCAGCCTAACATTCAAAAGTGGAATATAATGAATGTTCCTCCTACTACTCTGTGTTTGCTACTCGCATAATTCGTAACTTAACCGCACCCGAACACTCGGGGGCTGCGTTCTCATACATACGAGCTCTCGCTCTTGCAAAAAACACCTTAGCCGCACCCGATCACTCGGGGCTGCATCACAAGGATTCACACAAGAGCACAAAAACTCCGCAGCCGCACTCGAACACTCGGGGGCTGCGCAGTCATTCCTTCACGATCAACATATATTTCATAAACCCTGCCCGATTGACTCGGGGGCTGGGCAAATGCAAAAATACTCAATTCATATTATGTACAAAGAGTCAAACTTACACTCGGGGGCTGCCCCCTGTACAGAAATTGCACTCGCAAGCCACTCTAATCTTCAGGCTCGTCCTTTGTGGGCAGCTCAGGACCGCAAAGTTGAGCGTGAGCGCGCTCGATCAGCGTCTCCGCAGCATGAATAGTGTCATCCAGATCTCCCTGGGCCAGAGTCGCTCCAATTGCGGGTGGCGGTAGCACCAAAGTTGGTTTTCGACTACGCACATACGCCATCGCCGCGTTGGCTCCAACCACAAGCTTCTGGGTCAGCAACTCTCGAATAGGAGCTGCATGGCAAAAAACATCCAGCAAGGCGTGGATTCCTTGTGGTTGTGGCCCCATGGGAAAAAGTGTCTCGTTGATTCGGATGAAGGCCATCCTGTATAGCTCGAGTAACTGAGCACTTCGCCAAGCACGATCCTTCAGCGTGGCGAGTATGCGCGCATGATACTTATGAAGCCAAAAATGCTGGCGCCCGGTTGTCGGGTGATCATTAGCATTGTCCAAATGCTCCTCAATGCGAGCCTGCTCTGCTTGGAAATCGTCAACAAAGCCTGCAAAACAGGCACACCAATCAAACCAAAAAGGACAAGACCATGCAAAAAGTTTGTAAACAGAGCCAGACTCGAACTCACAATCGAGTTGCCTGTTCACAAGCTCCATCTCCCCAAGCACATAATCCTCGCGTTGGGTGGCCAACGAGGGTCTCATCTTCAGCGAATTCAGCTCGTCCTGAGCGTTCTTCAGGTCCTGCTCCATTTTCACAAATTTGGTTTTCATAAACTCCATCACCTTGGCATCATTTGCCACCTGCGCCTGTGACCGGTGGCCGAAGGAGGTTGCGAGGAGCCAGTCGAAGCAGCGGGTTCCCGTGACTGTTCAAAGGGCATAATCACAAACACAACGTTTGTATCAGAAGCAAAAACTCAAAGTATACGTTGAGGACAAATAACATACAGCTCTTCGAGCACAGGCACATTAGCAAAAGACCATTGGCATAAATAAGTAGCAAAATAAGGCGCATACTCGCGCAATTCGAAGGTATCATTACATGGCATAAACAACAAAGGGGTGCAGCTACCCTAAGCCTAGGAAGTCGACTCCGACCTAGCCCTAAGCAAACGAGCAGCAGCCTGGCGCTCCATAGTGGCCATAAAAATTTCGGCCAGACGCGCAGCTGGCCCGCTGACTCCCTTCAAAGGCATGAACTTCCCGTCTGGCTTCCGGGAAACTCAGACAGTGCTGCCTCATAGTCACAGTCTATCCCATGACCCAAAAGGAACTTGAGGGTGGACTCCGAGCCGCGTACCGTAAGGGCATGAGCGAAATTCTCCATGGTGGACGTCCCCGGGCCAAACACGTTGGCGAAGCCTTCCGCAGTCGACGGCACTTCATCATTCGGGAGCACAACCTTGTGTACAGCGCCGAGTGTACTCGCCGATTTGGCTAGTGCATCCTTCGCATGGGTATACACGGCGCCAAGGTCGTCCATAACACGGTCGAGTGACAGATCGTCACTCGCCCCGTCTGCAGAGGCCGGCGCGCCAATAGCTTCTTCATAAATCAAACAGAGCACAAGTCACTACATGACACTTGACAGCTACACCATAACGTCAAGGGAAGGAAATACTCACCTCCCATGACCTGCGCGAGTGCCGCGAGCTGGTCAGCATATCCTCGCTCGCGTGCGGTGGCTGAGTTGGTGGCAGCGTCTATCTCCTTCTTCGACTCAGCACGCTGCGCGGCGAGTGCCTCTTCCAGTGCCTTCTTCTCGCCTGAAGCAGCAAAACACATACAGTTCATGCTCGACAAGGTCAAGCATTGCAAAAAGAGGATTCAGAATTAGCAGCAAAAGAGAACTCACGACTAAGCCGCTCTAAGTCGTTGCGCAAGCCATCCCTCTCCTGCTCCATCTGGACATAGGCCTTGGCAGACTCGGCCAGGGTGCGGCAGAAGGACTGCAAGCACACGAACTCAGCATAACTTCTAACTCACACAGTCCCAAACTACACGGGTTAGGCAAAAAAAAATACTTACATGGTTCATCCAAGGTTCAGGGGTTGCGACTAATGTCCCGACCTCTGGAGTCGCCACCTGGGCTGCCTCAATGACAGTAGTGGTGGCCATCGGCTGGGCAACCTTTGGCGCAGCCGGGGAAGCATCCGGGTGTTCCGGGGTCGGAACTCTCTCGGCTGGAGGAGAAGCGGGCTTATCGTTTTCAGCGCTGTGAATGGCACAAATGGAAAAACGATTAGCACAAATAGAAAATTCTATATCATAAGCAAAAGACGCATACCTGTGCTCCTCATCTTCCTCGTTGTCGAAGTCCTCAAAATTTGGGCCTCCAAAAACTGGGCACCACTCGACTTGGGAGGAGGAGTCAAACTTGTTGAGCATACACGCAAAGGAGCGGCCCTGGGAACAGGTGGTGAGCCTGATTCCTCGTCGTCCTCCAAGCCCTGCTCCTTCGCGGTGAGCTCACAGCAGAAGACACCTTTCTGGCCAGTCGACGACGCTTTGGAGGCACGGCGTCGACTTCACGGTCAGACGCGGCCATTCTTCAGTTTGCACCTCTTCTGCTGCTTCCTCCTCGACCTCTTCCACATGCGAAGTGGTAGCAGAAGGGATGGGCGACCGATCCCCCTTCGCGTCCACCTCCTGCACCTGAGTTTCTTCAGTCGGGCCATTCTCTGGCAGTGGAGGAAGAGAGCAGCAGTCGAGTGGCCCTGCATGGCACATATCACAATTGCAAAAGTTAGAGGCAAAATTTGACAACCACAATACATACGAGTGGCAACTCTTAACTGCAAGCAGATCATAAAGGACACGTACCTCAAGCAAAGGATTTTCCATCCCATATGGAGCAACGGGGCAGTCGACGTTGCAAGGATCGGCTGCTGTCAGGTTGGTGATGGATCGCACATGCGCCAGCAACTCATTCCTTGACAGCTCCTCCGGGCTCATTCGACTGGGGTCGTGCGGGCCCTCGTACTGCCACATAGGGTGTGCTCGAGCACGGATCGGTCACACCCGCCTCTTCACAAAGGTGGCTATCAGATGCACACCCTTCACCTTGTCGAGAAGGCCTCCGACCCGAGTCAGCAAAGGGCCTGCCTCCGCCAGTTCTTCGGCTGAGAGCTGGTGATCCCAGGCCTTGGTCTTGACAAAAGCAGCAGTGGAGAAAGCGGTGGCTGCGCCCTGCTCGACACTCGCATAAAACCATCCTTTCCTCCAGCCTTGGGCGGAGTCGACAGTCTTCAGGCGAAAGTATCGGGTGTCGCTGCGGACCTGAATCCCGCAGCCGCCCACAGGGTAGGTGTGGCCGCCTCCCCTGTTCGGTCGCACCATAAATATGGTCTTCCACAATGCCCAGCTGGGTGCGACGCCGAGGAAGCACTCGCACAGCGTGATGAAGCACGCGATATGCAAAACACCATTTGGGGTGAGATCATGGATCTGCACCCCGTAGGCATAAAGAAGGCCACGAACAAAGTCGTGGAAGGGGAGCGAAAACCCCCTAGGCAAAAACTCCGCAAAACAGACGCGCTCGTTGGCGCGTGGTTCAGGGAGTACCTCCTTGGGTGATGGCGCACGAACCACCAGTTGGTCCGCGGGAGGCAGCAATCCCTGCTCGCGAAACTTGGTCAGATGGGCTTCCCTGACCGTGGACTTCGTCCAATCGCCAATGATCTTCTCTAGGCCGGTGGTGGTCGCAGGCGCGCTCGCCGCGCTCTTCTTGCCCTTTGCCGCATCAGTCGCGGCAGCAGACGCAGCTCCCCGCTTAGAACCCCCACCCTTCGCCATTGGTGGTGTGGATAGGTGGAGTGCAGCGAGCTTGGGTGCAAAGCAATGGAGATGGGCGCAAGGAGGAAGAAGACGAGGAAAACAGGGCGGCGCAGGGAGGCAAATGGCAAGTAAAAAACTCTGCCCGCGCCGTTCTCCCTATTTACCACAGATCTCAAAAGATCGCAACCATTGAATCATAAGCATACGCTCCGCGCGAGATCTAACCATACACGTGGCGGCCACGGAGAGCAACCGTCGCCGGCCACTCCGTCCACTACGCACGAAAAAAGAGGAGCCATCATCACGCCCCGGGAAAATCGCATCAGAACGGTCAAATCAAGTCCAAGCGGCACCGTCCTTGGTCAGTTCTGCATAATGGGCCCACAAAGCAGGGTCACGTCCCATCAGTCTTACCAAGCACGCCATCGCTTGTCAGAGATGGCAGTCGCAAAATGCGTCATTGCTGACGTTTCTTCATCTTGCACAACTGGCATAAAAGTCATTCGATGCTTTCTTCGATTGATAACACACAAGAATTTAGTTGGTCTTTCAGCAGAGATCAGAGATGCCAGTCGATGGACATTCGACTGGAACATAATACTCCCATCGGGAGCGTATCAAAAAATTTCTTTGACTAATATGTGCAGGATAAAAAGATTTTGAGATTATCCTCCATTGCAAGCAATAAAGCACAATCTCGGGGGCTACTCCCATCGGGAGCGCTGTCGTGCACCCGATAGAATAACGACAAAGTATCAGTCGACAAATCACCCGACACAGTTCATAAGCAAAATCATACTCGAAATATTCCCGAGTTGTATCTGACGATCCTCGGATGCTGCATGCATAGTGCAAAGGTAAGACCCGCCGATCAGTCGAGCTGGGCTAGGGACCGCTCCAGCAGCGTTATCCTTAAACTTTCCGTGTCAGCAGACATGATAAAAATCCCGACGGACGCGTTGGGTAAATTCAAAATTATACTGCAGTTCGATTCAGTAAGACCTCAACGGCCGTTTCGAGTCTGTCCAGTTTGTTCCAGATTCGAGTCCGGGGACTCGAGTTTGATTGAAAGCTAGTATGGTTTTGCCCAAATGGTAGTTAACTGGCCCCGATCCGTCGTGTGTGCCGGGCCTGCTAAGCTAATATCCCTTGATTATTATAAGCAAAAATCATAGTCGATGAAACACTCGACATAGCCAACATGTGCTATTTCATACAGGAATTCCAAATTATATGATACAAATGCGAAGAATATAACGTGCACAGATGTATGAGTCCATGCCCGACTCTTCGAATCAGACAAGTACTCAGGGGCTACTGACATGGGTATGCCTATCGGGTACCCTACCATGAGGGTACCTGGTGCACGTATCAACTAGGCCCAACTATCAGAGCCTACATGAAGCCCATGAAGGGAGGCCCAAGAAGATGGAGTATCCTCCAAGTTTGGCAAAGCCATAGTCAGTTTAGGCTTACCATATATGTAACTCGAGTCGGTTACGAACACCCGAGACCCAGCCTACTATTTAAGGCTGGGAGGGCCATCGAACCAGACCACAAAACACCAGAGCCTCCAAACCCTTGCGAGATTGACATCTCGCCGGGATCCCTTGTAACCACCATATTCGCAAATCAATAACAGACATGCAGGACGTAGGGGTGTTACCTCCACACGAGGGCCCTGAACCTGGGTAAAATCTTTGCCCTGCTTGTCAGCCAACGATACTTCCAGCTCTACCACGTTCTCTCCCCCATATTCATAACCTAGGGACCTTAACCATGGGTCTTGATGAGTTTACCCCTCGTCAGCCGCGGAGGCCATGACGGCTGTGCGCGAGGCCGAGAAGGCTGAGGAGGACGACCAAGCCATGTTGAAGAGCATCGCGTCGTCGAAGACTCCATCACCAAGAAGCTAGACGAAGACAGATCGCGCACATTCAATGATGCCGAGGCCTCAGGCTCCGGCAAGGAGATAATATGCATCTCCGATTCCGACGAGGAGTAGTAGTAGTGTAGATTATTATAATAGTTATTTTGCTCTTTTCCTTATGTTTAGGAGCAAGTCTTTTGTTAGAAATATCAATATATATAATATATGAAATTTGTTAAAAAACACGGCAGCTATCGCACACGACTAGAGTGACAAATGTGTGTGCGTTGTTATCCATCGCTCATCTATCGCACACGACTAGAGTGACAAATGCATGTGCGTTGTTACCTCATCGCACACGATTTAGTGGCAGATTCTGTGTGAATTGTTATCCATCGCACACGTTTTTTTGGGTCTAATAATTCGTCTTCCCGCTTCTTTCAGAATTCGCGCTTATTATGAAATACCATGGTGTTCCCGCCTTTTGGCATACTCCTATTTGCCTATATATTTCGTCGACGGACATGGCTATTTGTTTATTTAGCTTTTGTACAATGCCTCACAGCACACAGAAGCCGTGGCAGATCTGGCCGTCGCGCCGGCGTTGTCGGAGGAACTGCTGTCCACAGCGTCTGTAGTTGGGAGAGTAGCTCATTCGAGCTCACGCCGACTGAGGCGAATGAGGAGCTATCCCCAGCGCACGAAGCTGGGGGTAACTTCGTTGACCTCACGATGGAGGAGCCCAAAGACAACAATTCGGGTTCGTCGTCTGACGAGCCGCTGGCCAGCCAGAGGAACTACAGGAGCATAAGTTGGTGGAGGTGTCCATCGCGTCGACGCGGCGTGAGGAAGCAGTGGTGCATCACGTGGTCGAGGAGTCTTTCGACTCTCTTTGCAAGGACCGGGTGCGTGCGCTGCTGCGCGCAAGGAAGTAGGCCAACAAGCATACGCGGCTCTAGATGCGCGGCGAGGCAAAGCGTTTGGCCAAGTGGAAAGCCGCTCGCCACGATGCCGAGGCCTCAGGGTCCGGCAACCCGCTCGCCGACGATGCCGAGGCCTCAAGCAACGGCAAGGGCCCAGCCGGCGACGAAGATGTTGTTGTCCTCTCTGACGACGACGATGCTTAGATAGGTATTACTAGGTGTTCTTTATGTGTTATATACATGTACGTACCGTGAGATTGGGAATGTCCAATCTTTTTGTAGAAGGAAGGGCAAACCATGCGTTTGAATTAATGGTGCCATTCCGGTAGCAACTAATATTATCCAAATATTATTAACCAGGTTCCATTATGTCTAGTACTCGTTTTCAATGTATTTCAATGTTTTGTTCAGAAGTTGATAAACTTGGCAAAAAACTAGAGATATCGCACACGGTTATGAGTCAAAAAAAGCGTATGCGATATCTACCGTTTAGCACAACTATCGCCCACGGTTATGCCCGCCCAGAACCGTGTGCGATAACTTCTTAGACGGCAGCATGTTCGCACACGTTTTACTCCTCTAGAATCGTGTGCGATATCCGCTGGGCCGTTAGGGCCCAGTAACTGGAACGCTACCTTATAAGTAAGGACCAGACGCGCTTGACCCGTACACACAATCCACTCTCCCCTCTCCCAGCCGCCTCCTCTCCTCTACAGTCGCACACTCCCTCCTGGCCCCCGTGGTGCGGCGCTGCCGCATCTGGCCTTCCCCGTCGGCCGATGACCTCGAGGGATGCCTGTCCAAGGCCTCCCACCCCCTCATGGCGATATCGCCGTCTTCTTGTCGACATCCCGAAGGTTAGCGCTCGTTTCCATGTTTTATATGCCGTATCTTGTTCATGCCGTTGCAAGGCCGGATTAGTTAGTTGCCCGATCTGTTAGAATATCTTGTTAGTCCTTGTTTATTCATGTGGTACTGTTAGATCTTTCTGCACCTCGATTATGTTGCATCTTTGTTTAATAGGCTGGTTCAGTTAGATCTTCTATATTGGTTTCTACTATTAGAATATCTTGTTACTCCTTGTTTATTTGTGTGGTACTGTTAGATCTTTGTGCACCTCGACTATGTTGCATCTTTGTTTAATACTGGTAACTACTGTTAGATCTTGTTTATTCTTGTATATATGATCTTCTATATTTTATACTTGTGTAATAGGGATCTTGTTTTGGTGGCACTGCACAAGAAAACAAAGGGGCAGAGGGCTTTGCCCCATACCTAGTTGGTGAATATGATCCATGCGGCTAGGCAAGGTTCACCACATTCATTTGCCTTCTTTTGTACCTAGTAAGTGAACAAGCATTTTGATTTGCACTCTCTTCATTGTTTCTACAATCTCGTTCTAATGAATTTTATGCATGAAACATGCAGGCCCTTTGAGCAATACTTGCAAGTAGCTTGCCATAGCTACTTGCAATTATTTCTCTTCCTCTTCGCGAAGCACCTCTCCAAAAAGAAGGATGATGAGATTTCTGAAGTATCCTTCTTTTCTAGCGAGTGGCGTCTACCCTTGGCGAATCACATAAGTGATATCCTCTGCGGGATGATGACCATGATGAGGTGCAGCTAGAAGACATTTTTCGCATTCAAAACAAAGTCGTAACCAAGAATAGTTCGTTCTTCTTTTATATAGTTTTCACATTTTTGTAGCTAGCAATTGATACTTTTCTTGCAATGTACGAATATGAAGGGTGAAATGAATGAAACAAGAAGGATATTTGCATGTGTGAAAATGTATGAATCTGAAATGAAAGCCTATAGCCTGGTTCCTGCAAAATTATAAACGTGTGCGATGGGTGTTCAAACACACACGAGTAGCACTACGACAAACGTTAGCAATATGTTTTTAAACACACACGAAAGACCATAGTAAAAGCGTGTGCAAATAACTAGTAACCCAGACGACTGAAGAACTGTTAGCATGTGCGCTAACCAGAAACATCGCACACGGTTTACGGAAACCAGTGGTCAGTGAAGTTTGCGACATCGCACACGACTTATTTATCCGTGTGCGATATACCCCCCCCCCCCCCCCCACATCGCCCTCCCATTGATAGTGACGGACCCTATAATCGTTTGCGATGGCCAAAGTCGATCGTGTGCGTTTGCCCGATCTGTACTACTGAATTCTGATGGCTTGCATAATTCTTGTCATATGCAGATTAATATGTTGACAAACATTATTAATTTGCCTGTTTGCAGTTGAGCAAACTGCGTGTCGAGATGGAGGTTGTTGCGTGCGCGTGGAGGGCCGGAGGAGCTCCAGCCGTAAGAAGGGTCGTCGGAGCAGGAAACGACGGCGCACTGGAGCAGGGAAACGCCATCGTCGTCCTTTTTGTTAAGAGTTTTTTCTATAGTTTGTCAAAACTCAAGTTTATATTTTTTTACTATCAACTAGTACACATAAAAGGAATCCATGCCAAAAATGGTCAAAATCGCCACTATAGCTATTCATTGAAAGGGGTCACATTTTTCAAAACTATCAACGAATCTGTGATATAATCAGTACATGTGTACCTTAAAATGATTTTTAAAAAAAAATCAGAGTAAACTATCACACACTTGCAGTTCAAATTTGAATTACTTTTAAAAAATGGGCATAAAGTCATTTAAATAGACGAAATTAGTTAGAAAGTGAGAAGATTCCTAATATTTCTGGATTATCCATAAAATATGGTCTACTTGCTTCACAAAAAAGTCATTTTTTATACATGCTTCACAAAAAAGTCATTTCTGGCATTTAAAAAAATGGAAAATGGTATTTCAAAAAATAATTTAAAAACCTAGTTTGGCACCATTGTTTCTCATACCAAGATACACATATGTGTCAAATATGGGCACTTTATCATAAACTTTAGCACAGAAATGGCCATACCTTGGTCATTTGGCTTGAAACATATACATGTTTATAGATGATACACCTTTTAGTGATGAGTTTTTATGTAAAGTTTTCAAAACTCAAGTTTATATTTTCTACTATCAACTAGTACACGTAAAAGGACTCCATGCGAAAGGATTTCTTTTTTAGAGTATTTTTTTCACTTTGTGTTTTTTTAAATGGTCAAAATCGCCACCATGGCTATTCATTGAAAGGGGTCGTATTTTTCAAAACTATTGAAGGTTATTTGATCTAATCAGTAGACGTGTACCTTAAAATGATTTTTGGAAAAAAATCAGAGCAAACTATCACATACTTGCAGTTCAAATTTGAATTAGTTTCAAAAATGGGCATAAAGTCATTTAAATACGTGAAATTAAATAGAAAGTGAGAAAATTCTTAATATTTATGGATTATCAATCAAATATGGTCTAGTTTGTGTGATAATTGTATTGGTGCAATTCTGCACCATATTTTTAGTACTTGCTTCACAAAAAAATCATTTTTATCACTTAGAAAATGGAAAGTCTTTTTTTGTAGGCATGTTAGAACAAACATGGGCCCACGAGTATGTGAGTGGTGTTGTTTGCTGAGTGTTTTTTGCATTCTTCGCCGAGGGTTTTTCTAGGCTAGACTAGCCAAAGTTTGTGTTCACCGAGTGGTATCCTCTTTGCCGAGTGTTTTACGTGGATACACGGCATATAGCTGCATTGCCGAGTGTCCTACGTTTTAAGCTCTAGGCAAAGCCTGTGACACTCGGCAAAGCCGTGGATTCCAATAGTGATTAGAATACGTCAAATATCATATATTATGGTACATAGGGAGTATATTCTATTTATAAATTATGGAAGGGATCACATGTGAGCGGGATCCAAATAAGGAGGAATGTTGTACTTGTATGAAACTTTTTTTTTGAAAGGGAGTCGTGTACAAGATCATACAGATGAAGAACACACACGCACGAACACGGGCACATGCCACTCCAAACATGGCGACCAAGGCACCACCAGGCTCACCTCGCACCGAAGCAGGCAGCACAGCCAACCTTGTTGAGATGCCGCAGAAGCCATCCGACGCAGGCGCCGGAATCTTGACGCTGAACGAGCATCGGCGCCGAGCCGCCGCCAGACCACCATCGCCGCCTCACGCCGGAGACGAAGATGACGGCTCCACCCATCTTCCGCAAGGCCCACCAAGAACGCCGACGAAGGAGAGCACCGCACCTGCAAACTCCCAGTGGTTTTAAGCAAAAGCACCACCTCGCACGCCGGCGAGGGAAGAAGGACCCCTAGAACCATAGCCACCACCGCCACTACGGACGCCGGCTCGAGGGGAGGCACGCCACGCTCCGGAGAGCAGCAGACGCACCAGAGACGGCAGATCTGCCCAGGGCCTCCGCCGGAGCACCGAGGGCAGAGGAGAGGACCGCCGCCTCCAAAAGCTTCTCCGACCGCGCCACCACCTCCAAAGCGCCGCCGGCAAGCAACCCACGCACACCTAAGCTATGTACACGCCGGGATCCGTCGATTCCCCGTCCTCCCGCCGCCGGAGCGGCCGCGGAGGGCGAGGGATCGAGCGGATCGCCGGCGGCGAGCTGGTCCGCACGGGTTCGCCCAAAAATCGCCCTTGTTCACTGTAGGTGGGGAACGAAGGAGGGGTCCAGGTGTTTGCTTCGGTTTAGAAACCTTATTCCTCTACATGTTCAGTTTTATCTATTGGAGCTACATATTCAAATAACGTTGATTGCCAGGATTCTTTTACAACCGGTTTCCACACAACTTACAACCGTACAGCATTTGCATACATGCAATATATTTTAAATTTTTAATACATGTAAATTTTCATATCTAATTGCAACATTAGTCAAGATGTGTGGTGCACATGCACGTTTACTAGTCCCTAGAAAAAACAGAATACATGATTTTACATTTGCTACCGTTTGAGAAAAGTGCACTCTAATTTCGCGGGCAGGAGTTTTGCTATCGTGTTGCGTGGCAGGCCGGCCGGCCGTCATGTACCATGAACTTCGGCGAGGTGGTTCTTAAGTTGTAGGAATAATCCATAGGGAGTTGGGCAAATTCGGAAGGGCATTATTCGAAGAACATGTGAATAGGAATTGGGATCTGGTTCCAAAGATTAAGTCTAAACTAACGGAGTATTTAGTGGGATTAGTTCTTCCATAAATGATTTTCTACATAAAAAGTTTACATTGCCCTCTGTAAATCAATGGTTAGATTTGAATTCATACTACTCACCTCCGGTGGGTAGTGAAAGGTACCGTAAAAATGCCCTATATGTTAGTTCTGGAGATCAGGACATGCAAAATTATATATATGAGGAGCTTGCAGGGTTAAGAAATTCAGAACCAGAGGAGCTTGCAGAGCTCTAAAACTGAAACTCTTTGCTGAACAGAATTTTGTTGCTAAGCCCTGAGGCCCCGCTTGGGAAGCCAGTCTACTTTTCCGCCCGTAAAGATTAGCGGGCCCGCAAAACCGGCGGCAAAAATACGGACCTTCCATGCTCCGTGATGGTTCCCGCTGGATTACGGACGGAAACGTGCTAGCGTAGGAAAATGAAACAATAATCCAAGTGGGTTTACTGGGCTTCGTCGGAAAGTTACTCGGGCGGAGATATACGCCCGTTTTGGCCTCAAATACGACAATCCAATCGAGGCCTGAGTGTGCATATGTTCAGTTATAACACGGGCTGCATATTCGTTTGTGTGGTGGCCAATGTTTTGGCATGCCAGATCACTTTGCCAACAATAGTTAAATTATCTTTGCAATTTTGGGTAATTCATGGTCAAGCAGGAAAATCTAACAATGTAACAGCAAATGTCCTAGCATTCACCGCATCTCGAATTGGATAGGAGGTAACCACAGGTGACGCGGAGTTGTGCTCCAAACCCCGTACGCCACCAGCCCATTATACCTTCTCTTCTCTGACGGCTGAACTGACACCCTGCAATGCTGCCACCAGTCCCTGATCCCCAGCTGATCCGCTACCGAGGTTGCCGGTTCGAGCACTACGAAACTCGACCAAGAGGCCACCGCTCCCCAAACTTGTCTAGAATAGCAACAGTGCAGAAGAAGATGACCCGCAGTCTGGTCCCCCGAACCACACATAAGGAGCAGATGAGGCTCCGTTGCCAATTCCGAACAGCCAACCTGTCTGCCATTAAAATCCTGTTATGGAGCATCAACCAACAAAGAAAACTTCACCTTGCTCTCCGTGTGCGCCTTTCAGATTGCAGCGAAATTGATTGGACAATAAGAGCCGAGTAAGCACGTAGCGCTTGCTAACTACTAGTAGAAGTTTCTTTTTTCTTTTATCTACTAGTAGCTGAAAGATTCAGACCAAGTATAACCTACAGTGTAAGAATGCATTTGTTGAAGAGACGCATTGTAAACCAACGAGGGAAGATGTTAGGACACAAGAAAATAGAAACATACATATACACTAGCAAAATCGACAACCGTTTACTCGAATGTTAGAAAGTAAACATGCATACATTAGCCAACCGATCTCAACATATGGACCGTTTCTTGGTCCCTATCGCAGGCAATAACTAGTAGTATTTTTTTTCCGACCATGCCCTTTGATGATATATGGAACTACGTGATCTTTGTTCATACGGACGACGGGCCTGTCTTCATTTCCATCGGGCGAGCTGTCTGCACAAGGCACTGGACATGCCTTGGGCGCCGTTAGAACTGAGCCGCCGTAGGCTCCATCGTACCACTGGAAGTCCTCATCAACATCGGCCCACCCACCGTCCCACACCGGCATCAGCTCGTCGTCGTCGTCTCCGAAGTTGGTGAGGAACTCGTCAGATAACAACGAGCCATCGATGGATTCTGGAACATTGGAGTGCCTCTCCTGCCAAACTAGGACTTGAGGGACGTTCTCAGTTCCCCCGACTTCAGATACCAAGCCCTTCTCAAAGAATGCTGAATGGAGGGCCTGCACACAATCTTTTGCCCTGCTCTTATCAACAACCAAGAAAGCTTTCATCACCTGGTGGATGAACAATCAGCATCGTCAGACAAGAGCGACGGGACACAGGAACCGGGGAAATATATGTCATTATTTTTGGAATTTATTGAAAATACCTTGGACGACTCTTGCGAGAATTTATGGACCTCAGCATTAATGCTTCGTAGAACACTCAGCGCCTGGCATGCAACAAAACACATAAGAGTAAGGACAATAGTATAGCCAGCAGCCGGCTATAACATTGTGCCATGTCATCTGTAGGCAACATAATAGCAGACTTATAGAATAGGTAGATTTAAGCATATACTACTTATTACATGACCCACATTACACTCTCACAAAGTGTTCAGAAGCACGTGCCGCAGCAGGATTTTATCCTACAACCCACTTCTCTTCTCTTGCCACTTTTCTCTCATCCAACTCAGTAGAAATATATTATTTAATTCCTTCTATCCTGCTTATGTCATCTTAGTCTAGTTGCTCTAAGAGTGATAAGATACGTAGCATTAATGCTTCTCGGTTGCTAGATTCTGAGTAGAAAATAAGGAGCATGTAGTCTTAAATTCAGTTGCCTTTGTTGTCTTGTGGGGGGTTTGGAAGCTAAGAAATGCTATGATTTTTTATGGAAAAGTTTGGATCAATGTTAAAAAGGTTTGAGGTTTGGTGCTACCCTCCTAATATGGAAGCTAATTTTCAAGGACCAGACACTGGAGATGACCGAGAATTTCTGCTTGATGGTCTTGACACTACTAAGACCACCCTCCCTCCTGGAAAGTGGTTGAAGTTGGGAGAAATCAACCCCCCCCCCCCCCCCCTCAGGTTGTAGGTAGGAGTGGGCTGCGCACGACCCCCACTACCCAAGCCCACGTGAAATGTTAACCGGGTAAGCAGAAAACTTTAGTGGGCATGGTGGCTGCCCACGACCCCCATCCATCCCACGATCTCTTCCAGGTCGGAATTTAGTGCGCGGATAGGGAAACGGCCGGAGTGCCGCCGGCTAGCTCCGCCATGGCAGCCGCTCCTTCTCTGTCTCCGGGGGACGGAGCCCATTCATCCCCTCTCCCTCCCATCCCTCTACTACCTTACCAGATCCGGGCGGAGGAGAGAGACATACATACAATATGTCGATCTATCAGCCGCGTTTTGGTTTTCGTTAAAGGCTGGAAGGGATCAGTAATGGAAGGGAGAATGAGTCATCTGACGGAATCAAAACTCCTAGACATTCGGCAATGGTAAGGCCTAGCTGTTGATCGGAGCGTGGGGAGAAGCTAGCTGATTGATCGGAGCGCAGGGAGAAGCTAGCTGATCGATTAATTGCTGGCAGCACTTGCATACGATTCGTATTCCATGTGCATCGATCGATGGATCAGGTCTTGATGTAACAACAGCGATGTGGGCATATGTGGGCTCCTGAGGATTGCCCACTTAATTACCGGGCTACCGCGGAACGCCCACTAAACCACTGCGGGACTGTGCTGGCATAAAGGGGCTACCCACGAGCAGTCCCACCTGCACCCTGACCCCCCCCCCCCCCCCCCCCCCCCCCCCCCACGATGAAGAAGTTGAAGCTGTCGACGAGATTAATAAAACACTCTGAAGATGAGGAAGTGACTCTCCAAGATTTCCTGATCTAAAGAAAAGAACACGTGCTGGGGTCTGAACCACGCCTACGTCGGCGCTTGATGTTGCTGCCTTTTGAGTGTGGCTCCCCCCTCCGTTTCGTTTTCCTTTTGGGATTCCATGTTCAAAACCTCATGAGAAGGATGTAATAGCTAGCGCCTTTTAAACCCTGAGATTCTAGTTTCTAGTAGTCTAGTTTTTTCTGTGCTGCTATTTTTGCTACTCTATGCTGCTGCTTCCTGTACCAGACCTGGTTCATCATGTTGAAATATAGGGTGGGATTTAGGCCCATCAAATAATTTCAGAAAAATCCCTAAAAACCCATGTTGTCATGGCAAGTGGTGGGAGTTTAGTCCCACATGGCTAGTTGGGAGAGATGTACACCAACTTATAAGGTGAGCTCTTCTCCCACAGGTATGAGTTGGTTGTGAAATGAAGGGAGGTGATCCACACACTCGCTCCTCCTCCTCCGTCGCCCGCCTCGCCACGCCTCGCCTCGCCTCGTCACGATGCTTGCGCGCGCCGCGGGTTGTGAAAATCTCACCGAGCCGATGTGTTCTTTTTGTCACGCAGGAATGGAATATGACCGGTCGCAACTAAAACGTTTTGCCTTAATGAAAAATGAATACGAGCTGAAACGTTTCGTCTTAAGTGCTCTTAAGTACGGGCGTTACCAGAATTCATTACGGGTGTTTCTGTTGACCTCTCGCCTCCTTCTCTGCGCCTATATAGCAGAGGTCGCTCCTCTCCAGACAATACTGGACAGATCACATCTGCTCCACGCGTCGCCACTGTCGTTCCTCTCGCTGTTGCTGCCACCGCTGATCCCATCCCGTCCACCGCGTACACGGCTGACGGGAGAGCAGGCCTCCGAAACCCCGCCTCTCCACATCCTGTACGGGAGAGGGGCGATTAGCTTTTTAGGGAGCTTCTTTTACGCGACTGCTCGCCTCTGTTCATCTGGTTCAACTACATCTGCATCAACTACGTCCGCGTCGTCTTCATAATCATCATGTCCACCGATGCCGAGACTCGCCAACGAGAAGGCTGATGCTGACAAGAGGATCGCCGACGAGGCGACCGCCTCCGCTGCTCCGGCCAACTGGCCTACTGGTGGTATAACACGTTTATCCCTCTCCTGTTTATTTCCATGTCTGCAGTACTAGTGATTTGTGTAGATGTTTCTACTATCTGTCTAGTACATGCTTATATCATCAAGTTTCAGTATGTTATTAGCACTGTTTACGTCATGCTCATGATTTATTCTTGGATTAATTTAATCGAACAATTGCTTATATACTCAACACACCAGATCTTGTTGAGTTTTATCAATGGAACCGGGGTGAGGCCCGTGTTTCTCTAAAAAAAGATACGTGACATGTATACTGATTATTGCGAGCAGATTTCAGTTTTTCTGTAACACAGCACAAAATTTCAGTTGCTCGGCGTATCTGTGGTGCTTACCTTTTCCTGAATGGATGATGACTTCTGCGCGTTCCCTATCAGGGAGATGACTGATACGTTCTCTAGTCGATGAACCTCTGCAATTTTTTGAAGCTCTTCAACTACATTATCAAGCTCCTACCACACCATTAGAAAAGCCAAATGAGTTAGAAGCATTGGTTTGCTAGTTACTCAAATAGCAGGATACACAATTTCTCTTGAAAAATAACTGTTTATAAAATGTAATAAGATAAGAATGTTTACCAGCTTGATCAATTCCCGACTCAACAGTTCTGATGGAACTAGTGTTAGTGACATATTGCCATCAATAGTAACCTTACAATCGAAATAGATACCCAAATATTCAAATTGCTGAAACTTTGAGAAGGCCTGCACAAATAACATAATAAGACGACCAGTAGGTATAAAACTCGAAAGCAAACAAAAGCGACCCAACTCTGTTGCTATGCTACCGTTTGAAGAAAATCGGTCTGGATTAGCACCCTTTTGCTCTTTATGTCCAGCATGGTAATGTTTGATTTCAACACAATGCTAGTTAATGCACTCTGAAAGATAATGTACAGTCAAGGTTCAGAAAAAATTATTACACATGGAAAAATAAATCATAATATAGTGATATAGTTATACAACAAACCTCGCTCATATCTCTTGTTTTAGTAATCACAGTACCGGGTACTTGAAGATTGTACGGGTTCCTAACTGTAACTGATATGCCGTATTCCATAGCTTGTTTCATTGACTGGGATGCAGAAATTTATACATGTGAGTGACTAACTCTAACAATAGAATATCATGCTTCTTAAACCATCAAGGAAGTATCATAAGTTATTCCAGCAACACATATAATTGATTTTTTTATCTTGGCCATAAACCTCACTGCCTGGCGAACACCTGAACCAGAAAACAAAATAAAACAAGGAGAATACCTGATCAGCGAAGTCACTAAGTTCAGCTGCCTCATCAAAAGTCAAGTGGGGTACCAGTGTTGCATCTGCACAAACCTTAGGATCACACCTGAAGATACCGTCCACATCCTTCCAAACCTATTGCATATAAGGCAAGTCAGTTATACTAGGATGAACATGCTGCAAAATCTACAGGTTAATCCAGTTTACAGAGGCACATCCGTCTGGGTAGGTGCCCAGGGTGCCTTCTTTAAAATGCCACCAGGGGCCCGCCCTGGTTAATCAGGTTTTTATTGTCAAGATTTTTTTTATCAAGCCGCTTAGTCACTTAGGTACAAGTGTTTTTGAGGAAACTAGTGAGTATGGATCGGGCTCACCCACTCCCAGCAAATCACCGTTTATCCACAATCCACTAGGTATGGGTAGTGTATTGGGTATTTTTTTTTTTGAAACTGTGGGGCAAAAGCTTTGCCCCATATATTAATTAAGAAGAGGATGCCCGGTTTATTAGCGGAAGAAACCGGGCGAAAACCATACAACAAACAACACCAACACTAACACCAACACCAACACAACACCACAAAGAGGAGCCTACAAAACCACAAAGAGCAACACCTAAAACAACAAACTCTCTCTACCTAAACAAACCGCGAAAAGACATCAACTCTAGGACACCGCATCCGCCGAAGCTTTCTTTGCTAAACTCTTCTTTCTTTATTGCCCCTCAAAGAAGCTGCGCTGATGGATTCCTCCACCTTCCTGATCACGTCATCTGAAGCCTTCCCTGTCAAGACGCAAGCAATATCCTTTCCATATCCAGGATTAGTTGCCTCTAAACACGCGAGTAAACGACAAAGCTCTTTAGCAAAAAGAGCCTCAGAGATAGGATCCAACACTCCTCCACTATCCATGGAGGGCAACGAGGCCACCGCCAAAGCCTTTAACGAGGCCAAAGAAGAATCCAAACTCGACTCCTCAAACTCTGGTGTGATCGGCAGGGCCGGAGCCAAGATCCCACCTATATCCTCACCCTCAGAGGCAGTCATCACAACAAGATGCGGTGACGGGCAGGGACTGCCATGAGGAGAGAAACAACCATAGTGAAGTGATTCCTCAACCACAGACGACTTCTGCTCACCGGAGTCAAGCGGAAACAAAGCCTCCCCCTGGACGAGCCCCAGACCATCAGAACCACATGCCTCTGTCGGCTGTAAAGGACCATCAACGCCTGCCAACAACAACTTGAGACTAGCCACCTCCTCACGAAGAGGGCGAGACGCCTCCTCAATACGGTCAGCGACCATCTGACAGAGCTCCAAACGCAGCAAAGCAAAGAGGGACTGGAAGACGGAGTCACTGATCCCCTCACAACACCTAGCAATGGGTCTTGGATGCACCGCAGGACAAGACGAAGAGTGGCACACAGCCTCGTCCAGACTCGGGGACGACGAGGGACGACGAGTCGGAGCGGATGGCAAACGGCTCCGCTGGCAAGAAGCACGAGCGTCCGGAGAACGAGCCCAAGCATCCGGAGAGTGAGAGCGCGCACGACAGAAACGCTCCCGATGACCAGGACGACGACATCGGATGCATCTGAAAGGCCCACGACATGAGCTGACCTGGTGTCCACGCTCGAGGCACCGAAAACACCTCCCTCGAGCCCAACGCTTGAAGGCGAGGCTACGGTCGAGACCTTCTTCTCGAAGCAGAGACAATGGCGCCTGCCTGGGACGGCCGCCCCGACCCACCTGGGTCCAGCCTTCCTCATCATCAAAAGCGGCGGCAGCAGCAGAGAGGCCACGGCATGGCTCCGCAACCACCTCCTTCGAATCGGAAACAAAGCCTTTGGAAGAGACCAACGGCGTAGTAAACTCCTCACCATCGTGGTCCTCGACAAAGCACACCCCCGCAGAGATCAGGCCGCCCGAGGCAGCAGGCGGAAGCGACAAGAACCCAAGGCCTTCTATCAACACGGCAGGGTCAAACGAAACATCGAAGCTCTTGGTGGCAGCCTGCGGTGTGCAAGGGGCCAACAGCTCTTCCTCCTCCACATCACTGTCATCAACCTCGTCGGCGAGGGTGGCCCACGATCCTGCCACCAAACTCCCGCCCTGGAGCATGATGCCACCGGAGAGGAGCCCCCTCGAAGCAGACGGCGCCTCCGTGGTGAGCAGCGTGGTGGTCTCAGCTTGCATCTCCGGTGTACCGTGGATGACGACGTAGTCCTCAGCCGGGCGCGTCTCCGGGTCGCCGAGCTTCGGCATGGCTGGAGCATGTTGCTTCTGCCCGCGACGCTGCCCTTGGCCTTGAGGAGGACGAGGAGCCGGCCCCAGCAGCTTTCGACGGAGCAGCAGCAGCAGAGGCAGACGCAGCAGCCATTGAAGAAGAAGCAGCAGCGTCGGGTGGACGGTCTTGAGCAGCAGCACGGCGGCGGTCGGGGGTGGGCGCGTCAGGGAGCGGCGGTGGCTCGGGGAAGTTGTGGCAGCCTCCTTCCAGCGCGGCAGCAGGCCGCAGCAGATGAGGCGGCGTCTCCGGGACAGCTTGGGAGGAGCCAGTCGACGCAGTAGCAGCACGGGGTGGCGATGACGGCGCAGTCGACGGAGCGAGATCCAGATCTCGGCCCGTGGGAGAGGGGAGGTTGCGGGTGAGTACCTGCGGGACGAAACCTGGGGGAATCACGGACGGCGGCGGCGGCAGCAGGGTGCGGGAGGCCGCGGCGGGCATCCTCGCGGTGGACGGCGTGGCGGGCGGCGCGGCCGGAGTGGCAGGCGCCGCGGGGGCGCGGGGCACCGTGAGCCAGGACGCGTCCATTCGGTGTGTATTGGGTATTGAGAAAAACGTACAAGAGATTGTATGGTGCTTTGGAAATATGTGGGGATTTAGGATTTGACCGGGATAAGTCCCACCAATCACCTAAATTACACCGGTAACGACAAACAAGGCCTTAAGGAGTTTTCAGAAATAAACGGGTTTCAACAGGTAATGGATGCAAAGTTAGAGAACATGCCTGTATATCTCTTGATTCCAAAGCTCCGTCGATGGTAGTCGCAGTCAAGTCGATACTAGCCCTTCCAGAAGTAGCGATAGTACGTAATTTCCACACCTAAAATTTATACGCACATTCACCATTTGATTGCAAGTTTATGCCCTTGGATTAAATCTAAATTTTAAAATCATTTTGCATCCTATTTGTAAGAAACAATTGCTGGTTTGTGATACAATAAGTATCTTCCAACAAGCAAATACTGAAAATATGTAGAAGCAAAACTCTAAAATGTAGACTGTGCCTGGTTTCTCATGTGGAACCATAAAAGGAATTTAATCACTACTAATTGGTATATTTATTTATGCATCAATGACGATAGATGCATTCGCCATAGTTCCAGCATTACGGCAAAACCCGTGTCAAATATATAGCGGATTTGGGCACTCTAGCCAAAACGAATCCTATTTCGGCTATGACCTTCTCCCTTACGTTATCTTGACAAAAGAACCCGGTAACCTACTGATCTATTTTCTAGGGCAGCGAGATCTTTATTAACCTATATGAAATCTTGTCATTTAAGTGCACTATCTTCCACAGGTCCATATATAAAGTTTTGAAATAAAAAGAGAAATTGTCTAAAGTCTAGATAAAAATAAAGACCAGAAAACAATGGTTTAGTAAACAAACTAAACTATTACATCTGGTTGAAGTATGTACCTGTAGTGTCCCTTCAAGTTTATTTAAATACTCGGAAAATACTTCTGTAGATGTGATTTCACCAAAGGAAACGAGGTAATCTCGTGTCCAAGGAGTCAGCTTTTGGGTCATAGCCACGTGCTGAAGTTGATTTTCCAACAAATCCAATGAACCTGTTGAGTTTAACAGAGAGAAAGACAAGTTTATTGCCGGAAAATGTATTTTCACTAAAGGCAATAAAGAGGATGAAGAAAGCTAAATAGTTAATGATCATATTGTTGTGATTGTTTGTGATATCGTACTACAACATTCCTTATGCGTCTGAAATGTTTCGTTTCTAATGGGTTGGGCAGTAGAACTGCTACATGTTTAAATTAGGAAGCATGTCACATGTTATGTTTTCTATGTAGAAAAAAGAGATTTTATGTTTAAATTAGGAAGCACTACACAATGGGGACAGTTAAAGAGATTTTATATGTAGAAAAAAGAAATATAAGAAAACAAAGGACATTTTCTAGTTCCACAAATTGAAAACTCATTGGTTGTGGTTATGTGTTTGTATGACTTTTCCGCCGTCCTTTTTGGGCTTTATTGATAAAGCAGGACAGATATGCCTAGAAATATCAAAGTGGCCTAGAAACTTTAACAAGTGTTTGATAATGGAAGGAGGTGTGGCACTAGATTGTAGCATAAGAACATGCCAAGTAAGTTAAAGTTGTAGTTGTAGACACCTATTTTAGGAGTGCGTTCGTAAAAGTACAGTTTGGCCATTTTATTGCCACAATGTGGAACTGAGGTAAGGATCCTGGGATGAGGCATTGGATTTTGCATGTAAAAACAGGGGGAAAACAGCAACAACAGCATACCTGAAGCAGCGGACGTCTCCAGCCCAAGCTCATCAGTCACCCTGAGCAGAGCATAGAGAAGCAGAGTAACTTTCAGGAATGCAAGAAAATTAGACTAGGGAAGAAAAATAATTAGGACTACACACCTGAGATACAGCTCTTTAATGAAGACGACCTCCTGGATTTCGCATACCTTTTCGGGGCCGCACCTCAGCGCCTTCCATGCGGCCTAAACAGCCACAGCCCACAGGTGCACGTGAATTAATGGAGTTAACAGAAGAATCAGTAGAGCAGAGAAAGCTAAAAGAATGTTTACCAGGAGAATGATGGTGGTGGTGTTCCCTATGGCTGATACAACAACCGCCGGGCTCTCCAGGCCGTGGACGATGTCGGCCATACCCTTTAGCCACTGGGCCGGCGGTATGGACGACCCACACAAGTCGATCACGACGGTCACCGCCGCCCTCGCCGGCGACCCGTTCCTCACAATAGCCACCCTACTTATTGGAATTTCCGCTCCCAAGAGCGCCGGCGCCGGGGCTGGACATGGCATGCCTCCGCCGGGCACGCGACGCGCCTGATGTGGCCTGTAGAGCTTGCAGAGCACCAGCCGCTGGTCGGGGCTGTCGAGGCCAATCTCTAGCATGCACCAGCCCAACCTTTTCCTTGTGAATGTCGTTTCCGTTCCAGGTGGATTCCTGATCTTGTGCACGTAGGAGAGCGTGCGCTTGTACGCTCCCACGGACTCCCCATCCGTGCCGGCTATAATGGCCTACTTGCCCGTCTTCGGGTGCCAATACGTCGTCTCACCGGCGGCTGCGACCTTGCGCTTTCGCTTCGACGCGGACCCGTGGCACTTGGCAGGCCAGCAGAAGTACCAGACCATTACTTTCCCGTCGTCGCCCGGAGCGTGCTCCCGTCCCTTGACAAGTTCTGGTGGAGCAGCCGAGTAGGGATCCGCCTCGTGGATGAAGCTGTGGGAGAGACGCTTCTCTGCGACCCTGAGCCGGAGAAGACTGGCCAGCTCGGCATGATCAAGACCGGTTCGCAGCTCGCCAGTAGCCGGAGACGACATGCCGCCGGCCGCCGTTGACCTGAGCGACGAGGTGTTTTTTTTTCGAATGGTTGACCGACGAGGTGTTAGAGATTGGAGTGCCTCTCGGCGAGGATTTCATACATGCGTCCGAGGCCACTTTAATTAATGTACGAGGCCAGAAATATCCGATCACTACTTCTCGGACACTTCAATGTCCGAGGCCAGAATTATCCGATCACTCTACTTCTCGGGCACTTCAATGTCCGAGGCCAGAAATATCCGATCACTGCTTCTCGGGCACAATGGCTTTATATCCGTGGAAAGAACCGAATCGGAATCTCGGCGACCTTCGCTTTCGCTTCGACGCGGACTCGACGAACTTCCGTGGCACTCGGCAGGCAAGCAGAAGTACCAGGCCGCTCCTCTCCGGGCAGGGATCTGTGCCCGGAGGGCCGTGGATAATGTCCTCGGGCGTGGCCTAGTAGTGGTCTTCCTCGCGGATGAAGCTGTAGGGAAACGGCTCTCTGGTCACCCTGCGCCGGAGAAGCTCGGCCATTTTGACGACAAGTCGCCGCCAGTTTTTGGAGCAGCTGATTGCGATGCGTAGCTCACTAGCTTTGTGAACACAAGGAGTGGGAGAGCGAAGGGAGGCGGCTTTGCTGGTCTTATGCAAATGGTTTGGTTCACGAGACGGGTTGGAGCATACAGCCCGAGCACGGTCCGATCTGCATTATGGCGGAGACAATAGCTTCTGTCAGTGGCGGTAAATCCTATATACCGCCCGTTAGCGGGGCGAATCGGTCACGCCGCTAACGGGACCTTCTACCTGGGCCAGGCGCACGTGTCCTTCAAAAATTTCTCTTTTTTGTTTTTTCTTTCTTTGTTTTCTGTTTTCTTTTCCTTTTTCTTTTTGTTTTTCGTTCTTTTCTGTTTTCTGTTTCTGTTTCAAATTCGAATTAGAATTTTGTTCATTTTTGAAAATTGTTCAAATTCAAAATTGTTCAAATTCAATAATTGTCCATTTTTGAAAATTGTTAAAATTTTAAATTTGTTCATTTTTGAAAATTATTCAAATTTGAAATTTGTTCATTTTTAGAATTGTTCAAATTCCAAATTTGTTCATTTTCTATTTTTGTTCACTTTTTGAAAATTGTTCAAATTTAAAATTTGTTTTTCGAAATTTGTTCATTTTTTTAATTGTTCAAATTCCAAATTTGTTCATTTTTATTTTTGTTCACTTTTTGAAAATTGTTCAAATTTAAAATTTGTTTTCCGAAATTTGTTCATTTTTAAAAAATGTTGAAATTCAAAATTTGTTCACTTTCAAAAATTATCAAATTTGAAAATTGTTCAAATTTGAAATTTGTTCTTTTTAGAAATTATTCAAATCCAAAATTTGTTTGTTTTTTAGAAAAAATCAAATTAGAATTTTTGTTCATTTTCAAAATTTGTTCAATTTCGAAAATTGTTCAAAATTCGAATTTTTTTCAAAATTCGAAATTTGTTCATTTTCAAGATTTTGTTCAAATTCAAAATGTATTCATTTTGAAAATTGTTCAAATTCGTAATTTGTTCATTTTCAAAATTTGTTCAAATTTGATTTTTTGTTCATTTTTTAAATTTGAAAACGAAAGCAGAAAACAAAATTAAAAAAATACAGAGAAGCAGTCGGGCAACCCAATTGGGCCTAGCCCATCTAAGAATGTAGTGGGCGGCGCTAGGACCAAGCACAGCTAATAAGCGGTATATAGGTCCTCCCATGCAAGACCGGTGCCGCCACTTGATCTCGCTTCGTTTCTTAAGTTGCCACTTGACCTCGATTTTTCTGAACATGCTACACTACACGTGCTACCAAGCAAGCATCAAGTGTAAATTCCTAGAATCCAGGCCGGCTTTTCAGAATCAAGCCGGCCCGAATCTTGGTGTCCGTCGCAAAGCTGCCCGACGCATACAAAGGGAAGGAAAACCGAGATATATATGTTGTCGTGCTCGTCGCGACAGATGATGTATGTGTTAATATTTTAGATCTTGCTTGCCATTTGACAATATGGTTGCACGTCGCTGATTGTTGCCGGAGGGAAAGTGACTGAAAGAATTAAGTGGGTAGTACATATATGATCCTACTACTACTTGGGTAATCCATCTTACTTTGACCGAAGAGGAGTGACTATCCAATCCGATTCTTTTTTTTTTGTTGCGAAAATCCAATCCGATTCTAGAAGAAACAAGACAGAAAGTAAAAGTGGTCTTGCGAAAAGCTACCTTCCTCGTCTCCCTCTTGTGTTTCCCTCAGTCAGAGAGTCAGAGCTGACGCTGAACCGGACGTACGCCGCCAGCTGGTCCATGTCGCCCCGTCACTACATTCTCCACGTGCACTCGTAGCGGCTGGCTGCGACTGCCGACTTAGATCGATTTCTCCCGTAAAGTTTTAGAGAACCAAAAGTTCCGCCGTCATCTCCTCTCCGGCTCTCCCCGCCATCTAATTAAGATGATAAGATACCGACTCGTAGTGGGTGACCTTTATCTTTTCTTTTTGCTCGACCGATGCCGATCGGCAATCAGAGTTCAGAATTACTACTGTTCTCACGCGCCCGAGAAACTTTGTGGCCGGTCAAGGGATATTCGTCAGGACACATGGACGTACGACGATCACGCGTCTGCACCGCGCGCGTAAAGTCGTAAAACGTCGACGCTGCTGCAACGTGTCGCGCTGCGATTGTTTACGCCTGTCTTTATCGGTTTGCTCACCGTTTCGCCAGTTTACTCTTCGATCACCGTATTCTTTCGTCCCTGCCACCGATTGCCGCTTCAGTGTACTGCTCCCTCCTATCCGTATTGTGTACGGGTTGGGTAAGACGCAGCCTCACGCTTCGACTCGGTAACAGCTCCACGATTTAAAGCAATAAGAAATGGCTGAGTAATTAACGCGTCCGTTAATTATTAATTAATGACTCGTTAAATTTTCTCGCAAAGCAGAAATATTGGCATTGGCTCGGATTTTTATCGAAAACCGAAACCGACGCGGCGTGGCAAGGCAAGCGGCGGAGGAGGAGCGACGCTCTCCTCTTCTCATGCTCATACAAGTGCTAAAAGAGCTCGCCCAATAGAGTGCTGCAACTCTCTCCAAACTTGTAATGTGCGATTAAACTTTAGTTACACACATAATCATGTATGAATGGGCCAATGTAAATTTAAAAATTTAAGTTGGGTTTTGGACCAAAGGCCCACTAGCAAATATTAGTAAAATTTCAACAATCTCCAATAAAGTCTCATAGGCACATCACATCATTTAGTTACAGAATATTGTTATATGTACTTGTGCTTGTGGAGACTGTTAAGTTGAACTTCCACTTTGAAATTTATGCTACACTAGATCCCAACTTGAATAGTCGATTATGCGTTGAACTACAAGTTTATGACGAAACTAATTCTATGTAAATCCTTGATTGATAGTGCGTTACCGCAAGGCTTCCCGCAGGTGGGGCTTACGTCATATATACTGCAAGGCCTTTCATGTGTTTAATAAACAACACCCATCTCTCGGTGTAAAAGATCTAGTGGGATGCTTATAGTAAGGGGCAAACCAAGTGCTTGCGCGAAGAAGCGAAACAATCAGAATGGAGACAAGGAGAGGATGAGAGGCGAAACTCAAGAAAAAAGGAAAAGGTATCTTGATTGATTATCATGAGCGAAGTGAGGGAATTCCTTCTGATTGGATCCTTTAGGAGAGAGACAGAAGGTATTATGAAATAAAATCAGTTCGGACTGCAACGCTTAACAGTCAGACTCATATAGGTGTATTACTCTAGAGATGCAATGAAAGTCTTTATGCTCTTCTTAATAAGATTTGCTAACCTTAAACCACTTATTTGGAGAAAATAGATGGAAGTGGTAAGTCCTATTGCAAAAATACTCCACTTTTCATAATAGAATTCTCATATTTTATAATGATAATTCTATTATGAAAAGTTTATTGATCATTCATAGGAAAATAATACATAGCACACCAAAACTTTTATTCCATATAGCTAATATCAAAGGGGTTTGTTCCAAGAATATTGTGTTGAGTAATTCGACACATAAAAGTTCCTTAATTCATTAATTAATCCAAATTTATCATATTAAATAATTAGAATTATTTTTTACGGGACTTGTGAGGTTGCTTTGCTTACACGCACTTGAAGGAGATATGCCCTATAGGCAAATAAATATTAAGTATTTATTGCATTATCTCATTAAGTTTTATACCATGCTACAACTGTATTAATCGGAATTGTTAATACACGTGTGGTATGTAAACAAAACAGAGTCCCTAGTAAAGCCTCTAAACAAACTAGTTCATTGGGCAACAGATGATCGAGATTTCCCGGTCATGGATATTTATGTCGGTTGACAATGAGGTCATTTTATTAGTAGAATAAGATGATGGAAATGCCCAACAAAGTATTGCAAAAGGATCGTGTCACAAAGTTCATTGTTGCAATAGGAAAGTAATATGGTAGCTTATTCCTCAGACCGCGAGATCGTATTAATCGCTGCCTCCGGAGGGTACTTTGAGTGCATCGATCGTCAGTCCATAAATGGGTGACTAAAAATGTGTACCTTGGGCATTCCAAAAGGGTACGTTGACGCATATGGATCAAGAGCGGGATTTGTTCATCCGCGTGATGGAAAGATACTCTGGGCCCACTCGGTGAGATTACATCTGTAAAGCTGCGCAGCGTATGACTAGGTCATGGGGATATAATATCACAGAACGAGTTAAGTAGCCCTTGTCTGTAACGAGATAAAACAAAGCATAGGATGTTAACGATCGTATCTCGGACAAGGGTAGTATCGAAGGAACGAAAGGAATGAATATCATGTTAATGGTTTAACGATGATAATCGTGGAATGCACAGGGATCGTTATAGGCATTCATGTCTCACTGATGATAATCGTGGAATGCACAGGAATGAATATCATGTTAATGGAAAAGCATTCCACCTGGACCTCCTCCCCGTTCCCCACCTACAGTGAATAGGGGCGATTTTTGGGCGAAGCCCGTGCAACCAAGCTCGCCGCCGGCGATCCGGCCAATTTCTCGCCCTCCGCGGCCGCTCCGGCGGCGGGAGGACGGGGAATCGCCGGATCCCGGCGTGTACATAGTTTAGGTGTGTGTGGGGTGCCTGCCGGCGGCGCTGTGGAGGTGGCGGCGAGGCCGGAGAGGCTTTTGGTGGCGGCGGCTCCCTCCTCTGTCCTTGGTGCTCCGGCGGACGCTCGGGACAGATCCGCCGTTGCTGGTGCGTCTGCTGCTCCTCGGAGCCGCGGCGTGCCTTTCCCCGAGCTGGTGGCCGTGGTGGCGGCGCTAGCTCCTGTACATGGGGTCCTTTGCCTTGCACCTCGGTGCAAGGTGGTGCTTTTGCTAAAGTTCTCTGGGAGTTTGCAGGTGGGAAGCTCTCCATCGTCGGTGGTCGCGGATGGCGCTGTGGAAGATGGGTGGTTCTGGCGGCGGCTCGACGCCGATGCTCCTTCAGCGTTCAGACTCTGGTGCTTGCGTCAGACGGCTTCTGCGGCATCTCAACAAGGTTGGTCGAGCGGGTCGCTGCGGTGCGAGGTGAGCTCGCCTTCTTCCTCCCCGGCGGCGTGCTGCTGGAGCTCGAAGGAGGTGCTCTGCTTGGTGGATCTGTGTTCACCGTGTGTGGTGTGGTTTTTCCCTCTGTTCGTGTGTGTTCGTTCGATCTCTTGCTGATCTTGATCTTGTTGATCTTGATCTTCATCTTGTACACGAACTTCCTTCAAAAAAGAATATCATGTTAATGGGCAATGGCTGATGAGGTGGTGCTGGACTTCAGGTTTTGGGCACGTCGTGGAAGGCATATCTAGAACAGTCGCTCGTTGTGCCTCCCCCGGCTCCCCGTACCACCGACCGATCGAAAGCGACCGGGAGGACTTCAGATGACACTCGTGCATCTTCTTCCTTCGGGCTCGGACAATAACAAGTGGGGGCGAGACGAAGAAGAAACCAATGTCATAGGACGATCATGTGTGTTAACTCCACTAATCATAATCCATGTGTACGACTCCGTGATCCCCCTTCACTACCCGTATCCCAGAAGGTAGAAAAAACCTCGTCGGCCGAATTGTCTGCCGTCGGCCATAACCATGTTGGCTACCAGCAGCGAGCTGCAGATCCGGGCGCCCCAGCTGTAGGATCCTGGAGGTGAACTCAAGCTGGTCGGCCTTCTCCGGCATAGGGTCTCCGCCGGAAAGCCATTCCCGGCCGACGGCTTCATCCAGGAGGTGAACGTTAACTCTGCTGCCCCTCCGGACCTCGTCAGGGACCATGCTTTCGGCACAGACGCTGGCGAGGGGGAAGGAATGGCGTGGTACTTCTGCAGCCCCGCCGAGTACTACCACCAGACCTCGGGGGTGCGGCGGCGAAAGCGCAAGGTCGCCGCCGGTGGCGGCGGCGGCGAGACGTGCTGGAACCCGGAGAGGAAGGTGCCCATTCTGGGGCCGGGGCCGGACAAGAAATCCATCTGGGCTTACAAGCGCACGCTCTCCTACGTGCTGAAGATCAAGAATCCGCCTGGTTCGCCAAAGCCATCCAGGAACAAAAGTCATGGTTGGATCATGGTGGAGATTGAGCTCGAGCAGGAGGAAGTTCCTGACAGCCCCGACCAGCAGCTGGTGCTCTGCAAGGTTTACCAGTCACCTGGGCCTCGCACGGAGGTCTGCAGCGTACCTGGCGGCGACATACTATTTGCTCCAGTTCCGCCGCTTGCTGCTTCCAAGTCGTCGTCGTGGGATGACCAGAAGGTAACGACGGAGCGTAAGACCACATTAGACTACAATCTTGACTCCCCGGAGGTTGCACGGAAGCCGTTTCTCTCCCTCAAGTCCAGCACCCGGCGTATGCCGATGGAAGGGAAGATCACGAGTGGGGTGGCTATTGTGAAGAAGGGATCCATAACTGGGGCGGCAACCGTCGTGATGAAGTATGCCGCGTCGATGTATGCCGCCGCTGCGTTTCGATCTGGATCGGGCGCCGCTGCCTTTGAGCTAGACCGGTGCCGCCACTTGATGTTGCTTCGTTTCTTCAGTGGCCATTTGATCTCGATTTTCTGAACATGCTACACGTACTACGAAGCAAGCATCACGTGTAACTTCCGAGAATCCAGGTCGGCTTTTGGCCGCCGTCGATTCCAAAATCCAAATAATCTTTTGAGAATAAATTGGGTGAAGTATACAAGTTCAAACTTTAGTGACTGAATTAATTGGGTGGTACTAGACTGCTAATAGTACTTGCGTAACTCATCTTACTTTGACCGAAGAGGCGTCAGTGTCCAGTCAGATTGTAGAAGAAAGTACGGAAAATAAAAGTGGGCTTGCGAAAGCTACCTTCCTCATCCTCTACTCGCAAAAATAAAAAGAAAATAAAAGATGGAGTTGACACTGAACTGTACACCGCCTGGTCCATGTCGCCCCGTCACTAGATTCTCCACGTGCACTCGTACTCTCGTAGTGGCTGGCTGCGACTGCGACAGCCGACTGAAAACGATCTCTCCGTAAAGTTTATTGAAGCAAAAGTTCTCCTGTCACCAGGGCGGGCCCAGGATTTCAACAGCGGGTATTCAAAATTTCAAAGACTTTTTTCCGGACAACCTAAAGCCTTGTTTTCTATGTGTATGTACCTCCATACTGTACAAATTGTATAATACATTGAAGATAAAATACAAAACTTTGCATAATGTCATATTTATAGAATTGGCCATAACTTGAAATTCTTTGACAAATCATTCTCGAAAAAAAAGGTTAACATATAGAAGTGCTAATTGTTCAACCTGCCTACGGCGCATAAAACACAGACGCATCCAGTTGCGTTTAACACACTGAGGTTTAACATGTCGAAGCGCTAATTCTTTAACAAATTGTGTGGTGCCATTTCTGGGTTGTGAGAAAATATTGGGCCAATGGGCCAGATCGAGTGGTGGGGGAGAGAACAGAACGTGGGCTTCTCCTTTATTTGGGCTGAAATGGTTGGTAGTCTGTAAATTTGTGTCAGTTCCCTTTTTCCTGTGTATATCTCATGGTATACACAATATACACTTATACTTTTGGAAAAATAATGGGTATTCAACTGAATACCCATGAATTGAATTGGGCCCGCCCCTGCCTGTCACCTCTACGCCATCTAATTAAGATGACAACGGATTATAACGACTCGTAGTGGGTGGCCTTTTTTTTTTCCTTTTTGCCTGACCGATACCGATCGGCAATCAGAATTATTCCATTCTCGCACGAGAAAATTTGCGGCCGGTCAAGGGAATTCAGAGATATTTTCTTGACTAAAACTTCAGGACAGGGGCATTCAGGATTTCACCCGCTTCACATGGGTCGAGGGACTACGTGCTGTGTATTAATATATTTTTGATGCTGCGTGGCTGATCCCCGCGTCTGTACCGCGTAAAGTCGTAGAACGTCGACCCTGCTGCAACGTGTCGCACTGGCTGCCAAGCAAATCGCTGATTGGCGCTCGGTCCCAAGCTACTAATCAATTTCGGACGCGTTTTTAGATGAATTTGTAAAATTCACCATATTACTCCCTCTGTTCGGAATTAGTTGTCTCAAAGTTGGATGTATCTAGACACTTATTAGTGTGTAGGTCACTCATTTCAGAGACAAGTAATTCCGAACGGAGGGAGTACATGCCGTTTCCAGAACTTTTGTGTTCTAACTTTTGTGTTTTAGTGGTCATATACGAGTACTTCTTGTATTGTATTCATGTACGTGTTTAGACTATGCTTGTAGCAGATGTGTTTTTCAACATTTGTATTGCCTCCAATCAAGCGCCACCATCATGGTATCAATAACTACTAGGTTTTGCTCTCGCAGCTCCTGTCATGACCTCTGCCATCGCACCACCGCGGTGCCACTCTGTCACGCTGCTTACCATCCACATTAAAAGTGTTGTGAGGTAGATCATCATGTAGATTAGAGGTGAGAGAAAATGTAAGTGGATCGACGCAGCAAATAGTTGCAATCGGACGTCGGTGTTTACCTTTCTTCTGAGCGAAACATAAATCAATGCAATCAACCAAACTAACCGCCAAATATGACTCACCTTATGTTTTTCTCAACCAAAAATCAATACAAGCGCTGTTTGGCCCCAACGATTATGCAATGTTCGCATCGTGTTCTAGGAAAGTATAAGCATCATTCACTGATATTGCATCCTCCATGTAGAATTACCTTGCTTGTCTAATCAATGGTCGGCTCCTGGTATTGTTGCTTCGTACATGTTTTTGTTGGGAAACTGGCCACACCAATTAATCCTGAACAGGGATTACCAAACTTTTAATGTGATATGGAAATATGCAGCGGAATAAGATGTAAATTTCAGCACCACTGATATACTAACTCATGCGTCGTTGCTTGTGTGGAAAAAAACATGCATCAAACATATATGGAGCAGACAAGACACTTCTAGCTGCCACAAGAGAGACACTCACATCAGGGGTAGACAGTGTCTATCCTTAGAAGACGACTCTCAAAACAACAACAAAAATCAACACAGAGGGATACACTTCCTTTTACGTGGAAAACCTCTCAACATAAGAGGAAAAACCACGAGCCGATATTTCGGTTTTATATTCAGTTTTGACTTGTAATATTTAGCAGTGCGCAATAAAGTGTAAGAGTTGGACCACAATATTTCGGTTGTACTAGTTTGATGTGATATTTATGGATAAGTACATCCATGTCTATTATGTCAATGACTTGTACACTACAATATGCAGTGGTGTACTGGGTCACCACAACATTTTTCACGTGTGTAAAGTTGTGTAAAAAATGATGCAGATTTTTTGGCACATCCGTGTAGCAAAATACAACAATGTATACAAGAAATTCCCATATGATTGCCACAAAATGTTATGAATTATATCATCCTTTGGACACAAAACAAAATCTACACATACAATATATTTTCCCAACATACACAACATCACAAGTCATTTGTAAAAATTTGGAACACCCTTTGCAACACCGAAAACCCCAAAACTGACCTTCGCCATCACAAGCTCGTCATCCCCAAGCTCGACGATGATGAATTGGACATGTCGAAGCCTTGTCGCCGGATCCGACGACCTTGATCCATCCCCTTCAGCCCTCGCCATCTTTCATGAGCTCAGTTGTGCAAGGACTCGAGATTGGAGCTCCTATCCACGTGCATCGATGGCGGGCCAAAATCCACTGCGACTCTACGCTCGGCATTGGGACGCATGGCGGTGATGCGCTCGGCGTGCATTGCGGGGGTTCATCAAAGAGAAAATCACAAAGAAAACACACGCAGAATGGAGTGGGCCGATGCGTCTGTCAACCGACATATTTAAACCATTTTCGTTGTGCGCACCAGCATTCTGTGAGCTTTCCATACTTGGGAGTATTTTAGACTAGTAACATCTATGTTACCACTTACTGTTTATTACATTCTAGAGTCATTTATAATTGAGAAGCTCTATGTGATTGTAACATACTATGCCACTCCGTCTCTCTCCTTTTTAATTATTTGTCATTGCATTTTTCCTACGTTAAATGTATTTATTTTCACTATGGGTACTCCCACACCCTGAAGGCTCACTTATTTTCGAGCAATGACTGATGAGGTTGTGAACATTTTCAGGTTTTGGGCATGTCGTGGAAGGCATAAATAGAACGGTCGTTCCATTGTGCCTCCCCTGGCTGCCCGTACCATTAACTGAAAGTGACTTCGAGGACTTTTTTTACGAAACACGGTATAACGCAAAGGCTCACATACATGCACATACACTCACCCCTATGAACGCACGTACGCGCACACACCCTACCCATATGAGTCACTCTGAAAGACTGAGTCAGCGGGTTTTGAGATTGACGAAGTCACCACGGACGCCTCGCTGTCGACAGGAGTATCGCCTCACACTGAAAAATATTCCGCCTAAACGAGAAGCATCAATGTTAATCATCGCTGGTACAACTACCCTCCTAACCAGCGACCCGGAGGACTTTAGAGCGACCCGGAGGACTTCAGAGGACAATCGGGCATCTTCTTCCTTCGGACTCGGGCGCTGCCTTCGGGCTCGGGCGATTACTAGTGGGGGGACATGTAAACAAAAGCAATGTCAAGTCATAGGCAGACGATGTGTGTTAACACCACTAATCCCCCTTCACTGCCTGGTAGAAAAAATCTCGTCGTCCGAATTGCCTGCCGGCAGCGATGTTGGCAAGCAACAGCGAGCTGCAGATCGGGGCGCCCCAGCTGCAGGATCCTGATCTCAACCAGCTGGTCAGCCTTCTCCGGCGCAGGGTCTCGGCCGGAGAGCCATTTGCGACTGACTTCTTCATCCAGGAGGTGAACGTTTACTCTGCTGTCCCTCCGGATCTCGTCCGGTACCATCCTATCGGCACGGACGTTGGTGAGGGGAAAGGAATGGCGTGGTACTTCTGCAGCCCCGCTGAGTACCACCAGACCTCGGGGGCGCGGCGGCGAGCGCCGCCGGTGGCGGCGGCGGCGGCGAGACGTGCTGGCACGTGGAGAAGGTGGTGCCCATTCTGGAGCCGGAGAAGAAATCCATCTGGGCTTACAAGCGCACGCTGTCCTATGTGCAGAAGATCAAGAATCCGCCAGGTTCGCCAAAGCCATTCAGGAACAAAAGTCTTGGTTGGATCATGGTGGAGATTGAGCTCGAGCAGGAGGAGGTTCCTGACAGCCCCGACCAGCAGCTGGTGCTCTGCAAGGTTTACCAGTCACCTGAGCCTCGCACGGAGGTCTGCAGCGTGCCTGGCGGCGACATGGCATGTGCTCCAGTTACGCCGCTTGCTGCTTCCACGTCGTCGTCGTGGGATTACCAGAAGGTAACGACGGAGCGTAAGACCACATTAGACAACAATCTTGACTCCCCGGAGGTTGCACGGAAGCCGTTTCTCTCCCTCAAGTCCAGCACCCGGCGTAGGCCGATGGAAGGGAAGATCACGAGTGGGGTGGCTATTGTGAAGAAGGGATCCATAACTGCGGCGGCAACCGTCGTGATGAAGTTCGGTGGGTCATCGATGAAGTCGCCCGATCAGATGAAGGAGATGGCCAAGCTCGTCTTCAGCTTTCCCGCCGGCGGGGGGGATCTTGTGGTTGTTCTGTCTGCTATGGGGAACACCACCACCAACCTTCTTGTGGTAATTTTTTTCACGGGAAGCGTTTGGATTCTATTAGCTCGATTGATCATATTCATATTATTACTATACTAAGAGTACATTCTAAATGCGGGTGCACTCTGACTCTGTAGGCCGCAGGTAAGGCTCTGAGCTGCGGCACCAAAGAGGCGAGCAAGATCCACGAGCTTGCAATCACAAAAGAGATGCATTTCAGGTGTGGTTGTGTTTGATTTCCTCTGCTTTTCTTGTTTTTTTTTTTCTGGAGTTAGCATCAGTTACTGAGTGCTTCGTTTTGCTCTGCGCAGGATGATTGATGATCTAGGATTGGATAAGTCGATTGTTTCAGGTATGTTGTTGTCACTTCCTGTCGTTGTTTTCCTTCTGTCCGTTGGGACAAAGTTAATGCTTGCTCATTCTGCCAAACTCACGGTTCTGGTCCTACTTCACTTCCACGTTGGCATAGAACTGATGTTTCACTTTCATTAATAGATCTTGTCGCAAAAAAAGAAGGAAAGAAGTGTCAGATTTTATCTTATATATATGGACTCACGTAATAGTGGACTACTTGCATTTTATAACCGTTAAAATAAACTTCGTAAAGAAGTCAATTTATAGACAAGGAAAAAAAAGGAAGCCTCCGCGCGCGCGGTTAATTCTGACAGCAAAACTGGCCTCTCTTCCCCACCTCTCTCTGTCACACTTTTGCGTGCATCCTCTGGCCTCGTCTGTTAAAAAAGTGCAACTGTGCAAGTCACTGGCGTGCTGAACCGCAAGATGGGAAATTCTGTATTGACCTCGTCCCCTCCTCATTCCGAGTTCAACACCCAACAACCTCCTCCTCTTTTGCTGAACGACCATGGCTGCTGGGAGCCTTCCCACACACTCTCTCCTGCAACGCCTCCCGCCTCCTAAATTCTCGGACCTCTATCCCATCCAGGCCAACCCTGGCCCAGACATGGATGAGCTCGTGGTCCGTCGGACCTAGATCGACGACGACGGTCGGAATTTCAAATCTGGCGGCGGCGAGCGGCGAGTAATGGCAGGGCATGCCACGACCGCGCCTGCCACTGGGCGTTTTCGCGCCGCAGCCACTGAGCAGCGACCGGCAGGGCCTTGTGCTGTGGCCGCACTCCACTCTACCTGTTTAAAATTTCAGCCATTGTACATTATTGTTTTTGTTTGTGCTTTGTCGGGGGCTGATTCAGCACCTCAGTTTCCTCCGTCTTCAGTGAAAAATATGTCTTCTAGCACTAACACTGCCTTCCTCACTACTACACTAAACAGGTTCATTGCATGATTTGGAGAGCGTTATTATGGGCATTGCTCTGATGGAAGAGCTGACTTCTAAGACACGAGATTATCTTGTTTCCTTCGGTGAAAATGCGTCTACAAGAATATTTTCTGCATATTTAAATAAACTTGGGAAGGGGACATGTCAGGTACATACTTGTAGCAAATGTACATCAGTTGTCTTGGGAAACCTTTATTTTTGGTATTCGTTTTTATTTTATCTACCATTTCCAATTGTCTCAAAATTAATGTATGGACCTGGGAAAGATAGACAATTATGTGGAGGATTTCCATAAAATTTACCAATGTACTGCTAGCATAGAAAAGTGATCACAGGAATTGTGAACCCACAGTTTTGCTATTTATAGGAATACTACTTCTTGTGAGATTTCTCGAGATTTCTAGGAATATGGTTGACAAATTTGGATTCTTCTTATATATATATCCCTTGTTTTTTGCTTATTTGATCTATGGAATAGTAGATGCATTTCGGAGCCCAAACTAAGTAGGTTATTGTCTTACCATTAGGATGGAAAATCAGCTCAATTTTTTTGTTTAGTCAAATCAGTAAGTGAAGCCTGGGAGGGCAGTGTTGAACAAGTACAAATTTCAGGAATGGGAATCATATGCCGTCAAAACTTGTGGAAGGGGTGGTAGCGATTTGACTGCGACTACCATTTGCAGACAATTAGGATCAAGAGAACTCCAGGTATATTCTTTAATTCTGTAAAATTACCAGTTGCAAGTCCGGTTGCTCCTGAAAACCTCCCTAGGGTCTACACTGTATAACCAAATTAGATTAAAAACAGCAAATTTTTCCATCCCGAGGCTCTTTATTAGATCTCGAAATATGAAACATGTTTCAAGCTCATATTAGTTGTGGTGTCTCTCTGTGCTCCTTTTTATCTTGAAATATGTTTCATGCTAGTATAACTGACTTTTCTTAATGCAACAGGTTTGGAAGGATGTAGAGGGTGTGTTGACGTGTGATCCTAATGTTTGTGCAAATGCGATACCACTGCCTTACTTGACTTTTGATGAGGCAACGGAACTTCGGTTGTTTGGTGCACAGGTACTCTCCTTGGTTTTTAGTTTCTATTTTTCTGTGTCGATTAGACTGTTTAGGCAGTGAACATTATGTCATATATAACTTCTTTAGATATGTGTTGCTGGCATGGTTTTTAAGGCGTCTTGCCTTGGACACTTAGGCAACGTTTAGGCGGCAAGGATCCCTGGCACCGCTTTGCAATTATGCCCATACGCGCTTAGGCGTCGCTTTGGTGTCAGGGCGGTTGGGGTTCGCCTTAGGACGCCTTACCGCCTTAAAAACCATGGTTGCTGGAGTTACTTGTGATACTTCCTTGCTGTTTTAGCACAGCTAGCTAGAGTGATCTTATATTGTTAACTTAGTCACTTTTGTATCCCCAGTCAATGCAAGTAGCACTGGAAGGTGGCATGCCAGTTATTGTGAAGAACTTGTGCAACCCTCAAGGTCATGGTACCGTGATTACTAAAACAAGAGATATGAGCAAGGTTTGTTCCATGAATTTCACTAAATTATAATTAATGTTTCCATGTGTGGTAATTATTAATTCCTGGACCTTGACTGCACAATTATGTTTCAGAGTGTATTAACCAGCATCATGTTGAGATCAAATACTACCGTGCTGAACATAGAGAGCACAAGGATGTTAGACCAGTCTGTTTTTTTAGCAATGGTACTACAGCAGCAAACTTGTGCTATTTTGTTTATCTTTTGAGTTATATGACTATTGGTTGTCTGAATATGTTATTCTTGCAGTCCTTCTCAACCTTTGGAAAATTGGGCATATCGGTTGAGTGTGTGGCTATCAGTGAAGGCAAGATATCCTTGATAGTAGTTCCATCAAAACTGTCGAGTCGTGCATTGGTCCAGCTGGTAAACATATTTTTCCCCCATCCTATTATTATGTTATTTTGTAATAAAGATTGTGCTCCTGGTTCATTCTTTTCCTCTGATGATTTGGCAGGAGCTTGATAATTTAATTGAACAGCTTGAAATATTTTCAGTTGTTGATCGACTAAAGGACAGATCAGTAATCTCCCTGATAGGGAACGCACAGATGTCAGCAATCATTCTTGTAAAGGTAAGAACCACAAACCCCACTTGTCCTGGCATCGTTGAATACCACTTGTGATCTTGCATTATTATCATAACATACAGGCCAGTATCAGCCATTAGGGACTTATTGTTTTATCCGGCCATGGTTCATCATTCTTAACAGTCGATCGATGTTCTGCGGAGCATTAATGTTGAGGTCCAAAAGTTCTCGCAAGGGTCGTCCAAGGTATTTCACTTTCACAAAAAATGTGATTTTTGGGCGCAATATTGGCGCTGGGTTCTCTGTTCCTTTGCTCTGCTTAAAACAAAATGAACAAATGTGAAAATCTGTTTGTAAGCAGGTGATGAATATTTCCTTGGTGGTTGATAACAATAAGGGAGAAGACTGTGTACGAGCCCTCCATTCTGAATTCTTTGAGAATTCTGAAGTGTACCGGCAGCTTAACGGTGGCTCCCGAGTGCAAGTGCCAGAAAACTCATCAGCGGCAGCGACCAGGTCAGGCAACAAAAGAAAGGCAGATGAAGATCACCCGGGTGCTCCACCGTGCGTGCGTTAGGAAAGGACGAACAATGACCCCGATGGTCCGGATGAAACCGAACCCCAGCTGTTCTCCAACAACAATCCGACGACGGCCATGGGAGGCGACGGTGACGGGGCCTTGACGGACTTCTTCGACAGTATAGCCAACACTGGCGTTGAGCCAGTCACAGTCGTTGTTGGCGCTGGACTCGCTGAGGAGGCGAACAGCATCGCTCTGGCGGACATCCGGCGCAGTTTGTTCTCCAAGAAAGGTCCCATGCTCGGCGGAGGCGACAACGAAAAGGATCCTGCCGGAGAGTGGGCCCGTCTTCTTGTGGAGCCTGAGGAGCAGGTGTCTGAAGTGGCGGCGGAGGGTGGTAATGGACTTCCTACCGAGATCGATGCCCTGCTAGACGAATTTAGCCTTGACGAGTTGCTTGGCCCAGACATGACATGTCCGTCGCCGCCTGCATTTGTACCTTCCGAGTTAGTGTATGAGTGAGTTGTACTTTGAGGAGTGCTAGGTTGCATACTGCGTTTTTTTGTCGGGGAGCATACAACGTTTTGTTGCAAGCTTTTTCTAGAGGTAATAACTTTAGACATACAATAACTTGTGTGATAGGCGCAGTTTCGTATAGGAACTTGAAAATTGGGTCCACTAACTTGTCATAAGGGTGGAAAACTAGTCTAAATCGCTCTAGTGATTATTAGTGGCACCCATTGTCTATTATTCTCTGTCACTTGTGGCCTTACATCATCTTTTCCCAGATAACCGCTGGCCAAATGGCAAGTTTGCGTTGCTCATCACGGTCATGGCCATCATCAAATCGGTACGTCCGCGCCGCTGCAGGCTCGAGCTCCTCCACATCGCCCCCACCTACTGTGAGTCTAAGCCGACCATCCTCAGCGACTTGCGGTGCTGCCTCCCCCGTTCCGAGCAACTCTGAACCTATATATGGTCGACGGGTGGGGAACCTGAGTTCGTTGTCTCTTGTCGCGTACATGAGCTGCTGGAGGCGCCGGTCGGCATGCCCGACATGGCAGACAGGGCACGGTGACCACGCTGGCGCTAGCGTCACTGCGTCAGAGTCTCCACGGAGGTGTGTGCTGAGGAGGGAGAGGGACACACTGCGCGCCACCCGTACGGCGTCGCCGTCCTCGTCGCACATCATGTACACGAGGCATGCTACACGGCGTCGTTAAGACGACCACGCACCTGTGGCGATGACTTCTGAAAATTGAGATGAGGCCCTTGAGTGAGATTTAGTACCGTCAGCCCCTCCAGCGCCATCAGCGGCTGCGACCAAACACGCGCGGCAGCCATTATACCTGCGCACCCATTGCCACGGGGGTCCTCGAGCGGCGCCTCCACAGCCGCAAACACGCTGTGCTGAATTGAAGCATAATTCTAGTCCTGAAGATCCACCTGAAAGGTAAAATGCTCTAAGATATGATCCAACTGCTACTCGAGGAAACCAAGAAATATGACCATGAATTCAGATTCTCACAAAGCAGACTTGAACCTAGACAGTCTACCGCAACATGTAAGCGAAACGAGCATAATTCTAGTCATGGCTTCGGATCGATCGAGAAAGAGTAAAGTGACAACAAAGCTGTGGTCCTGCATCAGTGTAACACGGTTCTGCATCAACAATAAAGCTGTGGTGGCGCAAGCTAATCGCTGATTCATCAAACTTGTGTTCATCCCCGCGGCCCCAGCCCACGCCGGCGAGCTGCACGGGACATCGTGGTAAGAGGTCGAGCACAAGCATTAGCTGTATCGTTTCCACCTGCGTTTCTAATAGCGCTTTGAAATAGTTGGACGCGCCCGCACTGTCTACAACGAGTACCCCCGTATAGTAATACATACCTAGCAACGACTTGGTATACGTTGTAAATATTTATCATGGATACGGACATTATATGTTGTAAGCTACATCCGTCGTTTTGTGATACGCAGGTCCCATTTGATAGGGAAACCTTCACGAGCCCAGCCGCTATATGGGCATCTAGATACAGATAAGTGTGTTGCTGTAGGAGGGGTCCTCTTATAGTGCGGCATGGAATTGACCCTCCACTGTCACTCTCAATAGCTGAAAAGTTACGGGACGGGCTCAATACAACGTCCGGCAACCCCACTTCACGCTCTGTTCCTAGAAAAACAAGCGGGGCACCGGCAAACCGCGGGAACACAGCCACGTCGGATACATTATGGACGGTGAGCGGTTTCTAACGGGGGGGGGGGGGGGGGGGGGGGGGGGGGGTCGCGTCTCGTCTCGTCTTCCCGACGCGCGTCACCGGAGTTGCTACGCCTCTAGAACCGGTGACGGCGTTATAGGCGCAGCCCCTGGCCTCCACCGTCGCTCACTTCTCTCTCCTCTCCCCCTACTCACTAGTGCACCACAAGCGAGCAGCAATGGCGCACAACGACGAAGCCGGAGGTAATTGCGGCGGTGGCAGAGAGGGCGACGGATTCAAGAGCTGCTTGAGGAAGGATGAGATGACGTTCAACTCCAAGCACCCCATCCCTCCCGCGGCTGCTAGGCGATGAGCACGCTGGGGTACGCCAAAAAGAGTACGCCATTTTTTTATTTTCGTAAAAAGAATCAAATATTCATATTCAAAATTTGTCCAGATTCGAAAAATGATCAGATTTGAAAAATGTTCAGATTCGAAATTAGTTTAGATTTGAATTTTGTTCAGATTCAAAAATTACTCAGATTTGAAATTTGTTCAAATTCGAAAATTGTTCGGATTCAAAAATTTGTTTAGATTCTAAATTTGTTCAGATTCAAAATTTTGTTCAAATTCGAAAATTGTTTGGATTCAAAAATTGTTAAATTTGAAAATAGTTTGGATTCAAAATTTGTTTAAAATTCGAAAATTGTTTGGATTTGAAAACCGTTTAGATTTGAAAATTGTTCGGATTAAAAAATTGTTCAAATTTTGAAAAAGTTTTGGATTTTGACAGTTGTTCATATCTGAATTTTGTTCATATTCAAAAATGTTCCGATTTTTCAAAAAGGATTCAGCTTTAAAAAATGAAAAATAACGGTACCTTTTGTATTGAGCCGGATTAGAAACGGCCATGATGTTGCGTCTTCAGGCGACGGAAGCGTCTCGCGTCGCCTTGAAGCGACGTACAGGAGCTCCCGAAATTCCTATTCTACGCTCATTGCACACGTTAGCGCGTCGAGCCGCCGACGCGCACCTCCTCTAGCGCCAGGATGGGTAAGTGGATCGGCCCACATAACTATTTTCGTTTTTTTTTTGCAACATTCTGCAAGCTTCCGGCCGTTTATTTCTGGTTTTTTTTTCTTTTTCCTGTTCGTTTGTTTTCCTATGTCGTTTCTAGTTTTCCGTTTTTTCTGAAATTTTCAATTTTAAAAAATATTCATATTTAAAAAATTTAAATTTAAAAAGGTAAATATTTTTAAAATGTTCAAATTTGAAAAATTCCGAGATTTCAAAAAGTTCATGAACCATTTTCAAATTCATGATTTTTCAAATCTATGAACATTATACATGAACCATTTTTAAATTCATCAGAAAAAATCGTGAACCATTCTCAAATTCCGAACATTTTTTCACGAACCATTTTCAAATTCACAAACATTTTTTCCATGAACCATTTTTAAATTCACGAACATTTATCCGTGAAACATTTTTAAATTCTGAATTTTTTCCGCGAACCTTTTTCAAATTCATGAATATTTTTTCATGAACTATTTACAAATTCACGAATATTTTTTCTGTGAACCATTTTTATTTTTTGTTTCCTGCTTGTTTGTCATGTTTTTTCATTTATCTTGTCACATTTTTAAGATTTTGAAAAAAATTCAGATTCAGAAAATGTTTAGTTTCAATTTTTTTTGTCAAATTCGAAAATTGGTTCAAATTTATAAATTATTAAAATTTATAAATTGTTTAAATTTGAAAACGTTCAGATTTTCAAAAAATATCGAGATTAAAAATATGTAAATTAAAAATTATTCAAAATTTAAAACCGAACATTTTTTGAATTCTGAAATTGTTCATGATTTTTCGTCGCGAGTGGGCGTGTTTTACGTACATCACGAGCAATAAGCCTATTGGCGGTCCTATAGGTTCCACGAATGGAGAACCTCTTTACTGCCTGTTGCGCCAAATATAATCGTTAGTATGCACATCCTTTCCACGGCCGTCCTTATCAAGCAGGAACCAACACGCTAAACTCTGTGACAAACATTCTACTCCTTTGTCTCATATTCTACGACTTATAATATGGACAGAGGGAGTACCAGAGAAGATAATAGCAGTAACAAAAAAACTCTGCGAAGCTAGAGAGATGACCAGTCCTCTACCGTAGGCGTTCATGTCCCAACGATTCTACTGTCTTTATTCATCAACCATCTATCCACTTGAATTTATGATGATATAAGCATTCATGTACAGCCAAGATGGCATAAACCTAATCGGGGGAGGGAATCTAACAGTGCGAACGAACCTTCTGGTGACTTGAATTTATGATGATATAAGCATTCATGTACAGCCAAGATGGCATAAACCTAATCGGGGGAGGGAATCTAACAGTGCGAACGAACCTTCTGGTGACATATTTAAAGCCAATCCATGGCAAAACAAGATGTCAAGTAATGTAGTCCTGTTGCCATCCTCTAATCTCGTCATCAGGCTGAGTCATGGCGAACCCGCCTCCGGGGCCATGGCAGCTGCCAGTCATCGGAAACTTGCACCACCTTGTCAGCGCGCTCCCGCACCGCGCCATGCGCGACCTTGCCCTCCGGCACGGCCCGCTCATGCTCCTCCGCATGGGGGAGCGCCCCGTCGTGGTGGCCTCGTCCGACGCCGCGGCGAGGGAGGTCATGAAGACCCACGACGCGGCTTTCGCCACACGTCCCCGCACCGACACCATCGCCACGCTCACCAGCGACGGCCTCGGCATCGCGCTCGCGCCGCACGGCGAGCACTGGCGCGGCATCCGCAGGCTCTGCGTCACCGAGCTGCTAGGCGCGCGGCGCGTCCGGTCGCTCCGGGCGTCCCGCCAGGCCGAGGCGGCCAGCCTCGTCTCGTCGGTAGCATCGGCGTTATTGGCGTCGGAGACCGTGAACGTGAGCTCCTCCATCGCAAAGTACGTTGCCGACGCGGCTATGCGCGCTGTTGTGGGTGACCGAGTCACCGATCGTGACGCCTTCTTGGAGTGCCTGCAAGAAGCCGTTCAGGTGGCTGTGGGGTTTAGCCTCGCGGACCTCTACCCGTCGTCCCGCCTCGCGCGCGCGTTTAGCGGGAGGGCACGCCGGGTAGATGCGGTGGTCCGCAAGATGAGCAGGCTTATGGACGTTGTCATCGACGAGAAACGGACGAAGATGGCGGCTGCTGGCGTCGGAGGCGAGCAGCAAGCAAGACATCCTGGACGTGCTTCTCAGGGTGCAGGCGGACGGCGGGCTCGACACGCCTCTTGACACTCCAACCATCCGTGCCGTCATCAGGGTAATTGAGACGATCTCAGGCCAGTAACCATGAATAAGAATATTGCGTGCTGATCGTTGGCTTTACTACCGCAGGATCTGTTTGGGGCCGGGAGTGAGACCTCGGCCACAACGCTGCAATGGGCCATGTCGGAGCTCATGCTGAACCCAGCGGCTCTGCGGAGGGCTCAAGCCGAGGTGCGCAGTGCCCTGTCGGTCTCCCGTGAGGGCCGCGTCCTGGAGGAGGCCCTGCCGGAACTGCCGTACCTGCAGCTTGTGATCAAGGAGACGCTTCGGTTACACGCACCGGTGCCCTTGCTCGTCCCGCGAGAGTGCCGACAGCCGTGCCGCGTCCTCGGCTACGACGTGCCCGTAGGCGCCATGACGCTCGTCAATGCATGGGCGATCGGCCGGGACACCAGCAGTTGGGGAGCCAACGCGGAGGAATTCAGACCGGAGCGGTTTGAGGAGGGCGGCGGCGGCTACGGGGTGGACTTTAGGGGCACAGACTTTGCATTCGTGCCATTCGGCGCGGGCCGGAGGATGTGCCCTGGAATAACATTCAGCCTTGTCGTCATGGAGCTCGCGCTCGCGAGCCTCCTCTTCCATTTTGACTGGGAGCTCCCCGGTCCGGGTCAACTCGACATGGAGGAGGCCTTCGGGATCACGGCGGGGAGGAAGACGGACTTGTGGCTGTATGCCACTCTTCGTAACCCAGTACCTAATCGCTAAATCTCCACGACGTACGTTCTTGAAGTACCGTGAGGTCACTTAGCTTGGGTCCAGGGGTTTCTGTTTAAAAGTCTGTTTACATTCTTAAATTAAACGTGCAACACGTTGAACCCAAATCTCAAATCGAACCTGGCCTGATCTTGGTAAAATGACTGCCAACACCTGCTTCGTAAGGCATCTTCTCTCGGACTCTTGGCCAAAGTTTTAAATAACCTGCTATAGCTCCGCTATAGCCTCGCTATAGCTTTTGAAGAGCACTCCCGCTAAAGCTATACACTTTTAACGGTAAATTGAAAACGACGCTAATAGCCCGCTAAATCCCGCTATAGCGTTAAATTTGGAGTCATTTAGCCCGCTAAGTCGCTTCAGGCATAAGATGACACCATTTAGTACCATAAAGGCATCCATCTACCTTATTATTTCTTCTTATTTTTACTATATATATGGTGCATTGATGTAAAGATTAGTTATTGAGCTGTAATTTCTAGTCAATACTTGGTTTTAAGATATCTCTGAATATGTATGCCAATTATATATGTGATATATAATATATGATGCTTGATTGTAGACTATTTTTTCATTACTTAAGAAAAACGCTAAATGCATTTAGCTTCGCTATAGCTCCGCTATAGCCTTTCATAACTTATGTCGGACTTGCCGCTAAATGGAATAGCCCGCTATTTAAAACTTTGCTCTTAGCACACACGCTCGACCCTAGCCTCCTTGATCGATTCTTGGATATGCTGAATTGCTGATGGCACGCTTATTATTCTACATCCCAGTGAAAACCTACTACTTCTTAGTTTTTGAAATGCTACGGGCATTGATAAAAACTTTGATAGAAGTAGGTACTTTTGGTACATGAATGCCTCTAAAAGTGCTCCGGTCTTCCTTCCCATAATCTTATCTAGATCTCCCTCTTTGTACTCACAAATTATGCCTTTCTGTTCTTATCCCTCTTATCTCAAAGAATTTAGGCAAATTCTTGTAGATTAGGGCATTATGTGTTCTCACTTAGCAAGTTAGCATACAATACTTCTTCTTTTCACTTTTCTTCCTCCTTGATCTTTGTGATCTCTCAGTTACACTTTTTCCTTCTTATAATAGAAAATTGTTCAGGTTGGCGCTTACAGTCACACATGTTTAGTTACTCGCTCAAACTAGTTAATGTTAACTAGAACAGTACATAGAACAGAGTCTTGTGCCTACAATACAGTCTGGAAAAAAAACCAAGCTGTCACGCATGGACGGCTGCATGGGCTTTTGAAACTAGGCCAGGTCATAGTGGGCTGGCTATATGGGCTAGACTGCTAGGACTTTCAGTGAGGTAATTGCACCACTAGTACAACTACTTGTTCATCATGTGCAAAAAAAGTTGCAAAGTGTCGTGCGGTGGTACAAAACATTTGCTCGTATGTGCAAATTCATATCCCCCTCGTATGTCTCTCTCTGGCTGAATTCCTCAAGTCAGACAGTTTGGTTTTACTATTTCGTAACCCGGTACACAGCAATTTCATGTCGGGCAGTTGCCTCTTTTAGCAACGACGGATAGGCCGAAGTGGGAGGACGACGGAGCTGGAGCTCGATCCAGGAGATGATGGCCAGTGATCCGCGCCACCGGAACTGGGAGAAGAACCTCCACACTACGGTGACTTTTCTCTCCCCTCACGTAGGTGTTGTTGTAGGTGCTTTGTGGTATGTGGTCTGCTCATGGCGTGGCCGCCGGAAGGGGTTTTTGTAGGGTTCCCCATGTATGAGCATCTGCAAAACGAGATTATGTACATGGTGTTAGTGTGTAGGAATAGTTTCCCTGAAATTATTGTGCAGTAAATCGGTAGTTTTATTGTGTCATGTTTCAGCGTTTTTTTTTTTTGATTTTTAAGGGTTTTCTCATTTCACATAAAGATCATTACAATCGTTTACAACCGAAGGCCCGATCTGGTTAGGAATACAGTTTAACCAGTTGCCACAAACGCCATCAACCCTAGCCATCCTAGCTAAGTCATGAGCGACCGTATTACAATCCCTTTTAACAAGAGACAAGGAGAATTGCAACGCAGTACTTCTCATCCGATCAATTTCTCTGTAGATGTAGCAGCAGCTCGAAAGGTCTTGCCGCCCCGCTTGCAGAGAACGCCACACCGCTGCACAATCAGTTTCAGCGTTTTTTATGTCTGAAGGGGTCAATTTACATGATCCGACGGCAAGGTATGAAACGTTTGGGACGGCCCCAATTTTCATGTCCTGTTTCTGCCAATTTTCATGCATCGGCCGTGACGGCCCCGCCTCTCCCCCACTGTAGGCTGTTGTGTTGATCCCTGAAACGTTTTATTGTGCCGTTTCCGGCCGGCCGGAAGCCCCATACTGTAGGCTGTTTTTGGTTGGAGTTTGATGACACCCTCCCTGTATCTTTCTGGTCATGATTTCAACTGTCACCTGCATGAGAAACTAGCTGAAATCAGGAGTTATCTTATGATTTTGTTCACAGTTATCTTTCCTGCTTCCCACTTTCATCCCTTTATTCAACTAGCTATGAAGTAGATGCCCTGTTTCTGTAATGGTTGCACTGGAATTTTTCTGAATTTTGCTGCACATGTTAGCATGCTGGTCATATCTGGTACTGAAGCTAATTAAGTGTACTGAAATATCTGAATTCTGCAGCACATGTTAGCATGCTGGTCATATCTGGTACTGAAGCTAATTGAGTGTACTGAAATTTCTGAATTTTTGCTGCACATGTAAGAAGATGCCATGTTTCCGGTAAGCTAATTTAGTGTACGGAAGCACTTGTTTTTGGTACTGCACAGTTCATTCAAATCTGCGAGGCGCTGGGCCTTTGCCATTTTTCACGCTGGACTAGGACATGTGTCAGATCCTGGTTCGTTTTGTATGAATTTGCACATACGAGGAAACATTTTGTACCATCACACCACACGTTGCAACTTTTTGTATGAAAGTGCCCATGATGGGTAAGTTATTGTAGCTCCCGTGCAATTAGCTCATTTTCAATCTCAGGAAGTTACTAAGACCGGTGGCGGAGCTACGTTGGGGCCGAACTGGGCCATGGCCCGCCTAGGATTTGGGCATTCCTTTGTTTTTCTTGGTGGGCTGGCCCAACAAAACTCCTAATTCTGAAGAAATCCATGCACAGCTGCAGCCTGGCCCGCCCAGAAATAGCAGTGGTAAGACGTATACCTGGACATATAGGTCAAGAGTTAGGACCCCGCCCCTGAAATCAAGACTTCTCTTCGAAATCTCTCCTGTCCAAAAATAATAATAAGATGTACAATTCTCAAAATTTCAACTAAGAATTGCAAATACAAGGGTCTGAGCATGGGCAATCTGATCAGAAGGGGTGTCTAGATAGTTTGAATCAACATCCCGGAAACAGAAACACTGCTGAAACAACATTACTCGTTACACATTTTATTAGCACCGACATTTAAATTCGCGTGCCTGATGAATTATTATATCCAGAATGCTTGAGCATCAAAATACTCATTGTACCTAGACACCTTGTAACAGAGAGCCTGGCGGCGAGCGGTGACCATGGGCTCGGCGTCATCGCCACGCTTGACACGGAAAACAGTAAGACGCAGCAGCCACTTGTCGCCGTCGCCCAAGCAAGCCTGGTCGTCACCTTTGGGTCGCAGGCGCTCCATAAGGCAGTACTCGTTGCCGCGGCTGTCACCCGACGCCATGGGCACGAGCTTCGCGTCGTAGTGCCTCCAGCCAGCCACGGCGTCCTCGTCGTCAAGACGGAACAGCTTCTCCCTGCCGACCTTCCACTCTGACGGTGCGGATGCGATGTTGCCGGCGCAAATGTGCCCATCCGTCAAGCAAGGACAGTCCATGTTCCCCTCGTTGGCCGCGTGGAGTCCGAGCCACCCGTCCAACTCGGAGTCGTAATGGGCGTGGCCGACGAACGGCATGTGCCAGTCGCCGCACCGCTTCCATTCCCCACTTGCCGTACTAAAAGAGAAAGTAACGACCGTGTCCCCGTCAAAGTCCAGGACCTGAGCGGACACGTAGATGTTGTAAACACAACCACAATAGATTGATTTGAGGCAACGCACAACCTTGACCCAGGCTGCTGGCCTGGGTCAGTTTATATATTAGCCAAGATAGTATTCGTTTACAATACGGACTCCACAAATCATAACACTATACGAATACAAAACAGAGCACTAAACGTATTCTATCAGCCCCCTCAATTTCAACTATGGACATGTGGAGATTGCGCTTGCATTCTTCAAACAATGGAAGTGGCAAGGCCTTCGTAAAAATATCGGCAAGTTGATCTTTCGAAGAAACAAACCGAACTTGGAGCAACTTCTGAGCAACCCTTTCACGAATAAAATGAAAGTCAATCTCTATATGCTTCGTACGTGCATGGAACACCGGATTCAGAGAAAGGTAAGTAGCTCCAATATTATCACACCACAAGATAGACGGCGAAGACTGTTGAACACCAATTTCCTTCAGCAGTGCTTCAATCCAAATAATCTCAGCAGTAGCATTGGCCACAACTTTATACTCTGCCTCACTACTGGAGCGAGAAACGGTGGCTTGTTTGCGAGCACTCCAGGCGACCAGATTACCACCATAGAACACCGCAAATCCCCCCGTGGATCGCCTGTCATCAATATCACCTGCCCAGTCAGCATCAGACTGGAGCGAGAAACGGTGGCTTGTTTGTGTTTACATGGTATCAGACTGCGTTCGGTCCTAAACCCTAGATGGGAACTTCCGCCGCTGCTTCTTTGTCCATGGCGCTAACCTCCTCCTCTGGAGCTCTCTCGACCGCGTTGATGCCGTCCCTCTCGACGGGAGCGCAGTCTTCTTCTACCTCTGGCCCGATCAACTTCAGCAAGGAGATCACGGTCAAGCTTTACGCTGCCAATCATCTACTCTGGCGTGCGCAGGTTGTGACGAACCTGCGGAGCAATCTTCTCCATGGCTATGCCGATGGAACCTTCCCCTGCCCGGAGTCCCATATAATGGTGACTCCTTCTGCGGGCAGGAACCCTGTTCGCCAGGTCAATCCGGACTATGTGGCCTGGATTCAGCAAGACCAGGCGCTCATGTCGGTGTTCCTCTCTACATCATCAATCGAGGTCGCCGGCATGATTTTGTTTGCCACCACTGCTCATGAAGCCTGGACGATCATTGAGCGCAGCTTTGCATCTCAGTCCATGGCGCGCGGGATGCAGCTGCGTGATGAGCTGCGTGATACCGAGAAACTCGACTCGTCGGTCTCGGTCTATTATAACAAGGTCAAGGCGCTGTCGGATACGCTGACCTCCATTGGTCAGCCTCTCCGTCCCGACGAGTTCCAGTCATATCTGCTAAAAGGACTCGATGAGGAATATGACAACCTGGTTGAGGCTGTCAAGCTGCGTGATACACCAATGCCGCCTCATGACCTGTACTCACACATGTTGTCCACTGAACAACGTATGGAGGGGCGTCGTGCTGCTGGTCAGAAGATCCACTCTGCCAACGCCGCCAAGATGGGGGGTGGCAAAAATTCTCGCCCGTTCCCATCTGCATCTCTGTCCCCGGCGTATCGTCCTCCCCCTTCTACCAGCGGTGGGGGTGGCTCGGGTTCGACTCCTGGCCGTGGCGGTGGCCGCAGCAACATCATCTGCCAGCTCTGTGATGCTCCCGGGCACATGTCCGCTCGCTGTTTCAAACGGTTCAACAAAAGCTTTTTAGGCGTGGGCAACGATGGTCGATTCCTTGATCGTCAGCTAGCCCAGGCGAATCATGTCTACACCGAGCCTCAAGGACAGACCTCTTCTCTTCCTGTTGACCCCACATGGTACATGGATACTGGGGCAACGGACCATCTCACGGGACAGCTGGAGAAACTAAATGTCAAGGAACCCTACACCGGCAAGGAGGTCGTCCACACCGCCAATGGTGCAGGTATGCGTATATCTAATATTGGTCAAGCACTTCTTTCTACTCCGTCGTCTAGACCACTTTATCTACGCAATGTTCTCCATGTCCCCTCTGTCACCAAAAATCTTTTGTCTGTTCGTAGGCTTGCTCATGATAATCGTGTTTATATTGAATTCCATCCTAACAGTCTTTTTGTTAAGGACCTGCTTACGGGGGCAATCATCCTTAAAGGGCGATGTCGCGGTGGTCTCTACTCCATTGAGGGATCACCGTTTGGAGGCCTTAGACAAGTCTTCAGTGCTATCAAAACGTCGTCTGCACAGTGGCATGCTCGCTTAGGACACCCTTCGTCTCAAGTTGTTCAGCATGTCCTTCATCGCTATCAGTTACCGTCAGAGTCCAATAAAACAGTGTCCGTTTGTGATGCCTGTCAACAGGGCAAGAGTCATCAGCTACCTTTTTCCCTTTCTACTCATGTAATAAAAGCACCTCTTGAGATTATATACTCGGATGTGTGGGGCCCGGCCCAAACTTCTGTTAGTGGTCATAATTTTTACGTAAGCTTTGTGGATGCTTATAGTCGCTTTACGTGGTTATACTTGATCAAACGTAAAAGTGATGTCTTTGACGTGTTCATTCAGTTTCAGGCTCATGTCGAACGTCTTCTCAAACATAAAATTATCCATGTTCAAACTGATTGGGGAGGGGAGTACATTAAATTGAATTCTTTCTTTCAGAAGCTTGGCATTACTCATCGTGTCTCGTGTCCCCATACATCTCAACAGAATGGTACTGCTGAACGTAAACATCGTCATATAGTTGAGACTGGTGTTACTCTCCTTGCTCATGCCTCTGTCCCGTTTCGATTCTGGAGTGATGCTTTCATTACTGCGTGCTTTCTTATTAATCGCATGCCTACTCGTGTCATTGATATGCACACTCCTCTTGAGCGCTTACTAGGAGAAACACCAGATTATAAATTCTTTAAGGTGTTCGGATGTGCCTGTTGGCCCAACCTTCGTCCTTACAACAATCATAAGTTGGAGTACCGTTCTAAAAAATGTGTCTTCCTGGGATATAGCCCCCTCCATAAAGGTTACAAGTGTCTTCATGTTCCTACCAATCGTGTTTATATTAGTCGTGATGTCATATTTGATGAAACTGTGTTTCCCTTTTCCAACCTTCCGACACCTACTTCTTCTTTATTCCCTGATTTATCCCCTACTTTGCTTGACCAATTTCAAGATATTGCGCATGCTCCGTCTTTGCTTCCTAACCATGGTGCAGGTGTTGGCCGCGGAGCCCGTCTCGAGCTCCTACATGAACCGCCTTCGTCTACAATGCCGCGTGCTGATCGCCGTGCTCCTCACGTCGATCACATGCAGTCGCCGGCTGCTGACTGTGATGCTCGTGCTCCTGGTCCAATGGACCGGCCTGCCGTGTCACCTGGACAAGCTGATGATGATTGCATGCAGACGCCGGGTCCTCGCGTCGTGCATGCGCCTGGCTCCGAGGATGGCTCCACTCCCTCGCCCGAGCCAGCGCATACACCGCTCTCTTCAGCGCCGGCTCCTCAGTCGGCTTCTCCTTTGGTTGGTCCTTCGCCTGTGTCTACTCCAGCCTCTCCCGAGTCTCAGCCGATTCTTGAGCCGCTTCAATCACTGCCGGCTGATTCTCTGCGCCGTGTTACACGTAGCCTTCGTGGTGTGCAATGCCCGCTGCAGCGCAAGGACGGCACTGTGGCTTGGATGGCCAAGTGTGTTGCTCAGGCCGTTGCGGATCCCTCTGCTGAACCACGTCACTTCCGTGCTGCTCTTGGAATTCCGCACTGGCGGGAAGCAATGGAGCAAGAATTTGAAGCTCTCGTCACGAATAACACATGGCGTCTCGTGGCTCCTGGCCAAATTGAGAGGTATAAAGCTTGCCTAGTTGCTAAGGGTTTTAAGCAACGGTATGGGCTGGATTATGAAGATACTTTTAGCCCTGTGGTCAAGCCTACCACAATTCGGTTGCTGCTTTCTATTGCTGTTTCCCGTGGTTGGTCTCTTCGTCAATTGGACATTCAGAATGCGTTTCTTAATGGTGTGTTGGAAGAAGAGGTCTTCATGCGTCAGCCTCCTGGATTTGAAGATCCTCAGCGTCCGATGCATCTCTGTCACTTGGTTAAGGCCATCTATGGCCTCAAGCAAGCACCCCGGGCATGGCATGCACGGCTAGGCGATGTTCTTCGACACCATGGCTTTCTTCCTTCCACAGCTGACACTTCCTTGTTCCTTCTTCAACGGCCTGAGGTGACCATTTATCTTTTGGTCTATGTTGACGACATCGTTGTGATTAGTTCGTCCGTGCCTGCTGTTGATCGTCTTATTGCTAGTCTTCGGAAGGAGTTTGCTGTGAAAGACCTTGGTCCCCTTCATTTCTTCCTCGGCGTGGAGGTTGCTCAGCTTCGACAAGGTCTCTCTCTTACCCAGCGAAAGTATGCTTCTGATCTTCTTGGACGAGCTGGTATGATTAAATGTGCTCCCTCCACCACTCCTATGTCTGCCAAAGTCAAGTTGTTCCGTGCGGATAGTCCGTTACTTGGCACGGAAGAAGCATCTCGTTACCGCAGTTTGGTTAGAGGCTTACAGTATCTTACGTTAACTCGTTCAGATATCTCTTTCGCTGTTAACAGAGTCTGTCAGTTCCTTCATGCACCTACTGAGGATCACTTGGCTGCTGTCAAAAAGATTTTCGCTATATTCAGTACACTCTTGGTCATGGTCTGCTTCTTCGCCCTGCCTCTTCGAGTGTTCTCTCAGCCTGCTCTGATACCATGTAAACACAACCACAATAGATTGATTTGAGGCAACGCACAACCTTGACCCAGGCTGCTGGCCTGGGTCAGTTTATATATTAGCCAAGATAGTATTCGTTTACAATACGGACTCCACAAATCATAACACTATACGAATACAAAACAGAACACTAAACGTATTCTATCAGATGTCATGATGCGGCGCTCCGGCCGGCGCGTGCACGGCGTGCGCAACGATATCTTCAGGCTGGAACGGGAGCACGAGAAGACAGCCATTGTTGCTCCAGGACCACCGTGAGGAAGGGTAGAGTGGCCGCCATTTCCACAACTCTTCCCCGCCAGCGACGTTGGGATCAGCGGCGAGGCAATGCAAGCCCCCGATGTATGCGGCCTCGCCCCCAGGATACACCATATTCATAAGCCAATACATCTCCGACACAGACTCGAGGAAGTACAGCCTTTGCCCGACGGCCATGGCTGCCACGTAGCCATGCCGGAGGCCTTCTGGGACCTGAGGCGATACGAGCATCGTCGCGGTCTTGGTGTCGTACATGAGGACCCGGCGGTGTTCGTACGGCATGATCCCTTCTGGTTTGCCACCTATGGCGACGATGCTGCTGCCCACGTTGGCGAACTGCGCCCGTTCGCCAAGCGTTGAAAGCGCCACGCTGAGGGCCGGGAGCACCGGAAGGCTTCGCGGCAAGCTAGCGTGTTCGCCGTCGAGATCACGGTCGTCGGCGTCCATGTCCAGCTTGTGGATGCCGTAGCTATCCTTGTGGTCATCCAGCACGACGTACAGGTGCCGCTTCGTCGCCTCCGGATGCTGCCGGTTCCCCTCGGCGTTCGAGCCGCCATTGGAGCTGGAGGTGTATATTCCTGGACCGATCAAGTTGTTGCTGCTATGGCCATAGTTGCTGCCAACAAGGGCGGCCAGCTGGCTGCCATGGCGGCGCACGGGAAGGAGAGGGGAGAGGAGAGGGTTTGATCGCGAGAGGAACGATCGCCACGCCAACATTGTACGGCGGCGGCACGCCATAGGCTAGGGCTTTATGTTTTTCTTAAAGACCGCGATACGTACGACGATAATATGGGTCGATCGTGTCCCGCTAAATCTTTTGACCCAGCCGATACACGTAGTTGTTTTATGGCCATTCATCAATGTCAGCCCTCTCGACAACATCGGGCAATCTTCTCACTTTTTTTAACAGCAATCAAATAAAGAGAAGATCTCCGAACATTTTTGTAGAAAACTGCTACAAACAGAACATGCGAAGCTGATTAAGGAGCTGAAAAATAAAGAAAATGATAGATCAAACCTGGCGTGAACAAAAATATAAGTGCTCCCGTTTGTAGCTGACTGACCATATAGCTGCACTAAAACATGTCTAGATACATATGTTTGATAAGTAGGTAGAGTAAATTATATTTTGATACAGTTTTGGTCAATATGGCACGGACAGATTGACAATTTAATTATAACCCTAATTCCTTTGTTCTAATGAAGATATAACATGATTGCAAACTCCTTATTAGTTTGGGTCATACACCGCCCCGCTCATCATCACCTACTTACGAGTATCTTGGAATTCATGAACATAAACTTCAAATAAACGACAGTTTGACATAATGCAAGAATTTCAGCCTATGAAAATTACATCCAAAATGCTTGAGCATCAAAATGCCTATTGTGCCTACATATTTCGTAATAGCGGACCGGCCGGTGAGCCGTGACCATGAGCTCGCCGTCCTCGCCACGCTTGAGATGGAAACAGGCCAGTCGGAGAAGACACTTGCTGCCTTCGCCCCAAACCTACTCTTCGTCATTGTACTTGTGTTGGTTGTGGACCTTGTCCTCCTCCTCCTACTCCTCCTCCTCCTCCTTCTGGTTCTCCTCCTCCTCCTCGTTGGGACACAGACGCTCCATGAGGCAGTACTCATTGCCGCCTTTTCCTAGCAATCTTGGCACCAGCTTAGCGTTGACGTGTCTCCAGCCAGGAGTAACATTTTCCTCAAGCCGGAACAATTTCTCCTTGCTAACTTTCCACTCCGGTGGGGCAGATGTCAGTTTGCCAACACAGAGGTGCCCGTCCATCACGAGAGGACCATACATCTTCCGGCCACTGACGGCGTGGAGGCCGACCCAAGCATCCAGTTCGCTGTCATAGTGAGTGTGGCCGACGACCGGCAGGTGCCATTGGTGGAGCTGCGTCCACTTGTTGCTCTCTCTTCTGAAGGAGAAGGTAGAACCCAGAACACTCCTCTTCGTGGGCCTTAGGGACACCAAGATCTCGTGCTGCGCCATCGGCCCGGTGGTGATGCCGAGACGGCGTCTGCTGCGATGTGTTTGGCGAAGAACGGGAGCACGGGAGGGTGATCGAAGTTGCTCCAGGACCATGATGATGAAACAGACAATGGCTCCCAACCCAGAACTTGTTTCCGTCGGTGGTGCCCACAGGATTCGCCGTCAGGAAAACTACATCACGGAAGTGCCCCAAAATGTCAATTTTATGCCTCAAATTGTTTTTGGGGCACTTTGTATAAGTGCAACAGATGCTCACGGCGGTAAAGGATATTGGGGCACTTTCAAATGTGCCACAAGAAGTGCCTCAATACGTAACTATTGAATTTTGCCCCTAATACCTATTGGGGCACTTCCCCAAAATGCCCCAAATACATTTTGGGGCACTTTGAGAAACTGCCCCAAATACATTTTGAGGCACATTGAGAAACTGCCTCTAATTGAATTATGGGTAAATTAAAAAATTGCAATATTAACACATGATTCACATATTACACAAAAAATAAGTTTTCAGAATTTGGAAAAGGAATCAGATATATGCATTCTTCAGTCATTCATCTGCTTAGTAAAAGCAAATTCACAATTACGCATCTACATTCACTAGGTTGGGTAATCTACTTTATAACTTAGTCCATCAAGTCTGGACCCAGGATATCCAACATCACCTTGAGCTCTTCTTTTCCATATTTAGAGAAGGCATCTGCTAGCTGTATCAAATGAATGGTAAGAGAAAAATTAGCACAAGATCGACAATATAAGGTAGCTAAACTGTGCATGGACAAAGCATTGCACCATCCGAGTGTAAAAGCTAAAGTGTACAACAGGTCATCGATACACAGGTTATCCGTTTTTGTGCCAATCAGCAATTTAGCATATGCAATCAGGAGTCTAGCACTAATACATGATGCCATATGTACCCGAGATAATCGAAGTTATGGTGACAAAACAGTACAACATCACACAACAATCACAGCTAATCAGAGATTATTCTAATTTACTGCGAGCACCATACAGAAATTCACGGCTTAGCTAAAATGGATAGTTTCAGAATAGCAGAATCACGCTGAACTGAATGTAGTAACAATGAACAGACAGTGAAATCTAGAGGCTGGATGGTGCAATTTAATAATTGCAGAAAAGGAAAACTGAGCTTCACTCAGAGCTTGGTGTGTGGGTGTGGGGTATCTGGCAGCTGTTTCTGAGTAGATATCTGCCTGGTTTCGCTCCATGAACCAAGTTGACAGCTGCTGCACCCATCTGTACAAAATAAGTGTCAAATGATGTTTATATATAGATAGTTCCACTACAAAATTTCATGAAAAATAGCATGCAAACGAACAAAGATATTTTGTAACCTGGTCAGTTACTGATAAATTGCAGGCAATAAGAAATTTATATAACAACCATAAAGTGCCAGTTCTATTTACCATACAATGTTCAGGCCAAGTGATGCCCAGTTAGTATAGCAGAGAGGAAAACTTACCTAGTCTCTTCCAAGAGCAGCATAGTGTTGTAAGCCATTGCATTAACCATCCTGATAGATGAAAATATGACCAACAATTAGTAATGTATGTTATGATAAATACTGGTTGGGCAGAGATATGTCAAACTAATTGCTGCAATAACTAAATAATAGCGTCATGCAATGACTATGTTGAGAAGTTCTTTTCTTGTGTATAGTTAAACAATGTTCCATTCTCATCTAGGCTTAATAAAATTCAGTAATTATTCTTATTTTTCATTGCTTGTGGATTTTATGGGGAGGAATAGGAATCTAGGCCCAATTCCCAAAGCACAAGCTTTACAAGGACATATACTTAACCTGATCATGAGTCACAAAATACTTAAAAACTAACAAGAATAGGCTGGTGTGCTCCTCCAAACTAGAAGGAGGAATAGAGATAAAAGTTGCCTGCACGCGAGCTATATGATTTGACTAATAGGCAAGATTGACTTATATAAGATAAAAGCAACTAAAATGCTCTCATTCGATTGACTGAATTTGATGTACCAATAGAATTATATCATTAAACAACTAATCATGAAACTTACTATGCAAATGTTGACACTTCCTCTATAGCAAAAGCATGACTCATTGACTGATACCCTCGACGCACATAATATCAAGCTTTAACCTTGAATAATGAGTGTACCAACGACTATGATATAGAGCTTGTATTTGTCTACATACATTTACAGGTGATGATTTAAATAATGTTGAAACCTGCGCGTGTGTGTGGTGTGCCTCATTCTCAACTAAGACAATTCCTCATGAATGGGTAGGTGAGAGACAGCACGATGTGGTCTATCAGAATTGCGGCGTCAACACTTAATCAATACAACAATCTCGACTTGGTCTATCAGATTTGCTAGAATATTCAGCAATCTATTAAAGCAACGATGAGGTCAGATCAGACCAGATGGATTAGCACTGCAGAACCAATTAACAATAATTAAGGATGATATATTGAAGTGGCAGCGCAATATTTAACTCAACGATCAGATGAATTATCAGAAAAGATCGTCGAACTGCCAAAAAAATTCAGTTAAGCATGTCCTGAGGCAAAACAACCATATCCATGGCATCTATATTGAGCTGATCATGCTCAACATACATGACTGTAACCAAAACATCACCCAAAAAATTATCCAAAGGCACATGGACAATTAAGCATGTACAGCAACATGGCACATATATTCAGGACCTATTTTGAGTAACCAGGAACTCTACCACAGTCCACAACCCATACTAGTTCATCACTAGGATGAACTGGAGCACTACACGAGCAACAAAAACCACAGTTCATCGGCTTGACAGCCGGTCACAGAAGGAGTGCTCACTTTGGGCAGTTGTAGTCGAGCCACAGCCCACAGCTTGAAGGGGGTGGCGTTGAGGTAGTAGATGAAGGAGGCGATGCTGGAGTTGCGCCAGAGCACCATCCCGCCGTCACGTTGTTGCAGGCGTTTGCCACCGAGGTTGCGGTGACGGCACCACCGGCGTCCCGTCAGCGACCGCGACAGCAGACCACCGCACCTTGACCACCAGCAGCATCCACAGCATCACCGCACCACCTCACCATTGTCGAAACAGCCAATCCAGCACACCCTGACCACCAGAGCGACCATGGCGGCGTGGTAGAGTAGAAGCTAGAGGTGGAAGTCGTGGTTGACAGGAGCGGCACACCGAGATGGCATGCTCGAGAAGGGGCTCGAGGAGGCAACCGTGGTCGACGTGGAGGCGCAGTAGGAGGCGCGGAGGCGCAGGATCCCGAGCTACAGCGCCGGCGAACTGAGCCATGGGGGGCTAGGGTTAGGGTTCAGCAAGGAGGCGACCGTGACTCCGTGAGGGGCTGGATAGTGGAGATTGAGTTGGGGAATCAGTGGAGTAGGAGCCTGCTGAGCAGTAGCAAAGATACACGGCGGCGGACGCGGCCGGCCGCGACCAAGACGGCGGCCGGAGCGGGGCGTGGTGGTGGCGACAGAATCGCCAGGGAGGAGAAGGGGACGAGAGGAGAAGTCGTGCGCGGAGAACGAGCTGATAGCTCGTTGGCTTGGAGTAGTGGTGACTACCCAGCCCGCCCAGGATCGAGTCCCTCCGGGGCCGATTTTCGTGGGTGTTCTCACAGGGGCTGTGACCCCTTTAATAAATCCCCTCACACTTGCCGCAACTACTCCCTTCTTAGGGACACAGGGTACCCTTGCGTGCTGTGTGTATAGTTCTAGGCTCTACCTTGTGCACTAGGGGTGTGCGTGTGTGTGGTGTGAGTGTGGTATCGAGTTAGTGCATAAGTTCAGATACTAAAACTGTAACATAAGTTCAGATATTAAAACTGTAACACAGATCGAGGGGTCTCAAAAAAAAAAAGTCGTGCGCGTGAGGTGTGAGAGAGAGTTGGACCGGGTAGGGTTGACCCAAACCAATAAGCCCTAGTGGGCCCGGATAACTGGGCCGGTCCAGCCAACAGATTCGGCTCACGGAAGTTAGAAGTCATTTTTTTATTTTCACACGCACCACCACGCCACCCCCTCAAAAAAAAGGAGCGTCGTGCGAGGGTGAACTTAATACCAGAACCGTTACCTCCTACAGAACGATTCATCCGCCGGACATTATGAGGTTAATTGGGGCTGTCAAAACTGATTAAGTAGGATAATTTGATGGTGAAAGTATAACTTTGCTTTTTTAAGTAGTAATTTAGATTTAGAGCTCTTGACCTATTAGGGCACTTTGACAAAATGCCCCAATAGTTATGACTTTTGGGGCACTTTGCTAAAGTGCCCCAATAGCTATGACGTTTTGGGGCACTTTGCTAAATTGCCCCAATAGGTATGATATTTTGAGGCACTTTGTCAAAATGCCCTAAAAGGTCATATCTATTGAGGTACTTTTACAAAGTGCCACAAATTGAAACCTTTTAGGGCACTTTAAAAATGCCCCAACGAAAATGCCCCTAAATGTATGTCGTGGTGTAGTGGTGATGACCCTTTTAGCATAACGGAGACCAACAAGAACCTCCAGTTGTACATATCCTTCGCCGGAAAAAGGAAAAGCTCCCGTACGCATCGAGATTTAGGTCATGCGTGGCCGCCACTGGAGATCGACACCGCCGCCGCCGCTGCCTCCTAGGCTCCTAGCCGCTTCACCTCACCACCCTATCACTAGCGACCTGCTCCCTCGCACCACCACTCATCCATACAAGCATGCCGAGCAGCCGTCGGCATCGCCGGCCGACCCCGGCGTCCAGTGTCCATCTCAATCAGGCGTTGGCTGCCTTCAAGCTGTTGGCGCTTCCGCCACCCGCACATCGCCGCCGGCGCCCACGAGTCATTTTCCTCTGCCTGACAGAATCGGGCCCACATGTCGGTGACCTATGGTCATTTGGCTCGTCGAGCTCGCCGAGCCGCACCGAGGTGAGCAATAGCTCGGGCCGAGCCTCCATTCCCAGCTCGCTGGAGGGACGAGCCGAGCCTTGGCTCGGCCCGGAAGCGGCGAGCTTTTGTAGGCTCGGACCGAGCCTGGACCGAGCCAGCTGGCGTCCAGCCAGGGCCCGTGCGCGGCCAGTCCTTCCGCAGCGAGCTCGATGGCAGGGTTGGAGGGGATGACAAGGTGGCCCTCCGCGGGGCATGGCGACGATGGTCAGCAGGGGAGGCGGGCTGTCTCTGTCGCTGGTGTCGCCGTCCGGGGCTGAGGCAGTGGCGGAGGGAACGGCAGTGGAGGTGGAGGAGGTAGCTGAAGCTCAGGTGGTGATGGTGGCGAAGGAGGGGACCGGGCGAGCTGGCGATCCCGGCGACGGCGGCGGCACTCACGCTCAACGTGTCCCTGCTTACGGCAATAGCGGCACCTCACTGGATCTCTGCAGAAGCGAGCAATGTGTCCACGACCGAGACAGTGGAAGCACTCTCTGAATCTTAGGATTCTCTCCTTTATTCTCTCTGGTTGCGAATGGAGGCGGGAATGGGCCTTGGCGTTGTCTTGAATGTTGTTGCCACGCAAAACTGCCGCGCGACACCACGATAACGTCGTACTTTCGTGACGACGAAACGATTGCTTTCCGAGCAAAGCAATAAAGATCCCCTCGCTTTCGCGGAGGAGAGACGACCGCTTTTCAGCGCAAAACGGCAAAGATATGCCAAACCCATACTCTTTTGTTTGTTTGTATATTTGTGTGTCCCGCTATTCGTCAGCAGATGTTACCTTGATTTGTATATTTGTTCGAAATTGCCTCCATAATCGGCATTCGTAGTTCATGATATGATCTGCTTTTACGTCAGACCACTGTAACACTGTTTTGATTTTCTATTTAATGTTTTTTTTGCAGCTATCCAATGCTGGTGGCAGAATTATTATTGCAAGCACGTGTAGAAAGATCTATAATTAAAGGACCTTACTACGTAGCGTATGTGCCCCAACAACACACTTCCGTACGGCGCCGAATAACCCGCGATCGAAAGAAACACCGAGCGAACGACCCGCCTCCAGTGCCTTCCTAACCACACCATGGCCTGGCCCAGTACCAAAGTGTTACACTTTCATGGCTCGCCTCACTATAAAAACGGACCATTACCATCTACCTGTATCCAACTACTTGTACTAAAAAAAATGTATCCAACTGCTACCCGCTTCGTAACCTGCAACTACTTTCATGACTTGTTGAAGGTCTGCACCCCCAAAATCTTCCAACGCAACAAAAAAAAATTAGGCAGTAAAAGTACCTATTCCTTCAACCTGAATTCGGGACATATACTTCTCTGCCCCCTCCCAACCCTAACTTCTCTCAAGCAAGATTTAGGCAACAACAGATGGATCGATAGATTTAGTAGAAAAAAGCGATATTACAACATATAACCATGGTAGCAGGGTTCATAAAAAAAGAGCTGTCTGCCAAATAAAAGGTACATAAATTTTTCCATGGCAACTAAGAACATTGTATCCGGTGACTAGGAACTATGAATCTGGCAACTAGAAACTTGGAACACGGAACCGTATATTTGGAACTTGGTGCATAGGGTCTTCAAATCTGGAAACTAGAAACTAGGAACCTGGCAACTGCATATACGAAACTGCCGACTGCAAAATGAAGAACCTGGAACAACTATACTAAAAAACCTGACACCCAATGCACAACTTCCATCAGTCCAGACAATACACAAATCCTTTTTGTACCTCGTCGCCTGGTCATGTTGGCGACTCCCTCTAAAAGCAACAAAACTGCTCTGAAAAAAGGATAAATTATGATTAATATTCTATTTGTTCATCGGCAATCGTATTTGCACAGAAAAAGTGGGTAACTATGTGAAATTTGCAGGTTGAGATGTCTTGACTATCCCCAATACAGATGTGGTTGAATATCGAACAAACATAAATGGAAACAACAATAGTGTTTTGAGGCAACAAGGTAATTAATCTCTAAGTTAACATGCTTTTTAAGCAACGGGTAGTGTTATCAGGTTCGTGGTTCCTATGCTGACCTAACTAACAGAAAAAGAATAACAATTGAACACAACGAGGGAATGGATGCAATTGCTCAAGCAAACAAAAAGGTTAGTGGAGAGGCAAAAAATCCGAATATTCATGTTTGCTTACGACTTGCGCTTTACACAACCTTGTTTGTTGTGAACCAAAACAACAACAGAAATCCGATGGTCGTAGTTACTTCAGAACTTGTATTCGATTTGAACAAACACAAACAGAAGATGAATCCATACGTATTCAAAAACCTAGGTATGCATTTTAGTTCTTTTTTTGCCAGGCTAAATGTATCAAATTGCCATGCTACTTGAACTAATTTGCCTGATTATGTTGAAGTAAATTGTCATGACTACTTGATTACCAAATGACACATGCCTAATTACCAGGTAATGCATACTTTATTACCATGCAACAATAGAGCAATTGCCAGGTACTATCTACTAAGGCACAAGTGAAAAATAATAATTTACCATCCCATGCCTTCTTAATTGCCAGTTTATAACTACTTAATTTTCAGGATCCTACTCCCACCCCCAGTTCAAAATAATTATATCCAAGTTAGAGTAACAAGGTAATGCATACTGAATTACCATGCAAGTAGAAACCAATTGCCAGGTACTATCTAATTGGGCACCAGACCATCACATGACTACTTGATTGTCAGTGGACGCCTACCTAATTACCAGGTAATGCATAGTTAATTACCATGCAACAATAGAGCAATTTCCACGTACTGTCTACTAAGACACCGGGGGTAAAAATATAGAATTTACCTGTTAACTATGAACATCAATCAAAGGCAACAGAAACATATGCAGTTCGGTAGTTGTTAAATCATGGGTGCATCTTGCATGAATAGGCATCTTTGTGCACAAATCTTCTTCGGCATTGGACCAGGTACTCTTCCATCGCCGTCGTCGCTATTTAGAGATTTTCTGCGCCTACGCATTATGGCGCAAACACGCCCTCTTGCTGAAGAAAAAAACAAAATGAATGGTTAGGCATTTCTGTTCACAACTAAAAATTATCTATTGCACACACTGAAAAATTATGACGCTGCCCTCTCCCTCCCACACCTTGCACACAAAATACAACGAGAGAAAATTCCTAGCAAATATGTTGTTGTGTCTTCCCCTTCATCAACACAAGCATGCCAGTAAGCAAAAGGAACAAAAAATCCAATACCCTGCATAGAATCATCTCCACAATAACGAACTCAGCAAAAACACCGAAGGAACCATCAACCAGTTGCCCTGATGAATCCATTCTGCTTGCCGCAATCACAAAATAAAGTGCCACGCTAAAGAAAAAAGGCGTCATTAACACCTTGCAAGCAATCCCGTCGCTCATGGCTATCAGCATCCCACCGTTGCCTGCGTCAATCCCGTATAATAAGACACCAAGCTCATCGTTTGGCAGGCAACTCTCACCCACTCACCGCGCTCACCCTTGCCATCCGCAACCCAGCCTTGCCGAGATCAACCCCGCAGTACCAAGCTCACCATGCGGGCGCATCAGATCGGCGGTCGTCGCGCTCGCCGCGCATCAGATTGGCACACACACGCTACTTGTTCACCATTCATGGAGTAAAACATAAAAATCCAGTCCCCGATTCGCCACACCCAGCACCAAAATCCCGCTCGCCGGGGAAACCCGCACCGAACAGCAACAGCACGCCGTGGCGCGACCACCAACACAGAATTGCAGGAACCGTACCCCAATAGCTCTCCGGCGAACAAATTTACGCAGAATATTTGCGGGCAGAAACGCGAGAGAGGAGAGAGGAACTCACCGCGACGCGTCGCCTGCTCGCCGTTGACGCGGCCAGCACCGGCGGCGACCAGAACCCTAACGGCGAAAGTAAAATGTGGGGAATGCTCGAGGAGCATCTGGACTCCACACACGCACGGTCGGGGGTAAGGATGGCAATGGGGCGGGTTCGGGCGGATATACCAAAACCAGATCCAAATCCAAATCCATCAGCGTCACTCTGGCCTGCCCACGAAAGTATCCATGGGCATGGATGTCGCCCCATATCCAAACCCGCCGGATATCCATGGATATCCACGAGTAATGCATCGGAGTATTAAATCAACAATAGTTCAACCAGAAAGTACTTAAAAAATATGTAATTATGTCTCGAGACTTCCAACAGATGAGGAGACGCGGAGTTGAGGTGGCTGCGTGCGTGTGTGTGGATGCGTTAATTACGCGTGGGAGTAGTTTAGAGTTAGCAATAATTAGTAATTATGTGAGTTTGAGTCTGGCTGAGTTGGGCCTCAAGAATATTTAGAGATGGGCCTGGAAAAAAATATGTCTCACTGACATCTGGGTCCCACGTGTCTGTCGGGTATCCATTGGATATCCGTGGAGCAAAATCTTTGCCCGTGCCCACCCCATGAGTTAGCGGATATCCGCCCCATGAAATCTATGGACAAAAACTGCCCTCCAAACCCTTATCCACCGGGTCAGATATCCATGGATACCCGGCTCCATGGATAAAATTGCCATCCTTAGTCGGGGGCGGTTTTACCGGGTACGTCTAAAATTTTGCACGGTCGCGCCCGTTATGGAAGGAAGAGGGAAGCGTGGGTGTGATGCCGTTTGATTCCCGTTCTACACGAATCTCAGAACGCCGGACAGAAACAGCTCATGGCGCACGTCCCCTTGTTAGATTCCCCGTTAATTAAAATATGCATACCCACTGAAATGATTAATTTTGGCTGCTGATGGACCCGTCCTGGAACTTGTCATTTATGTATCAACCATAATTTACTGTATAAGTTCTACAACTATACATGATTAATCTGGACCCTAGAGATCCGTAACAACAATACATATACATGCGTATAATTAAAGATGCTAACTAGGGCTGCTAGGATTCGGCAGAGAAGAACGATAGATAAAAAGATACGATAAAAAGGTACGTAAAAAGATAGATTGGTTTTGTTGAATATCGATTGGGGGTCTTCTCAATCGGCCTTGGCCTCAATATTTAAGGCCAGCAGGACTTGGCGTACAGGACTAAAACTCCAAAAGCCTAAACCGATCAGGAGATATCCTTCCTCTGAGTCGGTCACCTTGTACAAATCCACGCCTTCCAAACAAGCTAGCTAATCTGGAATAATACGTAGCAGCTCTAGAGTCTAAACCATGCGCCCATGCTCACGTACAAATGCTTTTGGCCCTACAAGGAATATGATAAAATACATGGCCACAAATCTTTTCATACCAGCTAATGGAGATCATATCTCGAGCATCATCGTTCATGCATGATATCTTCCTTGCTGCATAGCTCCTTACGTGACAACCTTCACAAGCCCGAAACTTCAGTTTGGCTGGCATCATATCAGACCCTTCCTAGGACATGTCCTAGCAAGCACGCTGGTAGCCTCTTGAGACATCTCTGAATTTGCATAGGAGTTGTCCCTGCTAATCCATGCAAAACACCTGTTGCAATCCTTGAGCAATATATCAGCTGATTAGCTTAATCAATAAATTAATTTGGCTGATCATAAAAACTACTAGCCAAATTACACCATGAACACATACCCCCTGTTTTTGGTACAATTTTATCCACCAAAAACACTACTGCAATACCTTAGGACGATGTTAAAAGCTTCACCGGCCATATACTTGCTTAAGGCGAATTTCAGAGAACACATCGGCCAATTTTTATTAGGACGATATCACAAATAATATATCGGCCAAATTCTGCTTAGGGCGATAATTCGAAAAATATATCGGCCATACTATCTTCAAGCTTCGGATGCACGGAACTCAGTGGGCAATGCGAACACAATATTCATATCCATGTCAGTAAGTATCTTCTCGGTATTTTCTGAATCCTCATCATCAACCGTGTCATCCGCGGCTGTGGGGTTCTCAGCCTCGTCGTCTGCGGTGTCATCAGCCGTGTCATTTGGGAGATCGTCAGTAATGTCATCTTCGGCTCCATTCTCCTCCGCCACGATGCGCTTCGCCTTCCAAATTTTTGCAAGCACCATTGGCCTTTCTCGATTGAACAATTCATCCCGTTTTTTCTCGGCTATTTCTTTCTTGAGCTCGAGTGCCCGCAGCCGTTGTACTCGTCGTTTCTGAGTGCGTGTTAGTCCCGTCGGACACCATCGAGGTGCTGGTTTGGTTCCTGGAGCGACTGACTTAATTCTGCTGCCCCCCGAGTCTTTCGGCCTATACCGACGTATTGTCGTTCCTAGAACAAAGGCCTTGTCCTTGGCCGAAATAACTCTCTGCTGACCATATGTACCACCAGTCACTACCGGAAAATAAATCATTGCCGTGTAGTCGGCTCTTTGCCGTGTGTATCATGATTTGCGGAACACGGCAAAGACAGACTTTGCCGTGCCGACCGGAAATACACACGGCAAAGTTTCGATGCACGGTATCATCCACGCAAACACACGGCAAAGAAATACACAAGGCAAAGATAAGCAAAAACGCACGGCAAAGAAATACACACGGCAAAGACAAAGCAAAACACACGGCAAAGATAGTTACATGGCAGAGAAAATGGAGCCAAACGGAAAAGCAAACGGCGTGGTCACAACAGCTCTTTGCCGTGTGTCTGCACACGGCAAAGATTAGTGTTTGCACACGGCGCACGGCAAAGACCAATTTTTTTTTCAACTTTAGTTTATCTACTTGTAACAACAGTATGACTATTCATGTGGCATAGTTTGTGATAAATTGTCCATATTTTACACATGAGTGTGTCATGATAAGGCAAACAATGTTGCCAAAAATAGTTTTCAAAATATTTTTTATAAATATTATTTTCTATTTTTTAAGTGTCAAAAATGACATTTTATGTGAAACAAATACACAAAATATGGTGCAAAATGGCACCCATCTAAATTTCACACAAAATAGACCATATTCTATGGACAATCCAGAAATATTGGGAATTTTCTTGGTTTCTACCTAATTTCGCCTATTTAAATGACTTTATGCCGATTTTCCGAAAGTAATTCAAATTTGAACTACAAGTGTGTTATAGTTTGCTCTGAAATTTTTTCAAAAATCATTTTAAGCTACATAAGTAGTGATTATATCATAGAACCGTCGATGGTTTCGAAAAATTTGACACCTTTCGACGAATAGACATGGTGGCCATTTTGACCCTTTTTTCAAAAAAATCAAATAAAGTGACAAATTGCTCAAAAAATGAAATCATTTGGCATGGAGCCCTTTTATGTGTAGTAGTTGATATAAAAAATAGTAAACTTTAGTTTTGACGAAAAATTTAAAATAATGTTTCACAAAAAGGTGTATCGTCTATAAACATGTATATGTTTCAAAGCAAACGACCAAGATATGACCATTTCCATAGCATAGTTTATGATAATGTGCCCATATTTGACACATATGTGTGTTTTGGTATGGCAAACAATGTTGCAAAACGAAGTTTTTTCAAATTATTTGTATAAATATCATTTTCCATTTTCTAAGTGCCGAAAATGACTTTTTTTGTGAAGTAAGTACAAAAAAATGGTGCAAAATGGAACCCATCTAAATTTCACACAAAGTAGACCATATTTTATGGATAATCCAGAAATATTAGGAATTTTCTCGGTTTCTACCTAATTTCGCCTATTTAAATGACTTTATGCCGATTTTCCAAAAGTAATTCAAATTTGAACTACAAATGTGTGATAGTTTGCTCTGAAATTTTTTCAAAAATCATTTTAAGCTACACAAGTAGTGATTACATCACATAACTATTGATGGTTTTGAAAAATTCGACCCCTTTCGGCGAATAGCCATGGTGACCATTTTGACCCTTTTTTCAAAAAAATCAAATAAAGTGAAAAATTACTCAAAAAATGAAATCTTTTGACATGGAGTCCTAATATGTGTAGTAGTTGATAGGAAAAATGATAAACTTGAGTTTTGACAAAGTTTCCAACAAAATTAATCACAAAACGATCAATCATCTATAAACATGTATGAGTTTCGAGTCAAATGACCTACATATGATCATTCCTGTGGCATAGTTTGTGATAATGTGTCCATATTTTACAAATGGGTGTGTCTTGGTATGGCAAACAATGTTGCAGAACTGAGTTTTTTCAAATTAGTTTTATAAATATCATTTTTTATTTTTTAGTGTAAAAAATGACATTTTTGTGAAGCAAGTACACAAAATATGGTGCAAAATGGCACCCATCCAAGTTCCACATAGAGTAGACCATATTTGATGGATAATCCAGAAATATTTGGAATTTTCTTGGTTTCTACCTAATTTCGCCTATTTAAATGACTTTATTTCGATTTTCCAAATGTAATTCAAATTTGAACTACAAGTGTGTGATAGTTTGCTCTGAAATTTTTGCAAAAATCATTTTAAGATACACAAATGGTGGTTGTATCACAGAACTTTCGATAGTTTTGAAAAATTCAACCTCTTTCAATGAATAGACACGACGACCATTTTGACCGTTTTTTCGAAAAAAATAAAAGAAAGTGAAAAAATACACAAAACAAAGTAATCATTTGGCATGTGTCTGCACAATATTCTCTGTACACAAGAATTTAGTATAGTTTAAGGTACATAAGAATTATTCTCTGTAATAGTCACTGCTAAATAACCAAAGAAATAGAAAAGAAAAACAAAAGACCAAAAAATTCTTTGCCGTGTGTCTGCACACGGCAAAGAAACGACGTGTTCTGATTGGTCAGGAGCATTTCACGTGGATTACGCCTCAGAGCCGTTGGATCATTGATCTGCACGATCCAATGGCTGCTAACATCTCTCAGGAAGCACACGATCCATGTAACTGCGTTTTGATTGGTCAAGATTTGGAGTCTGGCTGAAGGTTGCGCATGCGCACGTGACTACGTCAGCATCGCTAGCTAGCTAGCTAGCTATTTCCTCGGTGCAGCACCCTGCCGTTCCGGCTGTTCTGCCGAGCTACTGCGCGCCACACCGGCCGCGCCCGAGCTAGAGGACGACCACGGACCGCCGCGCCCTCGTCGCCGTCTTCCTCGTCGACCGCGTGCCGCCGTTGTGCCCGACCGTCCCGACCGCGTCGCTGGCTTCGTCCCCGTCCAGCGCGCCCCCACTCGCTCCTCGCCCCCGCCTCCGCCCTTCGCCACGTCGTGCTCATCGAGGAGTTCGACGGCGCCCTGTACAACCGCGTCTTCTTGGCGGCCAAGGCATACGTCTCCAAGCTCCTCGCCGCGGCGCCGTCCGTGCCGCTGATGAAGGCCAGCCTACCGCGCGGGGCCGGCACGGAGCACGTCCTGCTCGCCATGCGCCCCGGCACGGCCGTCGTCGACGTGTTCGACGGTGCGAAGCTCACGTGGCGCCTGAGCAGGAAGCACGGCGGCGAACGGCGGGCCGCGGAGGACGCGCGCGAGGTGTTCAAGCTCAGCTTCGACGCGCAGCACAAGGACAGGGTGCTTGGCTCCTACCTGCCGGCCGTCATGGCCCGCGTCGAGGCCATGTCCCATGTACGCTGGCGGCGTGCACGGTCGTCGGTCGAGCCGTTTCCGACGACCAGCCGCGACGAGGATGCGGCCACGACGGGGACCTCTACGGCCACGGCGAGGATGCTTCACCTGCGCCAGCACGGCGCTCCACGGCATGCTCCACCGGCCTGGACGTCATTCTGCTCGCGTCGACGGCGAGGTGGACCCAACGGCGCCGTCCCAGCGAGGGACGCGGGATTTTTTTTTGGTGACATTCTTTTTCTTTGCCGTGTTCGCTCGGGTAGGGAGCACGGCAAAGACGGGAGATGTGCCGTCAGGCCCAAACACACGGCAGCGATTAGCATCACGGCAAAGACAGTTCTGTACCGTGCAGTGCGCACATGGCGCACAGCAAAACCGTTGCCGTGTTGTTTTCGAAAAGTACACGGCAAAGCGCCTTTGCCAACGCGTATTATGCCGTGTGGCCTTTGCCGTACTTGTAGGCACGGCAAACGCTTTGCCGTGTTCCGCAAGCCCTTTGCCGTGCTGTTTCGGTGCACAGCAAAGACCTGGTTTCCGGTAGCGAGTTTCAAATCTTCCGCTGCCTCCAGTGAATATACAAGCACATGCATCAGCTGGATCAATATTACTAGCAAGTACAACTTCTTTCTCTGAACGTGTGCGTACATTAGGTTCGAAATCGGATGCATCAGCTGACTCCTTAGCACTAGCATGTACAGCTGCCTTCTCTGAACGTGTGCGCACATTAGGCTCCAAGCTAGCATATACGCTCAGGTCTTCTGCTGCATTATCTTTGGTACAGCTATCTTCAGATTCATTACGTGTGACAGGTTCCTTTATATGGTTTTCACGGCGTACCGGCATCCACACGTATTTTTGACCACCTCTGTATACTGTGCCAAAACCATTTGGAAACAAACTCGTTGACGCTCCTGGGCTGTTTCTCATGACTGAATTGGTACGTGTGCTAGCTGAACCAAATTTCATACTAGTAGTAGTAAAAGATGTAGCAACGGTATTACCGAAACCTTTATCCTTGGTACCAGTATCTTGTTTGTGCACCGATCCACTCCATACGGTTTCAGCGTACGTTACCTGTACCATTATCAATACTTTTAGCTGATTGGCCTCCTCCAAGTTTCAGAGCATGAGCAGTATTTAAATCATCTGAAATTCTTACAGTCTGAGGTCCAGCACGCTTCACCGGCACCCAAGTGAGTTTGCAGCCACCATTATATTTCCTGCCATCTGTATTGTGACCCGGTGATCGGTTCCCTCGAATGATAATTGCATCACGTGGTGGAGACTTCTCATTGAACCGAGCCCTTTTCTCATGTGAGTGTGGTCTGAACATAGGCCTCGGTGGATCCCATTGTGCTTGAAAATAACCTGCTAGACCTGTAGAGCATGGCGCCCGAGGATTAAAACCCCATGGAGCAAACTGTGGATATATAGGAGGTGCACCGCGCCAGTATGCAGGCTGCATGGAAAAATACGGGCGCTGGTCATATGAATTTCTTCGCCATCGCCCATGACCTCCATGTCCAGAAGATGGCCTAGGACGCTTAACGCCTCTAAGCCGATTAAACACATTGTTGTCCTTGTGTGATGTATATTTTTCCAACAACATGCTAACTGTCGGCTTTATTCTTGGTGCTTGTCTCTTTCCTTCAATGACTTTCCACGCTCCTACTTCTGAATTTGTTGGTTTGATCATCCTCGGTGCAGCACTATCATCAACGATGACATTTTTCCCTTTGGTAGATTTGGTCTGATCCGACCGAATAAGAACTTTCTAGTTCTCAAACTCAATCACATTGATAGGAGAAGAATTACTATCGAGTTTCATGTTAGTATTCTTTGTAAATGTCAATCGTCCGTCATCAATGGCCGATTGCACCTGTCGTCGAAACACATCACAATCATTAGTAGAGTGAGAAAACGAATTGTGTAACTTACAGTAAGCTCCTTTACCCAATTCGTCTGGAGATGGAATAATATGACCTTCTCTCACTCTAATTAATTTTCCTTGCAGCAATACATCAAAAATCATATCACACTTGCTGATATCAAAAGTATACTTCATTTCCTCTTTTCTATCAGGTGTGTGCTTTAGAGCAGAACATGCAAAACGATTTGACTTTGGCGTCCGAACCCATTCGGCTACACATATGTCAACGTCATCTTCACTAGCCGAACCACAACCATAATCGAAAGGATTTACCGCTTTGTTCTCCTTCTCTTTATCATTCAACTGGTTGTGTTGGTTAACTTCCTTAGCCCGGTTTTCTTGCGCCAAAGCCTTCTGCAAAACTTGATTAATATCTAAAAGGTCTTGCCCTTCTAATTTATCTCTAATATAAGGAAGCAAACCCGAAAAGGCAAGATGGGCTAAATCTTTTTCGGCTATAGTCAAGTCAAAACATCGGTTTTTGACATCTCTAAAGTCCCTAATATAATCATAAACATTTTCATTATATTTCTGCCTAACCATAGCCAAATCTGAAAGCCGAAGTTCAGTTTCACCTCGATAAAAATACTCATGAATTTTTTTCTCTAATTGTGCCCATGTTGTAATAGAATTAGGAGCAAGCGAAGTAAACCAAGTAAATGCAGTACCGGACAAAGACAACGGAAATAATTTAACTCTATAAACATCCGAAGTCCCGGCTTCACTACATTGGGATAAAAATTGCCCTACATGCTCAAAAGTTGATCTACCATCTTCCCCCGTAAATTTAACAAAATCTGGAATTCTAAAACCACGAGGATATGCATCGAATCGAAATAATCAGGATATGGTTTTTGATTTGCGCGTGTTCTACCCTTAGGCTCTAAACAAAATTCTCTAAGTATACTATCAAGCTAATCCTTAAAACTAACATTGGGTTGTGGAGAACTGGTTTGTGGAGCAGTTGGTATGCTAGCACGCGGTGGAACTTTCGGCATAGAAATCTGAGCATGAGACGTTTGCAACGGAGATCCACTAAAATATGAATCGGGTACCGGCCCGTACGGAACCCTGGTACCGACAGGCAGCAGCGGTGTTGTGTTGTATGTTATTGTATGATAACTAGGTTGCTGAAAATTAGAATTAAGATCAACACTTCGGTTATGACTGCTGTAATTTTGTGGAACCGAAGTCAAAATAATAGGGGAAGCGACACTAGAAATTAAATTGTTAGCCGAACTGACATAGTTCCGGCCACTTTGATCACTTTGATCATCATTACTTAAAGAAACGTGAGGCTGCTGTGCAACATTAGCCGACGCGCCGGAAGCATGGATATGATTAGGTAAATTAATTAACCTGCTGCTTTCGGCCGGAAGTATCGGCTTTCTACCACAATTTTGATTGTTGCTCCGGAGAAATACAGAACGAACATGACCAGATATACTAGTTTCTAGCTGCTCCTTAAATTCATCAAATGTATTATCTAAATCTTTAATTATGCGTGTCATATTTCTCATATCAGAATCAAACTTTTTAGCTACCAACACATCAATTAAATGAGCAATATTTTCGGTTGGCTTTTTTACCTCAGCGCCGAGTGTATCGGAAGGACTCGGCGCAGATACCTTCTTGACGGCGCCGTTTCTTGTCTTTCGGTATCCAGCCAACATCAGTTTCATCTGTCCAGACATATATTATTCAACCTCCCGTTCAATCTCGTGCCGATCATCTTCCGACAGATCGTCAAGTCTGACGGCGATGGCGTTGTCTGGGTCGATGTCGCTCCCGTTGTTGAGGTCGGTGTTCATCGTGTATATGTTCTTGTTCTTCGTCCCCAGCGGAGTCGCCAATTGTGTTGCCACGCAAAACTGCCGCGCGACACCACGATAACGTCGTACTTTCGTGACGACGAAACGATTGCTTTCCGAGCAAAGTAACAAAGATCCCCTCGCTTTCGTGGAGGAGAGACGACCGCTTTTCAACGCAAAACGGCAAAGATATGCCAAACCCTAGGGCTACTAGGATTCGGCAGAGAAGAACGATAGATAAAAAGATACGATAAAAAGGTACGTAAAAAGATAGATTGGTTTTGTTGAATATCGATTGGGGTCTTCTCAATCGGCCTTGGCCTCAATATTTAAGGCCAGCAGGACTTGGCGTACATGACTAAAACTCCAAAAGCCTAAACCGATCAGGAGATATACTTCCTCTGAGTCGGTCACCTTGTACAAATCCACGCCTTCCAAACAAGCTAGCTAATCTGGAATAATACGTAGCAGCTCTAGAGTCTAAACCATGCGCCCATGCTCACGTACAAATGCTTTTGGCCCTACAAGGAATATGATAAAATACATGGCCACAAATCTTTTCATACCAGCTAATGGAGATCATATCTCGAGCATCATCGTTCATGCATGATATCTTCCTTGCTGCATAGCTCCTTACGTGACAACCTTCACAAGCCCGAAACTTCAGTTTGGCTGGCATCATATCAGACCCTTCCTAGGACATGTCCTAGCAAGCACGCTGGTAGCCTCTTGAGACATCTCTGAATTTGCATAGGAGTTGTCCCTGCTAATCCATGCAAAACACCTGTTGCAATCCTTGAGCAATATATCAGCTGATTAGCTTAATCAATAAATTAATTTGGCTGATCATAAAAACTACTAGCCAAGTTACACCATGAACAAATGTCCCTGCACCGGCCTGGAGTTGGGCAGTTGGCGCCACCAATGCGGCGGGCGGACCAAGTGCCAGTCAACGAAAAATGTGTCAGAATTAGGAATCGCCATGGTATAGCTGCTATGTGTGGAGTCGCTTGTTATTTGGAGTCTGATCCGTGTGTCAGCCATGCAATATTATTTTATTTGTCATCTCTCTCCACAAAGCTAGCTTCTTGCATGTGCATGCAGTACAACCAAAACTTGTAGGTCCCACGAACAGCACATGGTTCGGTTCCAGTTTGTGGTTCGCTTCTTGTGTCAGAAATTATGCATCGATGCCCTGCAATGTGTAGCATCGAACCCCACTATGGTTCGCTTCTAGAGCACATAGTGGATGGTCTCAAGATCCACGTGAAACTTGAGCTTGAACTTAAGTTCGCATGTGTCCGTACGTTATACATCTAGCTAGCTAGCTGTACTGGTCCAGGAACCAAAGTTTGCATGCTTCCGATAAAGAAAAATTCTGTGGTATTGGCAGGGCCATTGGCAAAGAGCATCGTATCGTACCCTTTACAGCCGAATTAAGGTGGCTGGCATGGCACGTACGAAAGCTAGGGAGATGCATACCGTGTGCCATGCGCAACGAATAAGTGCATAAGGAGCTACTCCCTCCGTTCCAAATTAATTGACTTCCATTTGTTCAAATTTGGATATATTTATACTTATAATATGTCTAGATACATCTACATGTGGGTAAATGGAAGTCAATTAATTTGGAACGGAGAGAGTAGCATATATGGATGGAGGACCAATCTATCAATAATCAATTGATGCAGTACATACCAATAGTACTCGGTCGATGGAGTCGGCGCAAGACCTCGGCACGCTCTTCAGGCGTCTGCTGCTGCTCATGGCCGCACGCTCCGGTGACCACGAGAAGCTGTTGGGCGAGCAAGAGGATGCGGCGGCGGCGGCGATGGCTGGATGGCCTCGCGACATCGTCATCGAGCTGGCCACCGCGAGCGAGGGGGACACCCAGCTCCATCAGACGGCCGCTGGCGGGGACGACGACTGCTACCTCAAGTGCGCGACGGTGGCCTGTGGCCGGGACAGGCGCACGTTGGTCGCGCGCAACGGGGACGGCGACACGCCGCTGCACTGCGCCGCCAGGGCCGGGCACCCCCGCATGGTCGCCCGCCTCATCGACCTCGCCCAAGAGGAGGGCGAAGAGACGGCCAAGGCCATGGTGAGGATGCAAAACCGGCGCGGGGAGACGGCGTTGCACGAGGCCATCCGCTCCGGCGACAAGGGCATGGTACCTCCGAGATCCTCTTCTTTATTTCTTGGAAAACGAAACCACCGTCTGCAACATTACTGTTTTGCAGGAAAAGATGGTCGGAGATTTGATGGCGGTGGATCATGAGCTTGCCCGCGTGGATGCATACGATGGTACTTCGCCTCTGTTCCTAGCCATCTCGTTGGCTCATGACCGTCTTGCTTGTTTATTGTACGACAAGTACGACAGGCGCTGTCCTACTCTGGCCCCGAGGGCCAAAATGCCTTGCATGCTTCAGGTCACCACGGCTCTCGACACAGCAACGGTGTGTACGTTACATACGTACTCTTGTAATTTCTAATTTAACTTTCAGTGGCAAAGTTTATAATTTCAATATCTTTTTAATCGAATATCCATTTTATGATAATTTTAACAATTGTCTTTAATGCGATTAAATACTTTAAAACAAGATCAATATTAATTAATTTTGCTTTTTCAGCTTTGAAGCATGCATATATGATAGTTTACATTACATTTTGGTCTATGTTTTTCATATAATATTATAAGTTTCATAGGATGGGAGGAAAACAAGTGCTGCCCTATAACGATCACATCAACACACTAGCTATACAGATGGAAGGAAAATTACTGACTTTTAGGAAGTAACCAGAGGAGTTCTTCCATGACAGGAAACATCAATTCTGATGAGGGTTTAAAGATTTTACAAATGATCAATGCAGGTAACAACACATCAGTATACTACTATGAAAACGGCCTCAAGTCATCACGGGTGAATCAATCAATGAACGATTAGTTCACACAGACTTAAAGGATTTAATATAATCTACCTATAGTCGGTGTTTTGTAACACGGGGTGTCTAACCGGCAATAATGAACATGGGGTGGCGTATGCACGGAGATCCGATGCGTTAGCACACGAGAGACAATTTATACAGGTTCGGACCTGCGAGACACAGCGGTAATAACCCTACTCCTGTTTGTGGCGATTTGTATTGCTTCTGTACCGTATGCTCGGCTTTGTGTATGCGATGCATCGTGGGTATTGATCTGATGCCTTCCGGGTGCTCCCTACTCCGCCTTATATAGGTGGACTGGGGTAGGGTTACAAGGTGCCCGGGTCGGCTTACAAGTTGAGTCCTAGTCGGATACAAACTAGTATTCCGGGTATTCCGGTAAGTATATTGCTTATCGTATACTCCAAGTAGATGAGCTATCCTCGTATGGTAGTTGGATTCCATGACGCTGGCTCGGCCCACCCTATGTCCATTGGCCGGCTTTGTCCTCCATGTGGCACCCGTTGTTTCATGTATTCGATACCTATATTAATTATATATTTGGTAGCAAGACATATATTTACTAGAAATAACATATTAGAGAGCAACCTTACCACGGGATGGTGTTGTAATATAACTTCCATCGGTTTAGAATTTCCCCCTCTTCCGTATGCCAAATATAAAAGAGAACTGATATTATATTGAATAGTTCATGATTAATTCGTAAGGCAGATTTCAACATGAAAATATAAAAATTACCATTTTGGTGAATATATTAAATCTCTTTCATGTTGTCGTATTTAACTAAATATCTCAAAAATGCATGACAAAAATATAAAATTATCATTTAAATGAATACATAGAATTAGTTAATATTTTCAACATGTGTATTTATTATTATTACATACTAAAAGCATAGCACGGTAGAAAAAAGAGAAACATGACCATAGAAAAAAACATCTGACAATTGATCTGGTGGACTCTCTTTGAACTAATGAAGCGCAACCGTTAGATCTTAATACTTTACGAGATTTATTAAGTGGACCCGTCATGCGTGGCCCTAAAGAAAATCTCAGTCGGGCTCAATACATTCATCACCTCAAAGAAACACTGAGAACGGATCTATATGGTTGGCCCTAAAAAAGTCGCACGTGCAGGTGAGTGCTTAGCCGGATGAACGAAATAGAAAATTAAGTGTCTACTTAGAGCATCTCTAGCTCTTTCCCTAAAATCACTTAACTCTCAAAAAATAAAAATATTGGGAGTTATAACATCTACCCTTCCCCTAGAGTGCTATAACTCAAAAAAATATTATTGGCAGGTCCAAATAACCAAGCCCTTTGCCCTCAAAAGTGTGGAAACCTGGTTGCTTATCAATCCACCTCTCTATCCAGCTTTTTTTTTGGCGCGAGGAAATTTCACCGCCCGACGCAGCCGGACAACCTTGCCTCTGACGCCCTCCAACCACCGCAACACCATGGGAATGCACCCCTAAGCCTCGGAGAAGACGTCGCCCCCCTCCCCGCCCTTCCCCCTTGCTCGCTGCCCCTGGATACGGCTCTCGCGACCTAGACAGGGACCACATGGACGCCGATGCCACGGGATCAAACAACCTTAGTCATCCCGTCCACCAGCGTTGTTTGCCCGACGGCTGTATGCTCCCGTCCCCCTCACTCGGGTGGTTGCCACTCTCCTCCCGCCTACCAATTCCAAACGGATGGATGGTAGCACGGGACCTACTGCTGCATGAGACGTCGACGGAGAGGGCCGAGGCAGCGGGGCGAGTGGCCCGGGTCCATGGCGACGGTGGCGCTCGAACGGAGGCGGGGACGGAGGAAGGAGGGGCCTGCGGCCTTGATCGAGAAGATTCAGCGGAGCAAGCAGCGCTCTAGGAGGAGTACTGTGTGGCCGGGGTCCTCGCCAATGGCTGATTCATGTGCCCAATCGAGCGTGCATATGATTGGCGAGACGAGCGAAGAGAAGCATAGCTCAGTCCTAGTCCGGGTGACGGGGGAGGACGGCACCGCAGTGGTGAAACATACGTGGAGGCGGCGGCCAGTGCTAGAGAGGTGGCGCATGCGTGCAGTCGTAGTATGTGCGTCCGGGTGGAGTTAAAGAAGGAAGAAGGGAACGAAGAGAGTCTTCCAGGAGGGGCCTGGGTCCATTGAGAGTTAGATTTGGGGCATGTGCTAGTTCCCACCTTCTCAATACCCTCAATTTTTTAGGAGTTAAGTTTCGGTGGTGGTTTTGGAGTTAAGTTTTAGAGGAAGGGCTAGAGATGCGAGATGAAACAAATAGAACACAGAATATGACCGATTTATCACATACAATGCATTAGCTATGGCTAGGAAATGAGTCCGTATTAGGCCTCTCACAGTGGGTAGTATCATAGTGCATGATACTACTTTAGTTACTAACTTCATATTGCATAGTATCATATGGTACCACATTGTAGAATCTTAATATGAATTGTGTGCCTAACTTATTTACCATTCAATTTCCTCGTTTGGTGAGCAATGATACGATATCCTATCATGATATGGGTATCGTTTATTTCTTTACTACAGTGCCACATCATCTACGTGCTGACTTTGTTGTGCATGATACTTGCCATGATACCTGCATTGGGAGAGACCTTATATGTTTGGTTGTTGTGCATTGCCTTTCGTGTTGACTGCAAATAAACAACTAACTATTACATCCTATGTTGAGTTGCTTTTGCGCAGTACACAGAGCCATGGGCAAACAAGAATGGATAAAAAATAAACAAAATTTATAATGTGCGACCGTTCGGACTTTGGTCCGGCCGCACCACCCTTCCATATCATCTATCGAAGGGTGTCCGAGCGTTGCGCCCTGTAGTGGTCGCACATAGTCCAATTCAAATATAAAAAATCATAGCACTGATGATGTACTTTGAACACTGGTCTGCTAAATGCTAACATATCTTTTATGACAAATTATTCCTACGTCTGTCACTCTACGGATTCCAAATAACCAGAAACATGACACACTCTACGGATACGGATTCAAAATAACCAGAGACATGCACATGTTATGGCCACAACACGCTGCTTTACACAGATGGGATATTTATGGGGTAATCAAGTAGTATGACATGGAAGCTGATTTAGGATGCATTTGGTATTGTCGTTGATTATCATAAATCATTTTGCCCCTAACCGCCTTTTTGCTATCTTAATGTTTGCTTGACCTGATTTTACCTACTGTTATGGCCATTTTCTACAATAGGTTATAAAATAAGCACATCACAACTCAGTTCAGCAACCGCAAACCGAGTGGGAGAGGGGGAGAGAGGGGTTGGTGAACCCTAGCCACCACCCGGCACTCCCCCTCCCCGTCCTTTCGTCCCTCGCCACCGCCCGTGGTCACGACCGGGCAAAGCCCATGTGGTAGACGGTGACGGCGGGGCGTTGCTCCTCACGCTAGTTAGGCTTGGTGGAGGAAGGCCTTCTGGTCAAACCGTGGTGACCCGATGTGGCCATGGCGGTGTTCCAAGCTAGCGGCAACTTGGATGTTCATCATCAACGTATAGACCTTCCTTGAAGGCGGCATGTTAGGTAGGGCTGGTCGGGTAGCGCAACTATAGATATTCTCGGCCACCTCGAGGATTCGTACGGGGTTAGGGCCTTGTGCCCCTTCGAGCCCGCCTCTAATGCCCCTAGAATGCCAGTTCTGGTGTCGACGGTAGTCCCCGTGGATGCTGCTTGTCCGATCTGACGGTGATCTGCTCCGTCGGGTCTGGATTTGCGAGGGAGCTTATGCACGGACTTGTCCAGTCTGGGATCCTCCTACCCAGCGTTCGGGTCCAAAAGGTGGTGGCTTGATGGGTGGTTTTCTTCTGTGGCATGACAACGAGTGGAGTTTGGGTGCTGCAGCGGTGGCCTGAATGGTGGGAGCCATGGCATTTTGCGGGCAAGATCCATGGTTCTAGCATGGGGCGACGTGGTGGCTGGCAGCGGCGAACAGTGGGAGTGGTGTGGGGGTCTTCTCGGTGGCCGCGGTTGTTCCTAGATGTCACTAGTAGGAAATAGCCTATTAATGGCGTGCCATTTTCGCTACTAGTGGCATGTATTGGGCATGCCACTAGTATGCCACCACTAGTAATGTTACTAGTGGCACCCACACGCCACTAGTAATAGACATACTAGTGGCATGCCCTTTCAGGCATGCCACTGATAACAGTTACTAGTGGCGTGCCCAAGACCCCAAATGCCACTAGTATTCCAGTTACTAGTGGCGTGCCCTCAAACTGGCATGCCACTAGTATTCTATTTACTAGTGGCGTGCTCCTCAAATTTGCACGTCACTAGTAAATATTTGTGAATTTAAAAATAGTGGCGGTCTCGACGGTGGCGGCCGTGGTGAGCGCGACCGCGAGCTGCGCGCAATAGCAACGTAACAGGGATAGCGTGCGGTGGTGATGGTCACGTTTTCAGTGGCGGAACAGGGACGACGGTGATGTCGTGGTTGTGGCAGTGGTGGTGGATATGGCAACAAGGTGGGGCCCGGGTAGGTGGTGATCCTTGTCGCGGTTGGCCATAGTCGGAAGACGGTGCATCACGGGGTTGCTCACCCGCACGGAGTGGCACTAGGACACGGCGGTGGAGGAGCTTGTGGCCAGCCGAGAGTGTCGGTTGCGAGAGAAGTGAGACGAGAGAAGAGAACTTCGTCGGGGAGAGAAGAGAGAAGAGAACGTCGTCGGGAGAGAAGAGAGAGAGAGGAAGAGAGGGCGAGAATAGAGGAAGAGAAGATATGAAGAGAGGGAGAGAAGAGAGGAAAGAAGAGAGGATAAGAAGAGAAGAGAGGGAGAGCCATTCGATCTGCGTCATCGAACGGTCTAGATGCGCCACTTCATCAATCTGTGTGACTTTCTCCGGACCAATCAGAGGGATTCCCACATATCGATGACATGGCGTCCCTATTAGTGGCGTCCCTCCAACTAGCACGTCACTAGTATTCTATATACTAGTGGCGTGCATATTAAACCACACGCCACTAGTATTTTAAACCTAAACCCTTACCCGGAAATTGAAACATCCGAAACCCTATTCTAAACCCAAAACCCAAAACTCTAAAGCCTAACCCTAAACTAGGAAATCTAAACCCTAGCTCTAAACCCTAAACCCAAACACCGAAACTTAAAACATCCAAAACCCAATTTTTCTGGCCGAATTTTACAATTCTAAAAAAAATTCAAAACGGAAAACAAAAGGTCTTATTGGATGTAACTTTTTGTGACGAAACTTTTTGATATTGACCTCAGCTCAATCGAAGTCATATGCAAAAGTTAGCGATGTTAAACCGAGCTGCGCGTGTGATCTTGGGTGACGCATCACTGGTAACACTACTACTGGTGGCGTGTCCACAGGACAACACGCCACCAGTGAGTGGGTCCCAAGGGCGGGCCCGGCGTAGGATATTGGTGGCGTGTCCCTGTAGGTAACACGCCACTAGTTTATAGACACTAGTGCGTGTATCTTAGACATGCCACCACTAACAAATTACTAGTGTTTTTTTTTTTAAGTGCGACGGTAGGGCAAACGCCCCACACATTTTCTATTTTCACATCAAACGTCACAACATTCTGTACAAATAATTACAATCAGGGGATTAAAAAAAGTGTTAGGGAATACCTACTCTAAGGGAGGTCAGCTAACCAAGCCAACAAACTAGGCACATGCTTGGCTTTCATTCTATGTCTTAGCATGGACATATCATGCACAAAACCACTTCTCCATCTGTTAAATGTTGGTCATTCCTTTCTAAAGATCTTGCCGTTTCGCTGTAACCAAATATGCCTGCAAGCCACTATGATAACCTCCATGGAAAACACATGTCCGAAGCTCCTTATAGCCCTGGCTATCACAGTTTGGATGTTGTCTGCCACTGTCCAATGAATCTGTAAGTAGTTCCAGACCCGCTGGCTGAAATTACATGTGAAGAACAGGTGCTGTCGATCTTCGTATGCTTGGATGGGGCATAGCACACAATGGTCATTCTCTGCTACATTCCAGTGTCTGCGTTTTAACATATCTTTGGTATTCAATCTGTCTCTTAACAGCAGCCAGGCGAACACCTTATAGTTCATTGTGCAACATGTCTGCCAAATCAGGGTATATGACATTGGCACGGTCAGAGTCGAGAACACCTTCAAGTAAAACTGCCCAACAATGTACTTTTTTCCCCAGCATAGGCCCATTCATCTCTGCCTTGACTAGGTGTATTATTATCCAAGATAATATTTAGATTCTCCAATTCACCAAATGCTTGCTGAGACAAGGGCAGACAGAACAGAGAGGTCAAGTCCTCAGCAGCAGCAAATACTGAAGCAGCAGAGATGTCTTCATTTAGTGCGAAGGAACACAGCCTCGGAAATCTTGCTTTCATTGTAGAGATGGAGCCATCTATCTGCCAATTGTCTGACCAAAACAAGAAGGTCTCTCCCGAGCCATGCTTTACATACGATACGCTTCTAAAATTATCCAGCAGCTTCATAATATCTCTCCACCAGAAAGAGCCCCTTAAGTTATCAGCATGAGGTACTTTATTAGTGTAGTAGGCTCTCCATACTAGCTGTACCCAAGGTGTATCAACTAGATTATAAAATTTATCCAGGAATTTTACCAACAAAGCTGTGTTTTTCTTCTGGAAATCCACAACACCGAGACCCCACTTTTCTTCGGTTTGCAGATCAACTCCCAAGCTGCCAGAGACTACCTTGGTGTATCCATGTTATCTCTCCAGAGGCACTGCCTCAAGATCTGTCAAGCTGCTTGGTCAACCCCGGAGGTAGGCCTAGTGAGCACAGGAAGTGTAAGGGCATGGATGACAAAGCAGAATTTATCAGCTGCAATCTTGAATCTTGGTTTAGAAAGCAAGAGCTTGATGCCAATCTTCTCTCCAAGTTATAGACCAAGGGCATTAGATCCGTTATCGTAGGTCTAGTCATGCCTAAAGGAAGCCCTAGGTAAATAAACGGTAGACTTCCCACTTGACATCCAAAATCAGCAGCCAATTGAGCTATCACAGCCAGTTCTACATTGATTGGTATCATTGAGGATTTACTATAATTAATTCTGAGACCAGTTGAGAGGGAGAAGTTTTCCAAAGTTTCCTTTAGCTGCCTTAGTTCCCTGGCATCAGCCGGCATTATAAGCAATGTGTCATTGGCGTATTGCAGAATCGGGAAGTCACTGTCATGAGTCACAATGGGCAGACTAATAAGACCTTGGCTGAGCAAATCATTTACCACGACCTGAAGCAATTCGGAGCCAAGTACATATAACAACGGAGATAAGGGATCTCCCTGCCTAACCCCTCTCTTACACAAGAATTGCTTACCAGGAACTCCATTAAGGAGTATAGAAGATGAGCCTGAGGAGAGCAGGCTTCGGACCCAACCAAGCCATTTCTCATTAAAACCCATGTGGTGCAGCACCTGAATGATAGCATCATGTTCAATTGTGTCGAAGGCTTTAGCAAAATCTAGCTTAAGAATGATGATAGGATTTTTAGAAGCATGATAGAGGTAAAGATACTCAAATGACCAGGCCACACAATCTTGGATAGATCTTCCTCTAATAAACCCATACTGATTTTTATGCACACACTTCAATATAACCTCCTGCAATCTATTAGCTGCCAGCTTTGTCAAAAAAATTGAGCAAACATTTGTGAGTGATATTGGCCGAAAGTCATTGACTCAACTGGCACCGGAACTTTGGGCACCAAAGTGATATAAGAGCCATTTATATTTTCCAATTTTAGCATCCCAGCATGAAAATACTAGCCAACTGATAGAACTCTGTTTTTATAATAGACCATCACGTTTCACAAACATCCCATTAAACCCATCTGGACCAGGAGCCTTATCCGATGGCATAGCAGCAACAACATCTTCCATTTCCTTCCTAGTAAAAGGAACAGTCAATTCATCAAGACCCCCCACTCTTGGAATTAAATGTGATAGGTCAAACTGCATTTGTATCCCTTGAGACTGCCCCAATCTGTCCTTATAGCATGTCCAAAGCATAGCTGCCATATCATGGTGATTCGTGACTTCAATACGAACGGAGTTTTTAAGCATTGAGATAGTATTTCTTCTGAATCTTTGGGTTGCCATGGCATGAAAAAAATTGTGTTCTCTTCTCCCTGCTTTATCCAGCGGATTGTACACCGCTTCTTCCAATAAGCACACTCAGCAGCAAGCAACTCATCTAGGTGCAACTTTACAATTTTCCTAAAATTAAACTCTGGCCTGAACAGAGGACGATGCTCCTCTATGGTGTCAAAGCAGAGAATCACACTATTGCATTGCTTGATGAGTATCTTTAGTTGCGACAGACTTCTTTTCCATTTCTTCAGACAGAACCTCAAACTCTTCAGCTTGTCAACCACAATAGCCGATGTGTGATTTATAACCGAACTTTTCGCCCAGGATTGAGCAACACATTCTTTAAACCATGGCATATCTACCCAATAGTTCTCAAAGCGAAATATTTTGGCCTTAGGGATATTAGTTTCAATATTAACTACACAAGGGACATGATCAGAGCCTGTTTTAGCTAGAGTGAACACCATAGAATTTGGATAATCCGTGATCCAATTAGCACTGGTGAAAAACCAGTCTAGCTGTTCTAGTAGCGGTGTTTCCTGCATATTTGACCATGTATAAGCACGATCCTTTAGAGGTAATTCCAGCAGGCCCAGATGTCCAATGATTTCATTAAAGATGAACATGTCGTTCTGGTTTCCACCCGGTCTATTTCTGTTTGCTTGGGAACGGATGAAGTTGAAATCCCCCAATTGTAGCCAGTTGAACATGTAGGAATATTAAGATTGTACAGCCAGGAAACAAAATGATCTCTTTCCTCTCCATGACACGGACCATAGACGGACACCATTGTCCAAGATTCGCTGTTATGCACTGACGTGAAATTAACTGTCAATGAAAAACGATTAGTCTCGACCAGCTGCACATAGAACACAGAGGAATTCCAGAGAACCAACAAGCCACCCGAAGCTCCCACCGAGGGGGAGAATGCAAAACAATCGTATCGTTTAGGACAGAATTTACGAATGAACTTCCAATCAAACGTCTCACATTTAGTCTCTTGCAAACGGATCACGGCACATTCACTTTCATTAATTTTAGCATGTACTTCATTCTGCCTATCCTCAGAATTAAGGCCACAAACATTCCAGCACAGCACCCTCCACTTTCTCAAACTCGATAGACTCATTATTACAATCTTCAGCCTTGTCAGGTGCAGTAGAGGAGCCAGCTTCAAGCTGCTCTTTGTTCACCGGCTAGCATCTATGCCGAACTTTAACCCCACATTCTGCATCACATGTATTGGGGTAGCTGGGTATTGCACCGCATCCTCAGCCTCCATCTCCTCAGTCATGTCCTCCATCAGCAACTTTGCCCTCGGGCGTTTCTTTGGCTTGCTATCAGTGGTTGAGGGAGGTTTAAACCATCACTTTTGAGAGTGCTCCTAGTGAACCTGCGTTCCTTTGGCTGAACCACCATCTTCTTCTTACCACGGGTACGCTTCACTTAGGAGTAGCTGGTGATGCAGAAAAAACTGGGGGAGCAGACTCTGAACTTCCTTCAGAAGTCATGTTATCGAAGCATAGAGATCTTGCCACTTGCCTCCCAATTGTCGACGAGACAAACCTCCGAGTCTCCCTTTCCTCATCTTCAATGAAAGTTATCTGAAATCTAGTCTGTATATCAAATGCCGTTGCCCAAGATCTCTTGGATAAAATCACTGACTCAATTGGCTGCATCTTCATCGAAAGAGGTACATCTTTAGATAATATTTGTGGCATAAGTTCATCAAACAACTTTTCCATTGCATCTCAGGAGGTAGTTCCGGTCCATAAACCTGTTTAAAATTAGCACCATTGTGGTTCCATCACCATTAACTCATGTGTTCGTCCACCGGTTCCACATAGGGGATAATTGCCCACCTATTAGTATCATCATTCTTCAAAATACCTTCAAAGATGTCAGCATTGTGCAAGTTATATTCTGGTGCTAGGACTATCACGTCTTTGACCACATGAACCTGCTGCACTGAAGAATCAGAGTTGTCAGGATGATCTAGCACCATGGATTGCTGATCTTGATCATTCTGTGCCTGCCCGCCTGCTGCCATATTATCAACAGCACCATTTATATCATTATTTCCCTGTTCCTGATTGGCAAAAACATTCCCTCCCATCTTAGGATACTAAGGACCAACAAACATGTTATGGTCCACTGCCATCTGCCCTGGAAGTGGGTGTGGGTTACCATCATGCGGCATTGGGTCCTCATCTGCTGGCATTTGTTCTGCATCGTCAGCCGAATGCACATAAGCGAATCTTCCAAAGTACACATTACGTGGCACAGTTGCAACTGATGGAAACAAAGCATAGACTAGGGCTCTGCATTTAATCGGATCTTCTCTTTTCCAGTGGTGAAACTGACCAAACGAAGCCACAACATTCGCAATATCAATATCATTGCGATAATCAGGTGGGATTCCTAAGAACATAATCCATCCCCTACGGAATCCAAGCACAGCCCTATGGTGGCCACCTTCATCATGATTCACAAAACGCACCGACAAGTTTGGCTTCATCTGATATGGACCGTGTTGAACTAAAGCCTGACGTGCATGAGCGTTGCGCAGCTGATATAAACCAATCCCAAACAAGCAAGGTTGGTAATCTATGATGTTGCAATTCAGCGGCCCGTTCAGAAAATCATGAACCTGATCTCTCCAGTGATCCTCTTCCTCCAATGGTTGCTCAGGCTCGAGGATAGCAATGCAGTAGTTGTCGTGCAGACAGGGCGGCTCATGTGCTGGGAAGTAGTAAGTGCGGCGGAGGCGCGTTGGCCCACCGTCGATGATCTGATGGCCCCACGGCAGCCAGGGCACAGGATCAAGCTCGTTATTCGCCATGTCTCCAGAGGCAGGTACCTCAGGTTCCGCCGGTGGCGATTGGATTTCGGGTGGCGTGGGCGTGGGAGGCGGCGACTCGGCAGAGATAAGTTTGGGATGTTGGAACGACAAGGTGATTGCTTTCGTTAACTGCCAGGATTCCCTTTTTTAGTACCCGCCGTTGCAATTTTTTGGCAAGTTTAGCAAAACATGATTTTTCCTTGTGACCTGAATAGAAACAGAATCGGCAACGGATCCGTCTCGTACAGTCCTTGGTGTCATGGGCCATAATAAGACATCTACCGCACTTCCAGAAGTGATAGGCAATGTCATCCACTACCGCTGCAAGCCCATCGAGCCCATCATCGTCGTCATCTGACCCATTAGTCAAGTCATGGGCCACTTCCATTTCAGATCGATAAGATGGCTGCGGATCTGGAGCGTGATTTGAATCCGTGACATCCGCGCGCGAAGATTGCTCAGATCCCACGATTTCCTTCTCAACCGTAGCAAGGTTTTGCTTGTCAGGCAAAGGCTTGAAAGAACCAAAAGAAATCGCCGGCTGTGCCACTGTCTTATACCGGAAGGTAGGCTGAATGGTGTTGGCATTCACAGTGTCCAACTTTGGATCTTGATAACCCTTGCATGCATCATAACTTAAAGATTCCGAGAAGACAAGTTTCTTTCTTGGAGTACCCTTAGAACGAAAATTGGATTTGGCTGGCAAATACTGTAGGGCCTTAAGCCCCATCTGAATTTTCCTTTTGGAGGGACTGACCAGCGTCCATTCTTCACTGCATTCCTTCTGCCAAGCAGTAAATTCTCGTTGCCAATTAGGGCCTCCACGACCCCAATGATGGAAGAAACATTTAAACTGTTTGCACTCAAATTTGCGAAGGTTACAGATCTGAAAACCAACTTTCTTGCTAGATACATTGAAAGAGAAAACTCTGTCCCTCAGATCTGCGTGCCAATAAGGTGGCACGCCGCTACTATATTGCGCCTGGGAGGACATTTGGGTCCCACATACTGGTGGCATGTCCCTGCTATAGGCACGCCACTGATAGGTAATTAATGGTGGCATGTGGAAAAGTGGCACGCCACTGGTACTACCAGTGGCATGTCATTATTGTGGCACGTCACTAATGTTGTGGTGCCTATAAGGGTTTTCCTACTAGTGTGTGGAGGCTGAGAGTTTTCTGCCGGGGTGAAAACCTAGCCGAACATTGTCGTGCCTAGCGGCAGTGACGTCCATGGACATTGTATCCTTCGTCAAGGCACCATTACTGCCTCTCTTCGTGCTCCTTGCGCCCCAGGAGAAAACCTAGATCCTTTCTGATCGGGCGGCGGTGGTACCGTGGTGCATTTTCCTTCCTGAAGGCGCTATTTAGGAGTCATTGTTCGTCGCCCTTCGCTGGTGATGTGGTGGCACGGTAGTATTCTTTGGGTTGGCAGGGTATGCTACGGTGAGGTGTGCTCTTTCATCCGGGAGCTTGAGCTCTAGGAGGAGCTTCTGCCTGCTAGGTCGGTGTCACATCGGCTGGGATAGTGGTCCCCTCCAGTGACGGAGCCTAATTGTGCGGCGGTGTGCTCTTAAAAGTCCGGTTCTATTCCATTCCTGCCTGGCAGCTCAACTTCCTCGGACTGTGCTACTTCTCCTCCATGGTTTCTTTGGCCCGGCTTGCTTTTAGATATGCATGCACTAGGTTTCTTGTTTAGGCATGGTCCATGAGTTCTTGTAGTTGTCCTGTTCCGGTGTGCGTGTTTGAAGTTATCTTTGTACGCTGGTTTCAGAACTATGTATTTTTCGCCAATTTTCGTTATTAGTTTAAAGTCAAGCTACGGCCTTTTCTCTAAAAAGAGAGGGGGGAGGGAGATAGGATTAAGAAATAAGATCCATGCGAAAAACAAAGAGGCGAAACCCAAGGCGAAAATGGATAAGCTTGGTCAACCAAGACTTACACGAATCTAAGGAACAGTTCTTTTGGCTTCCAGGACGGCTTCCCAAGAAGCCGCCTCTCAAATTTGGTTAGGCTTCTGAACTAGTTTATCCTAAATTAGTTTGGAAGGCTGACCAAATGTTGGGGGCGGCTTCTCCAGAAAGCTGGGGGAAGCCCAAAAGAAATGGGCCTAAGTCGACTACAAATTAGCAAATCCGTTTTGCATTTTATTATACTGATGTTGATTGGGCAACAAGAGTGGTCTATAGTACCTCAACAATTTAGCCATTACTGAATGTGAAACAGAGAGGAGATGAAAGGAGGGTCGCTAATTATATTTGACTTGATTTTCCACGAAATACTGAACATGGACGCGCATATTACTTTCACAGATGGAGGAAATTTAATAAGGTGATTTGTGAACATTGAGCCAGATATTCATACAAGATTTATTAAGTCAACGCATTGACACATGTACATTGATAAGATCAATTCCTTAATTTGGTACAATAGATTGAATATTTACAACTTAATTGCATATTTCAACATCAAGGAAAATAACATAGAGATGAAAACATTAATATAGAAATATAGTATTGTATCTGCTTGTGTCATGTTTAAATTTTATTTATTTGATACTCATGGATTGGATATAATTTTTAAGATAAATACATTATTAACATTAAGAGTTTAACCACAAAAATTATATATTCAAATTTGTTCGTAAATAGATGACGTTTTTGTAGTAATATGGTAGTAGATAGTAAGGAAAGTTGTAGTAATAAAAATGTCCAAAATCAAAAAATCTATATTGCTTTTAGATTTTGAGTGCTCTTGCTCGGTATTTTTTTTAAAGACAATAGACTATTCTGACGTTGCCCGCCCATGTCATGGGCCACTATGCTTGTTTAGACAATTACTAATTCTAGCTTGTGCAGGTGCACAGGTTGATGGATAGAATTATAATAATTAGTTATGGATATTAGTGTAATCATTAAGATTAAGTGTTATATTATTCCTTACGTTTGATTGTACATTTACTTAATTAATCTCTCAAACTAGAAATTCAATTATACCCGCGCGCTAACCTTATAAAATAGGTAAATTTTTAACCACATAAGCATGCAGTTTTATAATGTCATTATAAAAATCACTTATAACGTAAAAAATGAACCATTTTTGCTTCCACATGAACACAGAAAATAACCATTTTTGCTACGCCGGCCACAAGGGGTCATTTAATGAAATTTCATTATGATTTGCAAATGTAAAATGCCGGGATAGATATTTGGAAGACATATACATACATAGTTGCTTTTACTTTTAGTTTTGACTAATGTATGAATATAATAATAATATAACGGCAGTAAGGCAATGACTGCAGGGATGGCAAAACGGCTACTAGTGTGGAACAAGAACCTTGCCAGACAAGCGGACAACTCTGGAAGTACACCGTTGCACTTCGCTGCATCAGCAGAAGATCCCTCGTTGGAGTTATTTCTGTTTGTTTTTGCAGAACGGGACTTCGAGTCATACTCCTTGACCTTGGCCCTCTCCATTTTACCAAGGAAATGTGTATACTGGTTCTATAGGCGGAGGGAGCATCCGACCTTTCTACTGGTGGAAGCTAATCCACATTCAGCATTTCAGCCGGACAGGAATGGGTTGTATCCGGTGCATGTGGCTGCCTCGGCAGGAAGCTTGGTGCCCATCATCATCTTACTCTGCCATTCTCCTGGCTGCGCCGGGCTGCGCGATGGTCAGGGAAGGACCTTCCTTCATGTTGCGGTGGAGAAGAAGATGCTTAACATTGTGCGGTTCGTGGCCCACGGGTTTGATTACAAGGCCATCATGAACATACAGGACTACGCCGGGAACACCGCCTTGCACCTAGCTGTCCTCGGAGGGGACTGGGATAACTTCAGCAGCCTCATCCGGAACAAGCACGTCCGCTTAAGCTTGCCAAACAAGGAGGGTGCAACTCCCATGGATATTGCGCACAGCAAAGTTCCTCCGACTGGATTCTATTTTGGGCTGGTATGTACCCTACCTACTCCCTCCGTTCTATTTTAGTTGTCGTACTAAATCAGCGACAACTAATATGGAACGGATGGAGTACTGTATATGAACTTGCTCCTACTGTCTCAGCTAGCTAGCTGTGTAGTAATTTGTTTGTTCTTAATTGCATGCAGCATGCACGACGTCGCATACTCAGGACTCTCATCTTAGCAAACGCTAAAAAGAGCTACTGCCGGCGCGACCGCTTCCTGGACCAATATGTTCCCAAGCTTGACGAGGCCGAAGAATCCGCGAAAATAACGTCCTTCGCACAGATTGTCGGCGTCGGCTCCGTCCTCGTGGCGACTGCGACGTTCGCTGCGGCTTTCACCATGCCCGGCGGCCCCGACAGTAATGATAAAACCATCCCACCCAATGGCAAAGCCGGCACGCCGACGCTCGCCGGGCTCTATGCCTTCCACGCCTTCATCATCTCTAACACCCTCGCCTTCATCTGCTCCACCCTGGCCACCTTCAGCCTCGTCTACACCGGGGTTGCCGCGGTGGACATAGAGAAGCGGATCAAGCTGGTGGCCTTCTCCCTGGCGCTGCTCATCAGTGCGGCCAGATGCTTCTGTGCCGCCTTCGCCATCTACGTGGTGCTCCCCCGGAAGGTGGCTCATGGGACGGCCATGGCGGCATGCGTGATGACGGTCCTTGCATTGATGGACGCGTTTTGGTTCATGCTGGCCATCGTGACTGATACAACAGTCCTTCTTAGCAGGGAAGACTGGGTGTCAATGTCCAAGCCATTGCTCAAACTGGGCTCTAGAATCCTAGCCAACACTGTCTACGTTTTCTGGCCCTACATCGTCATCTTCGGTCTGTTGGGCATCAAAAGCATCAGTGGCACCAACGCCTAAGACATTTGCTAGCTACGTGCATGCAAGATTTGCTTGCGAAAATGACCTTTATCCAAAAAATACGACAACAGCCCAGCCCAGGCAAACACACCTTGACTTCTTGTATATCCTTCGTGTCATCGTCATTCCTTATATTCGTTTTCAAAACTAATTGTTTTCAACTCTGAAGGGGCATGTTTCTTTTGTTTTATCATCATGACCTCGTCATGTTAATTAATTTTGTGTCCCCTACTATTAGTTACGACTCAGTAAATTTATTCAACTTGAGCTATGCGATGTACTGTATGTCTTTCTTAATTTTTTATAGCATGGAATGCATGTACCATATTCTAATGAAGTGATATTGGAGTTTGAAACTTCTGTCTTCGATTTGTCTGATGTATTGTTTGTGATGAATTTGAACGAACGTATATTGTCGTCACTTTAATTAAAAAAATTATAATAGGTTCGGTCATCTCGACGGACCGCGACCTAGCGCCGAAGGAGACCTGGTGGTCGACTTGGGACGTATGAGACTTCCCAAGGTCTACACCAAACTTCTCTTACTAGACGTCGGTCCGAGACCTATAGGACTTCTCAGATTCGAGACTAGAGCTCCAAAAACAGGTCTTGGACTTTCGTTGACTTGACTTGTAAAAGGACAACTAGGCACCTAAGTGAATTTTGTTAATTAATGATAAGCAATTTAAATTAAGTGTATGAACAGAATTTAGTCGCACGAGTACCGGTTGTCAAGCATCGGCGATCCCCCTTCCAAACCAGCTAAGAATTTCATTGTTTGTTCACCGGAGTATCCAAGGTGATTCCCAGAGTCTCTGGGGGGGGGGGGGGGGGGGGGGGGGTGCCAAGAGCTTTATCCGGGGTAGGATTGGAATTTTCTCTTCCTCCAGCCCACGGTCTCCAAGATCGTACCCGGAGTGTCCGGGAGGCCGAAGTCTCCGGGGTTTTACCTAGAATCTCTAGACATGTGCATAGGCCTGGTTCTGCTATGTTGACCTTGTTTGGGTGGTGACAGGAGAGACTACCCAGAGTCTCCGGATGTAGATTTCTTCCCACAACGGTCACTATTAGACCTTGACCTAAAATTAGCTAGCTTACCTTGTGAAAGTGCATCTAGGCCCCCATTGTGGGTTTTGATGATTTATGACAACAAGATTAAGTTACTAACATTCTACATTAAGTGTTGATCCGATTTACTCGCAAAAGATGCTAAGACGGACAATGGTTCTTGACCCCTCAAAATCTTCAAAGAAACGATCGGCAAGATTAAGGATAAATTTCTGGCTTTTTACGATTAAAGATCACTTTGTGTTATATGTATGTCGATGCTAACCAAAGGGAATCTTGGAAATTGTGTGGAGAGGTTATTTCCTGCTAAGTGCTCAAACTCAATCCTCCAAAGCCTACTAAAAATCCAAAGCATAGCTGCCATATCATGGTGATTCGTGACTTCAATACCATCGGAGTTTTTAAGCATTGAGATAGTATTTATTTTGAATCTTTGGGTTGACATGGCATGAAAATTTTTTGTGTTCTCTTCTCCCTGCTTTATCCAGCGGATTGTACACCTCTTCTTCCAATAAGCACACTCAGCAGCAAGCAACTCATCTAGGTGCAACTTTACAATTTTCCTAAAATTAAACTCTGGCCTGAACAGAGGACGATGCTCCTCTATGGTGTCAAAGCAGAGAATCACACTATTGCATTGCTTGATGAGTATCTTTAGTTGTGACAGACTTCTTTTCCATTTCTTGAGACAGAACCTCAAAATCTTCAGCTTGTCAACCACAACAGCCGATGTGTGATTTTTACCTGAACTTTTCGCCCAGGATTGAGCAACACATTCTTTAAACCCTGGCATATCTACCCAATATTTCTCAAAGCGAAATATTTTGGCCTTAGGGATATTAGAGTCAATATTAACTACACAAGGGACATGACCAGAGCCTGTTTTAGCCAGAGTGAACACCATAGAATTTGGATAATCCGTGATCCAATTAGCACCGGTGAAAAACCAGTCTAGCTATTCTAGTAGCGGTGTTTCCTCCATATTTGACCATGTATAAGCATGATCCTTTAGAGGTAATTCCAGCAGGCCCAGATGTCCAATGATTTCATTAAAGATGAACATGTCATTCTGGTTTCCACCTGGTCTATTTCTGTTTGCTTGGGAACGGGTGAAGTTGAAATACCCCAATAGTAGCCAGTTGGCCATAGTAGGAATATTAAGATTGTACAGCCAGGAAACGAAATGATCTCTTTCCTCTCCATGACACGGACCATAGACTGACACCATTGTCCAAGATTCGTTGTTATGCACTGACGTGAAATTAACTGTCAGTGAAAAACGATTAGTCTCGACCAGCTGCCCATAGAACACAGAGGAATTCCAGAGAACTAACAAGCCACCCGAAGCTCCCACCGAGGGGGAGAACGTAAAACAATCGTATCGTTTAGGACAGAATTTACGAATGAACTTTCAATCAAACGTCTCACATTTAGTCTCTTGCAAACAAATCACGGCACATTCAGTTTCATCAATTTTAGCCCGTACTTCATTCTGCCTATCCTCAAAATTAAGACCACGAACATTCCAGCAAAGCACCCTCCACTTTCTCAAATTCGAAAGACTCATTATTACAATCATCAAGCCTTGTCAGGTGCAGCAGAGCAGCCAGCTTCAAGCTGCTCCTTAGTCAGCCGGCTAGCATCTATGCCAAGCTTTAACCCCACATTCTGCATCACATGTATTGGGGTAGCTGGGTATTGCACCGCATCCTCAGCCTCCATCTCCTCAGTCACGTCCTCAATCAGCAACTTTGCCCTCGGACGTTTCTTTGGCTTGCTAGCAGTGGTTGAGGGAGGTTTAAACCCATCACTTTTGAGAGTGCTCCTAGTGAACCTGTGTTCCTTTGGCTGAACCACCATCTTTCTTCTTACCACGGGTACGCTTCACTTTAGGAGTAGCTGGCGATGCAGCAAAAACTGGGGGAGCATACTCTGAACTTCGTTCAGAAGTCATGTTATCGAAGCATAGAGATCTTGCCACTTGCCTCCCAGTTGTCGGCGAGACAGACCTCCGAGTCTCCCTTTCCTCATCTTCAATGAAAGTTATCTGAAACATAGTCTGTATATCAAATGCCATTGCCCAAGATCTCTTGGATAAAATCACTGACTCAACTGGCTGCATCTTCATCGAAAGAGGTACATCTTTAGATAATATTCAAACAACTTCTTCCATTGCATCTCAGGAGGCAGTTCCGGTCCATAAACCGGTTTAAAATTAGCACCATTGTGCATAAGAAACATCATCTCCTGTCCCGGTTCCATCACCATTAACTTATGTGTTTCGTCCACCGGTTCCACATAGGAGATAATTGCCCACCTATTAGTATCATCATTGTTCAAAATACCTTCAAAGATGTCAGCATTGTGCAAGTTAACTTCTGGTGCTGGGACTATCACCTCTTCGACGACATGAACCAGCTGCACTGAAGAATCAGAGTTGTCAGGATGATCTAGCACCATGGATTGCTGATCTTGATCATTCTGTGCCTACCCGCCTGCTGCCATATTATCAACAGCACCATTGTTATCGTTATTTCCCTGTTCCTGATTGGCAAAAACATTCCCTCCCATCTCAGGATACTGAGGACCAACAAACATGTTATGGTCCACTGCCATCTGCCCTGGAAGTGGGTGTGGGTTACCATCAGGCGGCATTGGGTCCTCATCTGCTGGCATTTGTTCTGCATCGTCAGCCGAACGCACATAAGTGGCAACATACCATCCATCACGAGCTCCCCCGACATTGGCGAATCTTCCAAAGTACCCATTACAGGGCACAGTTGCAACTAATGGAAACAAAGCATAGACTAGGGCTCTGCATTTAATCGGATCTTCTCTATTCCAGTGGTGAAACTGACCAAACGAAGCCACATCATTCACAATATCAATATCATTGCGATAATCAGGTGGGATTCCAAAGAACATAATCCATCCCCTACGGAATCCAAGCACAGCCCTATGGTGGTCACCTTCATCATGATTCACAAAATGCACCGACAAGTTTGGCTTCATCTGATATGGACCGTGTTGAATTAAAGCCTGACATGCATGAGCGCTGTTCAGCTGATATAAACCAATCCCAAACAAGTAAGGCTGGTAATCTATGATGTTGCGATTCAGCGGCCCGTTCAGAAAATCGCAAACCTGATCTCTCCAGTGATCCTCTTCCTCCAATGGCTGCTCAGGCTCGAGGATAGCAACGCAGTAGTTTTCATGCAGACGGGGCGGCTCATGTGCTGGGAAGTAGTATGTGCGGGGGAGGCGTGTTGGCCCACCGTCGATGATCTGATGGCCCCACGGTAGCCAGGGCACAGTATAAGCTCATAGTTCGCCATGTCTCCAGAGGCAGGTACCTTAGGTTCCGCCGGTGGCGATTGGATTTCGAGTGGCGTGGGCATGGGAGGCGGCGACTCGACTGAGACAGGTTTAGGAGTTGGAACGACAGGGTGGTTGCTTTCGTTAACTGCCAGGATTCCCTTTTTATGACCCACCGTTGCGATTTTTTGGCAAGTTTAGCAAAACATGATTTTTCCTTGTGACTTGAATAGAAAGCAACGGATCCGTCTCGTACAGTCCTTGGTGTCATGGGCCATAGTAAGACATCTACCGCACTTCCAGAAGCGATAGGCAATGTCATCCACTACCGCTGCAAGCCCATCGAGCCCATCATCGTCGTCATATGACCCATTAGTCAAGTCATGGGCCACTTCCGTTTCAGATCGAGAAGATGGCTGCGGATCTGGAGCATGATTTGAAGTGCCTGATCGATTTGATCAGGCCGTGTAGGAACAAGGTTCAAATCGTCCGCGACATCGCGCGAAGATTGCTCAGATCCAACGATTTCCTTCTCAATCGTAGCAAGGTTTTGCTTGTCAGGCAAAGGCTTGAAAGAAGCAAAAGAAATCGCCGGGTGTGCCACTGTCTTATACTGGAAGGTAGGCTGAATGGTGTTGGCATTCACAGTGTCCAACTTTGGATCTTGATAACCCTTGCATGAATCATAACTTAAAGATTCCGAGAAGACAAGTTTCTTTCTTGGAGCACCTTTAGAACGAAAATTGGATTTCGTGGCACATACTGTAGGGCCTTAAGCCCCATCTGAATTTTCCTTTTGGAGGAACTGACCAGCGTCCATTCTTCACTGCATTCCTTCTGCCAAGCTGTAAATTCTCATTGCCAATTAGGGCCTCCACGACCCCAAAGATGGAAGAAACATTTAAACTGTTTGCGGTCAAATTTGCGAAGGTTACAGATCTGAAAACCAACTTTCTTGCTAGATACATTGAAAGAGAAAACTCTGTCCCTCAGAACTGCGCGCCAATAAGGTGGCACGCCGCTACTATATTCCGCCCGGGTGGACATCTGGGTCCCACATACTGGTGGCATGTCGCCACTGATAGGCAATTAGTGGTGGCATGTGGAAAAGTGGCACGCCACTGGTACTACCAGTGGCATGTCATTATTGTGGCACGTCACTAATGTTGTGGTGCCTATAAGGGTTTTCCTACAAGTGCGTGGAGGCTGAGAGTTTTCTGCCGGGTGAAAACCTAGCCGAACATTGTCGTGCCTAGCGGCAGTGACCTCCATGGACATTGTATCCTTTGTCAAGGCACCATTACTGCCTCTCATCGTGCTCCTTGCGCCCCGGGAGAAAACCTAGATCCTTTCTGATCGGGCGGCGGTGGTACCGTGGTGCTGTTTCCTTCCTGAAGGTGCTATTTTGGAGTCATTGTTCGTCGCCCTTCGCTGTTGATGTGGTGGCACGGTAGTATTGTTTGGGTTGGCAGGGTATGCTACGGTGAGGTGTGCTCTTTCATCCGGGGGCATATGTCGACACTCCAGCTTGAGCTCTAGGAGGAGCTCCAGCCTGCTAGGTCGGTGTCGCATCGACTGGGATAGTGGTCCCCTCCAGTGACGGAGACTAATTGTGCGGCGGTGTGCTCTTATAAGTCCGGTTCTATTCCATTCCTACCTGGTAGCTCAACTTCGTCGGACTGTGCTACTTCTCCTCCGTGGTTCCTTCGGCCCGGCTTGCTTTTAGATATGCGTGCAATAGGTTTCTTGTTTAGGCATGGTCCATGAGTTCTTGTAGTTGTCATGTTCCGGTGTGCGTGTTTGCAGTTATCTTTGTGGACCTTGCTACACAGTGCCCGGACACTGTTTAGTCTTACGCGGTGCCCCACCCAAAAATAGAAAAACAATTAGCTCCACCTCTGTCCTTTCCGTAGAAGGAAATACTGGTCTACCCAGCGTCCCAGTCTTTCCTCGCCTTTCTTCTTGCCCCAATCTGGCGCTACTCCCCGCTCCTTCTCCATCCCCAGACCGGGCACCATTGGTAGTTCACAGCAGGAAAATACGCGATGAATTTCGCAGGCTCTTTTCGCCTCTGTCCGCCGCCGTCGAGCCGGCCGGCCGCGACCTTGCCTCACAGCGTAGACACCTCCTCGAGATCCAGGGTGAGCCTAGCCACCGACCTCGCCGGCCCTCGTCATCCCCAACAACCTCTCCGCCTCCGGGAGCATCTCGGCGTCGCCCGCGAACGGCGTCGTCGCCACCAGACTCGCCCTCGCACGGACGCCCCTCGCCCTCGTCCTCCACGCGAGCAAGCTGCGCTGCTGCTGCTGCTGCTGTGAGAGGAGGCGGTGGCGGCCGTCATTTTCCCCTGCTTTTCAATCGTCCACGGCAAGCGGGCGAGCGGCCGGCGGCGAGTGCGCGCCCTGGTCTCCCTGGCTCCGTCGTCGTTGGCTGGTGAAATCGCGTCCTCTTCTCCGACGCGGATGCAGATGCTTTGCGAGCTAGCTCCAACGATTGGGGGCCTGCTTGTTTTTTTTATATTTTTGGTCAGGGTCCTAATTGCGAGCTAGCTGGACCTATTTGTAAAATTCATAGACCTGTTTGTTGTACAAAGTAATTTTAACGTCTAAATTACATCTACGTGACATTGAAAAGGTATGAATCATCGGAAGATACATGAAAACTACATCTCTCCCATTTGAGAACTACATCTCTGACACTATTTGATGGTGTGCAGTAATTTTAACATGTAAATTACATCTACATGACATGGAAAACTACATCTGCCCATATAGGAAACTCCAACCCTCTCCAAGTGATATAATGTGGAAAGTAAAATATAATTCATAATAAGCTGCAATGTAGTTTTAATAATGAAGTTACATCTATCTGAGATTTAGTTTCCATCCAATTTCTGCAAAATAATGAACCCGACATCCTACCAAAGAGAATTGAAATACATGTATGTGTACATTTTAGATAAAAAAGCGCTAGAAATCTATATCTACATACACAATCACTACTGGAACAGACACAAAAAACATTGAAAAAATACATGCACATTGCATACATCCACAAGTACAATAGTTATACCAACATGCATATGGTGTTATTCAGTATATGGATGTAAGAACAGTCCACTAAAAATTAACATAAATAGATAGATTTACATAAAACTGCATCCAAAACGTCCATTTTGCTATCAACATTGCACACACAAGTACATCCTATCAACCAAAAATGATCTTTGTAACTTGATTTAGCATCCACCGAAAATCTACACCGAATATGATGGGAAAACAAAAAAATAAAATTGACGAGTTCCCGACTAGCCATGACTTAGGACTAGAGCATGGTCAAGCAAGAAATCCACCTCGGGAGGAGCATTCGTCCAAGCACCAGTAATTTCTAGCAGCTAGAACTGACAAAGATTACAACCATCAGATGCTCATGTACAAAAAGAACTGTAGTATAAGCGCATTACACACTAGCTTGAGGACGATCACAGGTGTATAAAAGATAGGATGAAACATGCTTAAATGGATACATGCTGACCAACATACATCCAGAGATAGAAACGAATAATCAAGCTTTATGGATGTAAAACTCTGCAAAAAATACATCTGCATATACTAATTATATACAAAAAGTACAACCATAAAGCACTTGAAAAACCTACTGTATAACTTTATGGAAACTTTGGAGCATAAAAATACAACCTATGTGTAGGAAAACATCGCAACCTATTTATTGTGCAAATTTGACATCCTATGATTATACAGTAAATCCCCCAGTGTAAATTTATGATAAAATATTCAGGTGTAAAAAACATACATTCAATGTGTAGAATTTTACCTTCAATACTCAAGATTTTATGGGTTTGTTACATTCATAATCGCACTTGAAAATCTATTGTATAAATTTATAAAACTTTGGAGTATAAAAATACATCCCATGTGTAGGGAAAACACTCCAACCATATGAACAGAATGTATTTATTGTCCACAATTTACATCTACGATTATACAGTCAATCCCCATAGCATAATACAATAAAAAACTTCAGATGTAAAACATACATCTGGTGTGTGGAATATAACATACAATACTAATGATTTTATGGGTTTGTTACATCCATAAGCATAGCACTCAATAGTACATCCATGGGTTTTACGTCGGATGAGTACCAAAAATAGTACATCCATGGCACATTTTAAGCATGAAAAATACATCCAGCCGAGCTGTAACAACATTCGTAAGAATAGTTTTCTTACTAGACCACTTCCTAAATCTACAGTTCCCTGTACGTCCGGGTTTCTTACTAGACCACTTCATAAATCTACAGTTCCTTGTTTGCCATTGCAAAGTTTCTTATCTATGGAGTAACAACGTAGTAGCAAATGTATGGATACACAAAAGGATCAGAAATACAAATCCTAGAGAGAAACCAATCAATTTTATCCATTCTGCTCCATGCTAAGTGAGATCCAAATCTCTCAAAAACATAGAACGGAATTTGACGAAGAAATACCAGCTGCATGTCTCTTTATCCATCGGTGTGTTGTATGTGGGGTTCGCTATAGAGATAGGACTTGGTCGCCGTATCGGCCTGCTGTCGACTTCGCCGTCCTACATCTTCTCCACCCCCACAACTACGTACGCCTTCTCCTCCCGCTCCCTCCTCTGTTGCTGATGTCGGAGGCAGGCTCGAGGTCATCCCTAGCGCGGAAGGCAGCGCCGGCGTGGAGCTGGCGACGTGCACGAAGAGGAAATTTGGCAGCGGCGAGGACCATGGCGAGGCAGTGCATGGCGACGCGACGGCGGAGGAGGTACGAGTTGGGAAGGCCTTGAGGAGGCCCCAATTGCGGACGGCGGCGGCGAGGATCATGGTGAGGCAGGGCACGGCGACGCGGCGACGGAGGAGGTCCGAGTTGGGGAAGTCCTTGAGGAGGACCCCATTGCAGACGGCGGCGGCGGCGGGATCAGGGCTAGACCGAAGGAAGAGGGAGCCGCTGGCAACCGTCCCTCCCGATGCCGGTGAGATCCACATCTCAGCCGCATGTTGTGTGCGTGTGAGAGAGTCAGAGCTGAGGCCCGCGGGAGAGAGACGAAAGGGAATTGGATCTTGAATTGCAGTGGAAATTTTGTCGGGACGTGTCGACGCGGTCAGAGCGAATCTACGTCTCACGTTTTCGATCCGACGGACGCGACGAGTGAGCACGCTGTAAGGAGCGATCAGTGCGCGCGCACGTAATAGATTTTGCGTATCTTTGTACGCTGGTTTCAAAACTATGCATTTTTCGCCAATTTTGCGTTATTAGTTTAAAGTCAAGCTACGGCCTTTTGTCTAAAAAGAGAGGGGGGAGGGAGATAGGATTAAGAAATAAGATCCATGCCAAAAACAAAGAGGCGAAACCCAAGGCGAAAATGGATAAGCTTGGTCAACCAAGACTTACACGAATCTAAGGAACAATTCTTTTTGGCTTCCAGGACGGCTTCCCAGAGAAGCCGCCTCTCAGAGAAGCCGCTTCTCCGGGAAGCCGTCCTGGAAGCCCAAAAGAACTGAGACTAAGTCGACTACAAATTAGCAAATCCGTTTTGCATTTTATTATACTGATGTGGATTGGGCAACAAGAGTGGTCTATAGTACCTCAACAGTTTAGCCATTACTGAATGTGAAACAGAGAGGAGATGAAAGGAGGGTCACTAATTATATGTCAACCAAAGAATCATGAGTTCCATCTTACAAATAAAAGTGGAAAAGAGCGTCGTTTTTGCCGTGTTTGGTTTAAAGAATTTCCATGGATTGAGTATAGTGTGGAAAAAGATAGAGCTTTCTGCTTCGTTTGCTATTTGTTCAAGGATAAAATAAGATGTCCCGGTGGAGATGCTTTTGTGAAGAAGGGATTTAATAACTGGAACTTGAAGTTGAGGTTGAAGAAACATGAAGGTGCGGTTAGTAGTGCACACGTGTTGCAAGAAATATTTGGATACACAGATGATTTGTCCAAACATTTGCAAAAGCAAGACGAAGATATTGTTCATGCTATTCAGCTTGTTGACGACACAAAGTTTTACTTGGAGGCTTTGCGGTCCGATGTTGGATGGGATGATTTTCTCACAAAGGTCACAGCTTTTTGTAGAAAGCATAAGGTCAAAGTTGTTGATATGGAGGGTCCTTACTCTCCCGTTGGCCGGCCTAGAAGGGGTTTATGTAATGGTGTGACCAATTACCAACGCTTCAAGGTTGATATGTTTGTGGGTGTCATTGACAGGCAAATCAGTGAGCTCAATAGCAGATTTGATGAGGTAAACACAGAGCTACTTTCTTGCATGGCAGCATTCTCTCCAGTTAATCTATTTGCTGCTTTTGATCAAGAGAAGTTGGTTAAGCTTGCTACAAAGTTTTATGGCTCTGATTTTACAAGTGAGGAACTGACAAGAATTTCATGGCAACTAAACATGTATGTTGTTAATGTGCGTAGAGATGAAAGGTTTCAAAACTTGAAAAATCTGTGTGAGCTTTCAGTTATGCTTGTCAAGACAAAGAAGCATGAATACTATCCTATTGTTTACAAGCTTCTTAAGTTGGTACTGATTCTGCCAGTAGCCACTGCGGATGTTGAAAGGATATTCTCTTCAATGAGCTATCTGAAGAATAAGCTAAGAAACAAAATGGGTGATGACTATTTGAACGATTGTATGGTTACATTTGTTGAGAGAGATTTCTTCAGGAAAGTAAAGGATGAGGATGTCATCAATCGCTTCCAAAAAGGCAACCGCAAAGTCATAATGTAATATGGAATATCATCACTTTATCAATCAAAAGGTACCTATCACCTATGTATTCATGTTGTTATGAGCTTATAAATTGAAATATTGCTATTGTTGTTATGCTAGTGTTGTTTTTTCCATATATATTGCTAGTGTTGTGCTGTTTGGGTCATATAGTACATTTAGAGCAATTTTTTTTTTTTGGAGGAATACCCATTGTTCATTTCCTGGAGCCGCCACTGATTATATTTGACTTGATTTTCCACGAAATACTGAACAGGGACGTGCATATTACTTTCACAGATGGAGGAAATTTAATAAGGTGATTTGTGAACATTGAACCAGATATTCATACAAGATTTATTAAGTCAACGATTGACACATGTACATTGATAAGATCAATTCCTTAATTTGGTACAATAGATTGAATATTTACAACTTAATTGCATATTTCAACATCAAGGAAAATAACATAGAGATGAAAACATTAATATAGAAATATAGTATTGTATCTGCTTGTGTCATGTTTAAATTTTTATTTATTTGATACTCATGGATTGGATATAATTTTTAAGATAAATACATTATTAACATTAAGAGTTTAACCACAAAAATTATATATTCAAATTTGTTCGTAAATAGATGACGTTTTTGTAGTAATATGGTAGTAGATAGTAAGGAAAGTTGTAGTAATAAAAATGTCCAAAATCAAAAAATCTATATTGCTTTTAGATTTTGAGTGCTCTTGCTCGGTATTTTTTTTTTTTAAAGACAATAGACTATTCTGACGTTGCCCGCCCATGTCATGGGCCACTATGCTTGTTTAGACAATTACTAATTCTAGCTTGTGCAGGTGCACAGGTTGATGGATAGAATTATAATAATTAGTTATGGATATTAGTGTAATCATTAAGATTAAGTGTTATATTATTCCTTACGTTTGATTGTACATTTACTTAATTAATCTCTCAAACTAGAAATTCAATTATACCCGCGCGCTAACCTTATAAAATAGGTAAATTTTTAACCACATAAGCATGCAGTTTTATAATGTCATTATAAAAATCACTTATAACGTAAAAAATGAACCATTTTTGCTTCCACATGAACACAGAAAATAACCATTTTTGCTACGCCGGCCACAAGGGGTCATTTAATGAAATTTCATTATGATTTGCAAATGTAAAATGCCGGGATAGATATTTGGAAGACATATACATACATAGTTGCTTTTACTTTTAGTTTTGACTAATGTATGAATATAATAATAATATAACGGCAGTAAGGCAATGACTGCAGGGATGGCAAAACGGCTACTAGTGTGGAACAAGAACCTTGCCAGACAAGCGGACAACTCTGGAAGTACACCGTTGCACTTCGCTGCATCAGCAGAAGATCCCTCGTTGGAGTTATTTCTGTTTGTTTTTGCAGAACGGGACTTCGAGTCATACTCCTTGACCTTGGCCCTCTCCATTTTACCAAGGAAATGTGTATACTGGTTCTATAGGCGGAGGGAGCATCCGACCTTTCTACTGGTGGAAGCTAATCCACATTCAGCATTTCAGCCGGACAGGAATGGGTTGTATCCGGTGCATGTGGCTGCCTCGGCAGGAAGCTTGGTGCCCATCATCATCTTACTCTGCCATTCTCCTGGCTGCGCCGGGCTGCGCGATGGTCAGGGAAGGACCTTCCTTCATGTTGCAGTGGAGAAGAAGATGCTTAACATTGTGCGGTTCGTGGCCCACGGGTTTGATTACAAGGCCATCATGAACATACAGGACTACGCCGGGAACACCGCCTTGCACCTAGCTGTCCTCGGAGGGGACTGGGATAACTTCAGCAGCCTCATCCGGAACAAGCACGTCCGCTTAAGCTTGCCAAACAAGGAGGGTGCAACTCCCATGGATATTGCGCACAGCAAAGTTCCTCCGACTGGATTCTATTTTGGGCTGGTATGTACCCTACCTACTCCCTCCGTTCTATTTTAGTTGTCGTACTAAATCAGCGACAACTAATATGGAACGGATGGAGTACTGTATATGAACTTGCTCCTACTGTCTCAGCTAGCTAGCTGTGTAGTAATTTGTTTGTTCTTAATTGCATGCAGCATGCACGACGTCGCATACTCAGGACTCTCATCTTAGCAAACGCTAAAAAGAGCTACTGCCGGCGCGACCGCTTCCTGGACCAATATGTTCCCAAGCTTGACGAGGCCGAAGAATCCGCGAAAATAACGTCCTTCGCACAGATTGTCGGCGTCGGCTCCGTCCTCGTGGCGACTGCGACGTTCGCTGCGGCTTTCACCATGCCCGGCGGCCCCGACAGTAATGATAAAACCATCCCACCCAATGGCAAAGCCGGCACGCCGACGCTCGCCGGGCTCTATGCCTTCCACGCCTTCATCATCTCTAACACCCTCGCCTTCATCTGCTCCACCCTGGCCACCTTCAGCCTCGTCTACACCGGGGTTGCCGCGGTGGACATAGAGAAGCGGATCAAGCTGGTGGCCTTCTCCCTGGCGCTGCTCATCAGTGCGGCCAGATGCTTCTGTGCCGCCTTCGCCATCTACGTGGTGCTCCCCCGGAAGGTGGCTCATGGGACGGCCATGGCGGCATGCGTGATGACGGTCCTTGCATTGATGGACGCGTTTTGGTTCATGCTGGCCATCGTGACTGATACAACAGTCCTTCTTAGCAGGGAAGACTGGGTGTCAATGTCCAAGCCATTGCTCAAACTGGGCTCTAGAATCCTAGCCAACACTGTCTACGTTTTCTGGCCCTACATCGTCATCTTCGGTCTGTTGGGCATCAAAAGCATCAGTGGCACCAACGCCTAAGACATTTGCTAGCTACGTGCATGCAAGATTTGCTTGCGAAAATGACCTTTATCCAAAAAATACGACAACAGCCCAGCCCAGGCAAACACACCTTGACTTCTTGTATATCCTTCGTGTCATCGTCATTCCTTATATTCGTTTTCAAAACTAATTGTTTTCAACTCTGAAGGGGCATGTTTCTTTTGTTTTATCATCATGACCTCGTCATGTTAATTAATTTTGTGTCCCCTACTATTAGTTACGACTCAGTAAATTTATTCAACTTGAGCTATGCGATGTACTGTATGTCTTTCTTAATTTTTTATAGCATGGAATGCATGTACCATATTCTAATGAAGTGATATTGGAGTTTGAAACTTCTGTCTTCGATTTGTCTGATGTATTGTTTGGTGATGAATTTGAACGAACGTATATTGTCGTCACTTTAATTAAAAAAATTATAATAGGTTCGGTCATCTCGACGGACCGCGACCTAGCGCCGAAGGAGACCTGGTGGTCGACTTGGGACGTATGAGACTTCCCAAGGTCTACACCAAACTTCTCTTACTAGACGTCGGTCCGAGACCTATAGGACTTCTCAGATTCGAGACTAGAGCTCCAAAAACAGGTCTTGGACTTTCGTTGACTTGACTTGTAAAAGGACAACTAGGCACCTAAGTGAATTTTGTTAATTAATGATAAGCAATTTAAATTAAGTGTATGAACAGAATTTAGTCGCACGAGTACCGGTTGTCAAGCATCGGCGATCCCCCTTCCAAACCAGCTAAGAATTTCATTGTTTGTTCACCGGAGTATCCAAGGTGATTCCCAGAGTCTCTGGGGAGGGGGGGGGGGGGGGGGGTGCCAAGAGCTTTATCCGGGGTAGGATTGGAATTTTCTCTTCCTCCAGCCACGGTCTCCAAGATCGTACCCGGAGTGTCCGGGAGGCCGAAGTCTCCGGGGTTTTACCTAGAATCTCTAGACATGTGCATAGGCCTGGTTCTGCTATGTTGACCTTGTTTGGGTGGTGACAGGAGAGACTACCCAGAGTCTCCGGATGTAGATTTCTTCCCACAACGGTCACTATTAGACCTTGACCTAAAATTAGCTAGCTTACCTTGTGAAAGTGCATCTAGGCCCCCATTGTGGGTTTTGATGATTTATGACAACAAGATTAAGTTACTAACATTCTACATTAAGTGTTGATCCGATTTACTCGCAAAAGATGCTAAGACGGACAATGGTTCTTGACCCCTCAAAATCTTCAAAGAAACGATCGGCAAGATTAAGGATAAATTTCTGGCTTTTTACGATTAAAGATCACTTTGTGTTATATGTATGTCGATGCTAACCAAAGGGAATCTTGGAAATTGTGTGGAGAGGTTATTTCCTGCTAAGTGCTCAAACTCAATCCTCCAAAGCCTACTAAAAATCCAAAGCATAGCTGCCATATCATGGTGATTCGTGACTTCAATACCATCGGAGTTTTTAAGCATTGAGATAGTATTTATTTTGAATCTTTGGGTTGACATGGCATGAAAATTTTTTGTGTTCTCTTCTCCCTGCTTTATCCAGCGGATTGTACACCTCTTCTTCCAATAAGCACACTCAGCAGCAAGCAACTCATCTAGGTGCAACTTTACAATTTTCCTAAAATTAAACTCTGGCCTGAACAGAGGACGATGCTCCTCTATGGTGTCAAAGCAGAGAATCACACTATTGCATTGCTTGATGAGTATCTTTAGTTGTGACAGACTTCTTTTCCATTTCTTGAGACAGAACCTCAAAATCTTCAGCTTGTCAACCACAACAGCCGATGTGTGATTTTTACCTGAACTTTTCGCCCAGGATTGAGCAACACATTCTTTAAACCCTGGCATATCTACCCAATATTTCTCAAAGCGAAATATTTTGGCCTTAGGGATATTAGAGTCAATATTAACTACACAAGGGACATGACCAGAGCCTGTTTTAGCCAGAGTGAACACCATAGAATTTGGATAATCCGTGATCCAATTAGCACCGGTGAAAAACCAGTCTAGCTATTCTAGTAGCGGTGTTTCCTCCATATTTGACCATGTATAAGCATGATCCTTTAGAGGTAATTCCAGCAGGCCCAGATGTCCAATGATTTCATTAAAGATGAACATGTCATTCTGGTTTCCACCTGGTCTATTTCTGTTTGCTTGGGAACGGGTGAAGTTGAAATACCCCAATAGTAGCCAGTTGGCCATAGTAGGAATATTAAGATTGTACAGCCAGGAAACGAAATGATCTCTTTCCTCTCCATGACACGGACCATAGACTGACACCATTGTCCAAGATTCGTTGTTATGCACTGACGTGAAATTAACTGTCAGTGAAAAACGATTAGTCTCGACCAGCTGCCCATAGAACACAGAGGAATTCCAGAGAACTAACAAGCCACCCGAAGCTCCCACCGAGGGGGAGAACGTAAAACAATCGTATCGTTTAGGACAGAATTTACGAATGAACTTTCAATCAAACGTCTCACATTTAGTCTCTTGCAAACAAATCACGGCACATTCAGTTTCATCAATTTTAGCCCGTACTTCATTCTGCCTATCCTCAAAATTAAGACCACGAACATTCCAGCAAAGCACCCTCCACTTTCTCAAATTCGAAAGACTCATTATTACAATCATCAAGCCTTGTCAGGTGCAGCAGAGCAGCCAGCTTCAAGCTGCTCCTTAGTCAGCCGGCTAGCATCTATGCCAAGCTTTAACCCCACATTCTGCATCACATGTATTGGGGTAGCTGGGTATTGCACCGCATCCTCAGCCTCCATCTCCTCAGTCACGTCCTCAATCAGCAACTTTGCCCTCGGACGTTTCTTTGGCTTGCTAGCAGTGGTTGAGGGAGGTTTAAACCCATCACTTTTGAGAGTGCTCCTAGTGAACCTGTGTTCCTTTGGCTGAACCACCATCTTTCTTCTTACCACGGGTACGCTTCACTTTAGGAGTAGCTGGCGATGCAGCAAAAACTGGGGGAGCATACTCTGAACTTCGTTCAGAAGTCATGTTATCGAAGCATAGAGATCTTGCCACTTGCCTCCCAGTTGTCGGCGAGACAGACCTCCGAGTCTCCCTTTCCTCATCTTCAATGAAAGTTATCTGAAACATAGTCTGTATATCAAATGCCATTGCCCAAGATCTCTTGGATAAAATCACTGACTCAACTGGCTGCATCTTCATCGAAAGAGGTACATCTTTAGATAATATTCAAACAACTTCTTCCATTGCATCTCAGGAGGCAGTTCCGGTCCATAAACCGGTTTAAAATTAGCACCATTGTGCATAAGAAACATCATCTCCTGTCCCGGTTCCATCACCATTAACTTATGTGTTTCGTCCACCGGTTCCACATAGGAGATAATTGCCCACCTATTAGTATCATCATTGTTCAAAATACCTTCAAAGATGTCAGCATTGTGCAAGTTAACTTCTGGTGCTGGGACTATCACCTCTTCGACGACATGAACCAGCTGCACTGAAGAATCAGAGTTGTCAGGATGATCTAGCACCATGGATTGCTGATCTTGATCATTCTGTGCCTACCCGCCTGCTGCCATATTATCAACAGCACCATTGTTATCGTTATTTCCCTGTTCCTGATTGGCAAAAACATTCCCTCCCATCTCAGGATACTGAGGACCAACAAACATGTTATGGTCCACTGCCATCTGCCCTGGAAGTGGGTGTGGGTTACCATCAGGCGGCATTGGGTCCTCATCTGCTGGCATTTGTTCTGCATCGTCAGCCGAACGCACATAAGTGGCAACATACCATCCATCACGAGCTCCCCCGACATTGGCGAATCTTCCAAAGTACCCATTACAGGGCACAGTTGCAACTAATGGAAACAAAGCATAGACTAGGGCTCTGCATTTAATCGGATCTTCTCTATTCCAGTGGTGAAACTGACCAAACGAAGCCACATCATTCACAATATCAATATCATTGCGATAATCAGGTGGGATTCCAAAGAACATAATCCATCCCCTACGGAATCCAAGCACAGCCCTATGGTGGTCACCTTCATCATGATTCACAAAATGCACCGACAAGTTTGGCTTCATCTGATATGGACCGTGTTGAATTAAAGCCTGACATGCATGAGCGCTGTTCAGCTGATATAAACCAATCCCAAACAAGTAAGGCTGGTAATCTATGATGTTGCGATTCAGCGGCCCGTTCAGAAAATCGCAAACCTGATCTCTCCAGTGATCCTCTTCCTCCAATGGCTGCTCAGGCTCGAGGATAGCAACGCAGTAGTTTTCATGCAGACGGGGCGGCTCATGTGCTGGGAAGTAGTATGTGCGGGGAGGCGTGTTGGCCCACCGTCGATGATCTGATGGCCCCACGGTAGCCAGGGCACAGTATAAGCTCATAGTTCGCCATGTCTCCAGAGGCAGGTACCTTAGGTTCCGCCGGTGGCGATTGGATTTCGAGTGGCGTGGGCATGGGAGGCGGCGACTCGACTGAGACAGGTTTAGGAGTTGGAACGACAGGGTGGTTGCTTTCGTTAACTGCCAGGATTCCCTTTTTATGACCCACCGTTGCGATTTTTTGGCAAGTTTAGCAAAACATGATTTTTCCTTGTGACTTGAATAGAAAGCAACGGATCCGTCTCGTACAGTCCTTGGTGTCATGGGCCATAGTAAGACATCTACCGCACTTCCAGAAGCGATAGGCAATGTCATCCACTACCGCTGCAAGCCCATCGAGCCCATCATCGTCGTCATATGACCCATTAGTCAAGTCATGGGCCACTTCCGTTTCAGATCGAGAAGATGGCTGCGGATCTGGAGCATGATTTGAAGTGCCTGATCGATTTGATCAGGCCGTGTAGGAACAAGGTTCAAATCGTCCGCGACATCGCGCGAAGATTGCTCAGATCCAACGATTTCCTTCTCAATCGTAGCAAGGTTTTGCTTGTCAGGCAAAGGCTTGAAAGAAGCAAAAGAAATCGCCGGGTGTGCCACTGTCTTATACTGGAAGGTAGGCTGAATGGTGTTGGCATTCACAGTGTCCAACTTTGGATCTTGATAACCCTTGCATGAATCATAACTTAAAGATTCCGAGAAGACAAGTTTCTTTCTTGGAGCACCTTTAGAACGAAAATTGGATTTCGTGGCACATACTGTAGGGCCTTAAGCCCCATCTGAATTTTCCTTTTGGAGGAACTGACCAGCGTCCATTCTTCACTGCATTCCTTCTGCCAAGCTGTAAATTCTCATTGCCAATTAGGGCCTCCACGACCCCAAAGATGGAAGAAACATTTAAACTGTTTGCGGTCAAATTTGCGAAGGTTACAGATCTGAAAACCAACTTTCTTGCTAGATACATTGAAAGAGAAAACTCTGTCCCTCAGAACTGCGCGCCAATAAGGTGGCACGCCGCTACTATATTCCGCCCGGGTGGACATCTGGGTCCCACATACTGGTGGCATGTCGCCACTGATAGGCAATTAGTGGTGGCATGTGGAAAAGTGGCACGCCACTGGTACTACCAGTGGCATGTCATTATTGTGGCACGTCACTAATGTTGTGGTGCCTATAAGGGTTTTCCTACAAGTGCGTGGAGGCTGAGAGTTTTCTGCCAGGGTGAAAACCTAGCCGAACATTGTCGTGCCTAGCGGCAGTGACCTCCATGGACATTGTATCCTTTGTCAAGGCACCATTACTGCCTCTCATCGTGCTCCTTGCGCCCCGGGAGAAAACCTAGATCCTTTCTGATCGGGCGGCGGTGGTACCGTGGTGCTGTTTCCTTCCTGAAGGTGCTATTTTGGAGTCATTGTTCGTCGCCCTTCGCTGTTGATGTGGTGGCACGGTAGTATTGTTTGGGTTGGCAGGGTATGCTACGGTGAGGTGTGCTCTTTCATCCGGGGGCATATGTCGACACTCCAGCTTGAGCTCTAGGAGGAGCTCCAGCCTGCTAGGTCGGTGTCGCATCGACTGGGATAGTGGTCCCCTCCAGTGACGGAGACTAATTGTGCGGCGGTGTGCTCTTATAAGTCCGGTTCTATTCCATTCCTACCTGGTAGCTCAACTTCGTCGGACTGTGCTACTTCTCCTCCGTGGTTCCTTCGGCCCGGCTTGCTTTTAGATATGCGTGCAATAGGTTTCTTGTTTAGGCATGGTCCATGAGTTCTTGTAGTTGTCATGTTCCGGTGTGCGTGTTTGCAGTTATCTTTGTGGACCTTGCTACACAGTGCCCGGACACTGTTTAGTCTTACGCGGTGCCCCACCCAAAAATAGAAAAACAATTAGCTCCACCTCTGTCCTTTCCGTAGAAGGAAATACTGGTCTACCCAGCGTCCCAGTCTTTCCTCGCCTTTCTTCTTGCCCCAATCTGGCGCTACTCCCCGCTCCTTCTCCATCCCCAGACCGGGCACCATTGGTAGTTCACAGCAGGAAAATACGCGATGAATTTCGCAGGCTCTTTTCGCCTCTGTCCGCCGCCGTCGAGCCGGCCGGCCGCGACCTTGCCTCACAGCGTAGACACCTCCTCGAGATCCAGGGTGAGCCTAGCCACCGACCTCGCCGGCCCTCGTCATCCCCAACAACCTCTCCGCCTCCGGGAGCATCTCGGCGTCGCCCGCGAACGGCGTCGTCGCCACCAGACTCGCCCTCGCACGGACGCCCCTCGCCCTCGTCCTCCACGCGAGCAAGCTGCGCTGCTGCTGCTGCTGCTGTGAGAGGAGGCGGTGGCGGCCGTCATTTTCCCCTGCTTTTCAATCGTCCACGGCAAGCGGGCGAGCGGCCGGCGGCGAGTGCGCGCCCTGGTCTCCCTGGCTCCGTCGTCGTTGGCTGGTGAAATCGCGTCCTCTTCTCCGACGCGGATGCAGATGCTTTGCGAGCTAGCTCCAACGATTGGGGGCCTGCTTGTTTTTTTTATATTTTTGGTCAGGGTCCTAATTGCGAGCTAGCTGGACCTATTTGTAAAATTCATAGACCTGTTTGTTGTACAAAGTAATTTTAACGTCTAAATTACATCTACGTGACATTGAAAAGGTATGAATCATCGGAAGATACATGAAAACTACATCTCTCCCATTTGAGAACTACATCTCTGACACTATTTGATGGTGTGCAGTAATTTTAACATGTAAATTACATCTACATGACATGGAAAACTACATCTGCCCATATAGGAAACTCCAACCCTCTCCAAGTGATATAATGTGGAAAGTAAAATATAATTCATAATAAGCTGCAATGTAGTTTTAATAATGAAGTTACATCTATCTGAGATTTAGTTTCCATCCAATTTCTGCAAAATAATGAACCCGACATCCTACCAAAGAGAATTGAAATACATGTATGTGTACATTTTAGATAAAAAAGCGCTAGAAATCTATATCTACATACACAATCACTACTGGAACAGACACAAAAAACATTGAAAAAATACATGCACATTGCATACATCCACAAGTACAATAGTTATACCAACATGCATATGGTGTTATTCAGTATATGGATGTAAGAACAGTCCACTAAAAATTAACATAAATAGATAGATTTACATAAAACTGCATCCAAAACGTCCATTTTGCTATCAACATTGCACACACAAGTACATCCTATCAACCAAAAATGATCTTTGTAACTTGATTTAGCATCCACCGAAAATCTACACCGAATATGATGGGAAAACAAAAAAATAAAATTGACGAGTTCCCGACTAGCCATGACTTAGGACTAGAGCATGGTCAAGCAAGAAATCCACCTCGGGAGGAGCATTCGTCCAAGCACCAGTAATTTCTAGCAGCTAGAACTGACAAAGATTACAACCATCAGATGCTCATGTACAAAAAGAACTGTAGTATAAGCGCATTACACACTAGCTTGAGGACGATCACAGGTGTATAAAAGATAGGATGAAACATGCTTAAATGGATACATGCTGACCAACATACATCCAGAGATAGAAACGAATAATCAAGCTTTATGGATGTAAAACTCTGCAAAAAATACATCTGCATATACTAATTATATACAAAAAGTACAACCATAAAGCACTTGAAAAACCTACTGTATAACTTTATGGAAACTTTGGAGCATAAAAATACAACCTATGTGTAGGAAAACATCGCAACCTATTTATTGTGCAAATTTGACATCCTATGATTATACAGTAAATCCCCCAGTGTAAATTTATGATAAAATATTCAGGTGTAAAAAACATACATTCAATGTGTAGAATTTTACCTTCAATACTCAAGATTTTATGGGTTTGTTACATTCATAATCGCACTTGAAAATCTATTGTATAAATTTATAAAACTTTGGAGTATAAAAATACATCCCATGTGTAGGGAAAACACTCCAACCATATGAACAGAATGTATTTATTGTCCACAATTTACATCTACGATTATACAGTCAATCCCCATAGCATAATACAATAAAAAACTTCAGATGTAAAACATACATCTGGTGTGTGGAATATAACATACAATACTAATGATTTTATGGGTTTGTTACATCCATAAGCATAGCACTCAATAGTACATCCATGGGTTTTACGTCGGATGAGTACCAAAAATAGTACATCCATGGCACATTTTAAGCATGAAAAATACATCCAGCCGAGCTGTAACAACATTCGTAAGAATAGTTTTCTTACTAGACCACTTCCTAAATCTACAGTTCCCTGTACGTCCGGGTTTCTTACTAGACCACTTCATAAATCTACAGTTCCTTGTTTGCCATTGCAAAGTTTCTTATCTATGGAGTAACAACGTAGTAGCAAATGTATGGATACACAAAAGGATCAGAAATACAAATCCTAGAGAGAAACCAATCAATTTTATCCATTCTGCTCCATGCTAAGTGAGATCCAAATCTCTCAAAAACATAGAACGGAATTTGACGAAGAAATACCAGCTGCATGTCTCTTTATCCATCGGTGTGTTGTATGTGGGGTTCGCTATAGAGATAGGACTTGGTCGCCGTATCGGCCTGCTGTCGACTTCGCCGTCCTACATCTTCTCCACCCCCACAACTACGTACGCCTTCTCCTCCCCGCTCCCTCCTCTGTTGCTGATGTCGGAGGCAGGCTCGAGGTCATCCCTAGCGCGGAAGGCAGCGCCGGCGTGGAGCTGGCGACGTGCACGAAGAGGAAATTTGGCAGCGGCGAGGACCATGGCGAGGCAGTGCATGGCGACGCGACGGCGGAGGAGGTACGAGTTGGGAAGGCCTTGAGGAGGCCCCAATTGCGGACGGCGGCGGCGAGGATCATGGTGAGGCAGGGCACGGCGACGCGGCGACGGAGGAGGTCCGAGTTGGGGAAGTCCTTGAGGAGGACCCCATTGCAGACGGCGGCGGCGGCGGGATCAGGGCTAGACCGAAGGAAGAGGGAGCCGCTGGCAACCGTCCCTCCCGATGCCGGTGAGATCCACATCTCAGCCGCATGTTGTGTGCGTGTGAGAGAGTCAGAGCTGAGGCCCGCGGGAGAGAGACGAAAGGGAATTGGATCTTGAATTGCAGTGGAAATTTTGTCGGACGTGTCGACGCGGTCAGAGCGAATCTACGTCTCACGTTTTCGATCCGACGGACGCGACGAGTGAGCACGCTGTAAGGAGCGATCAGTGCGCGCGCACGTAATAGATTTTGCGTATCTTTGTACGCTGGTTTCAAAACTATGCATTTTTCGCCAATTTTGCGTTATTAGTTTAAAGTCAAGCTACGGCCTTTTGTCTAAAAAGAGAGGGGGGAGGGAGATAGGATTAAGAAATAAGATCCATGCCAAAAACAAAGAGGCGAAACCCAAGGCGAAAATGGATAAGCTTGGTCAACCAAGACTTACACGAATCTAAGGAACAATTCTTTTTGGCTTCCAGGACGGCTTCCCAGAGAAGCCGCCTCTCAGAGAAGCCGCTTCTCCGGGAAGCCGTCCTGGAAGCCCAAAAGAACTGAGACTAAGTCGACTACAAATTAGCAAATCCGTTTTGCATTTTATTATACTGATGTGGATTGGGCAACAAGAGTGGTCTATAGTACCTCAACAGTTTAGCCATTACTGAATGTGAAACAGAGAGGAGATGAAAGGAGGGTCACTAATTATATGTCAACCAAAGAATCATGAGTTCCATCTTACAAATAAAAGTGGAAAAGAGCGTCGTTTTTGCCGTGTTTGGTTTAAAGAATTTCCATGGATTGAGTATAGTGTGGAAAAAGATAGAGCTTTCTGCTTCGTTTGCTATTTGTTCAAGGATAAAATAAGATGTCCCGGTGGAGATGCTTTTGTGAAGAAGGGATTTAATAACTGGAACTTGAAGTTGAGGTTGAAGAAACATGAAGGTGCGGTTAGTAGTGCACACGTGTTGCAAGAAATATTTGGATACACAGATGATTTGTCCAAACATTTGCAAAAGCAAGACGAAGATATTGTTCATGCTATTCAGCTTGTTGACGACACAAAGTTTTACTTGGAGGCTTTGCGGTCCGATGTTGGATGGGATGATTTTCTCACAAAGGTCACAGCTTTTTGTAGAAAGCATAAGGTCAAAGTTGTTGATATGGAGGGTCCTTACTCTCCCGTTGGCCGGCCTAGAAGGGGTTTATGTAATGGTGTGACCAATTACCAACGCTTCAAGGTTGATATGTTTGTGGGTGTCATTGACAGGCAAATCAGTGAGCTCAATAGCAGATTTGATGAGGTAAACACAGAGCTACTTTCTTGCATGGCAGCATTCTCTCCAGTTAATCTATTTGCTGCTTTTGATCAAGAGAAGTTGGTTAAGCTTGCTACAAAGTTTTATGGCTCTGATTTTACAAGTGAGGAACTGACAAGAATTTCATGGCAACTAAACATGTATGTTGTTAATGTGCGTAGAGATGAAAGGTTTCAAAACTTGAAAAATCTGTGTGAGCTTTCAGTTATGCTTGTCAAGACAAAGAAGCATGAATACTATCCTATTGTTTACAAGCTTCTTAAGTTGGTACTGATTCTGCCAGTAGCCACTGCGGATGTTGAAAGGATATTCTCTTCAATGAGCTATCTGAAGAATAAGCTAAGAAACAAAATGGGTGATGACTATTTGAACGATTGTATGGTTACATTTGTTGAGAGAGATTTCTTCAGGAAAGTAAAGGATGAGGATGTCATCAATCGCTTCCAAAAAGGCAACCGCAAAGTCATAATGTAATATGGAATATCATCACTTTATCAATCAAAAGGTACCTATCACCTATGTATTCATGTTGTTATGAGCTTATAAATTGAAATATTGCTATTGTTGTTATGCTAGTGTTGTTTTTTCCATATATATTGCTAGTGTTGTGCTGTTTGGGTCATATAGTACATTTAGAGCAATTTTTTTTTTTGGAGGAATACCCATTGTTCATTTCCTGGAGCCGCCACTGATTATATTTGACTTGATTTTCCACGAAATACTGAACAGGGACGTGCATATTACTTTCACAGATGGAGGAAATTTAATAAGGTGATTTGTGAACATTGAACCAGATATTCATACAAGATTTATTAAGTCAACGATTGACACATGTACATTGATAAGATCAATTCCTTAATTTGGTACAATAGATTGAATATTTACAACTTAATTGCATATTTCAACATCAAGGAAAATAACATAGAGATGAAAACATTAATATAGAAATATAGTATTGTATCTGCTTGTGTCATGTTTAAATTTTTATTTATTTGATACTCATGGATTGGATATAATTTTTAAGATAAATACATTATTAACATTAAGAGTTTAACCACAAAAATTATATATTCAAATTTGTTCGTAAATAGATGACGTTTTTGTAGTAATATGGTAGTAGATAGTAAGGAAAGTTGTAGTAATAAAAATGTCCAAAATCAAAAAATCTATATTGCTTTTAGATTTTGAGTGCTCTTGCTCGGTATTTTTTTTTTTTTAAAGACAATAGACTATTCTGACGTTGCCCGCCCATGTCATGGGCCACTATGCTTGTTTAGACAATTACTAATTCTAGCTTGTGCAGGTGCACAGGTTGATGGATAGAATTATAATAATTAGTTATGGATATTAGTGTAATCATTAAGATTAAGTGTTATATTATTCCTTACGTTTGATTGTACATTTACTTAATTAATCTCTCAAACTAGAAATTCAATTATACCCGCGCGCTAACCTTATAAAATAGGTAAATTTTTAACCACATAAGCATGCAGTTTTATAATGTCATTATAAAAATCACTTATAACGTAAAAAATGAACCATTTTTGCTTCCACATGAACACAGAAAATAACCATTTTTGCTACGCCGGCCACAAGGGGTCATTTAATGAAATTTCATTATGATTTGCAAATGTAAAATGCCGGGATAGATATTTGGAAGACATATACATACATAGTTGCTTTTACTTTTAGTTTTGACTAATGTATGAATATAATAATAATATAACGGCAGTAAGGCAATGACTGCAGGGATGGCAAAACGGCTACTAGTGTGGAACAAGAACCTTGCCAGACAAGCGGACAACTCTGGAAGTACACCGTTGCACTTCGCTGCATCAGCAGAAGATCCCTCGTTGGAGTTATTTCTGTTTGTTTTTGCAGAACGGGACTTCGAGTCATACTCCTTGACCTTGGCCCTCTCCATTTTACCAAGGAAATGTGTATACTGGTTCTATAGGCGGAGGGAGCATCCGACCTTTCTACTGGTGGAAGCTAATCCACATTCAGCATTTCAGCCGGACAGGAATGGGTTGTATCCGGTGCATGTGGCTGCCTCGGCAGGAAGCTTGGTGCCCATCATCATCTTACTCTGCCATTCTCCTGGCTGCGCCGGGCTGCGCGATGGTCAGGGAAGGACCTTCCTTCATGTTGCAGTGGAGAAGAAGATGCTTAACATTGTGCGGTTCGTGGCCCACGGGTTTGATTACAAGGCCATCATGAACATACAGGACTACGCCGGGAACACCGCCTTGCACCTAGCTGTCCTCGGAGGGGACTGGGATAACTTCAGCAGCCTCATCCGGAACAAGCACGTCCGCTTAAGCTTGCCAAACAAGGAGGGTGCAACTCCCATGGATATTGCGCACAGCAAAGTTCCTCCGACTGGATTCTATTTTGGGCTGGTATGTACCCTACCTACTCCCTCCGTTCTATTTTAGTTGTCGTACTAAATCAGCGACAACTAATATGGAACGGATGGAGTACTGTATATGAACTTGCTCCTACTGTCTCAGCTAGCTAGCTGTGTAGTAATTTGTTTGTTCTTAATTGCATGCAGCATGCACGACGTCGCATACTCAGGACTCTCATCTTAGCAAACGCTAAAAAGAGCTACTGCCGGCGCGACCGCTTCCTGGACCAATATGTTCCCAAGCTTGACGAGGCCGAAGAATCCGCGAAAATAACGTCCTTCGCACAGATTGTCGGCGTCGGCTCCGTCCTCGTGGCGACTGCGACGTTCGCTGCGGCTTTCACCATGCCCGGCGGCCCCGACAGTAATGATAAAACCATCCCACCCAATGGCAAAGCCGGCACGCCGACGCTCGCCGGGCTCTATGCCTTCCACGCCTTCATCATCTCTAACACCCTCGCCTTCATCTGCTCCACCCTGGCCACCTTCAGCCTCGTCTACACCGGGGTTGCCGCGGTGGACATAGAGAAGCGGATCAAGCTGGTGGCCTTCTCCCTGGCGCTGCTCATCAGTGCGGCCAGATGCTTCTGTGCCGCCTTCGCCTTCGCCATCTACGTGGTGCTCCCCCGGAAGGTGGCTCATGGGACGGCCATGGCGGCATGCGTGATGACGGTCCTTGCATTGATGGACGCGTTTTGGTTCATGCTGGCCATCGTGACTGATACAACAGTCCTTCTTAGCAGGGAAGACTGGGTGTCAATGTCCAAGCCATTGCTCAAACTGGGCTCTAGAATCCTAGCCAACACTGTCTACGTTTTCTGGCCCTACATCGCCATCTTCGGTCTGTTGGTCATCAAAAGCATCAGTGGAACCAACGCCTAAGACATTTGCTAGCTAGGTGCATGCAAGATTTGCTTGCGAAAATGACCTTTATCCAAAAAAAACGACAACAGCCCAGCCTGTTAGAATCGGTTATGTACATAATATGTATCCCGTACGTATACGTATGTGTATCTGTACTCTGTCTATATATATTGATCATGTGGAGGCTTAGACCCCACGCAACCCTAAAATCAAACTTCGTATCAGAGCGACGCTCGCCGCCGCCGCCATCAGCTCACGATCAGAGCGATCCGATCTCACGACCGATCAGCTCATACGATCAGAGCGATCCGATCTCAAGGATCGATCAGCTCATACGATCAGCTTCTTCCGCTGCCTCCAAACCGATCGTCGCCATGGCCCTCTCCACCTCGGTCGCCGTACCTCCCGTCGCCATCGCCCCTGCTCCCCTCGCTCCCGCTGTCAACCCCATCGGCGTACGTCTTGTGGGCACGAACTTCCCGCTCTGGCGCATGCTCGCCTTCACCAATCTCTCCGGAGCCTCTCTCCACGGCTATCTCGACGGCTCCACAAAAGCTCCGGCCACGACAATCCTAGAAGGCACGGGCGCTGCGGCTCATACCGTTCCAAACCCCGAGTATCTCCAGTGGTGGACGCGGGATCAGAAGGTCCTCGGGTTGCTCATCTCCTCCATGGCAGAGGGGATCGCTATGCAGCTCATAAACTGCAAGACTGTGGCTGAGGCGTGGGCTGCCATCCATGCCATGTACAGCGCGTAGAACGCTGCCGGGATCCGGCACACGCGACGCCAAATCCAGGCGTTGAGGAAGAACGACATGACGGCAAGCGAGTACATGAACAAGGTGCGGGCATTGGCCGACACCATGGCCGCTGCCGGGTCGCTGCTGCGCGATGACGAGGTCATCGATTATATGCTCACTGGTCTGGGGTCGGCTTACAACCCCATCGCCGCTTCCCTATCGGTCGTGGCAGCTCCGGTGAGTGTCCCTGCGTTTTATTCCATGGTTCTGAACTATGAGCCTCTTCAGCTGTCACAGCAGGCTGAAACCGAGGAGTGGTCCTCTTCGGTTAACATCGCATCACGGCCGGTCTACACCAACAACCCCGGCCGCATGCAGGACTACGGGCACCCGAGTGGTGGCCCGAGTGGTGGTCGCCCCGCCGGCGGGAACCCTCCGCACGGCTAGGGGCAGGGCGGCAACGGCCGCAGCGGAGGTGGAGGCGGCAATGGCCACAACGGAGGTGGAGGCGGCAATGGCCGCAAGTGGCGCCCTAAGTGCCAACTCTGCAAGAACTGGGGGCATGAGGCAACAGCTTGCCGCAAGTTCTTGGACCGTGATGATCGCAACACCAACCCCTCCGGCAACATGGCATCCACCTCTGCTAACAATCAACCTCACTGGCACATGGACACTGGAGCTACGGATCATCTGACGAGTGATCTGGAACGACTCCACGTCTACGAGCGCTATGGCGGGAAGGATCAAGTTCAGGTGGCCAACGGTGCAGGTTTGTCTATTTCGCATATTGGTCATTCTACCTTAGCCGGTTCATCTCTTAAACTAAACAATATCCTTCATGTCCCGCACATTAGCAAGCATCTCCTTTCTGTTTTTCGCCTTGTTTCTGATAATGACGTGTTTGTCGAATTTCATCGTCATTTTTTCTGTGTTAAGGACAAGGTCACGAAGCGCATCCTGCTCAGCGGTAGAAGTTCTGGTTGCCTCTACCCGATCCCGTTTAGCCACGTGTTATCATCGCAGCGTCTTGCCTCCTCTAGCGTCCGGGTCTCATCGTCGCAATGGCATCAGCGTCTTGGTCATCCATCGAATAATGTAGTTCACAATATTGTTAAACAGCATGAACTTCCGTGTCTTTCGTCGAATAATTCTGCATCGATTTGTGATGCATGTCAGTGTGCTAAAAGTCATCAACTGTCTTATTCAGCTTCTAGTCGTGTTACCACTATGCCTCTTGAATTAATACATTCTGATGTTTGGGGGCCAGCTATTGCTTCTTCGGGTGGTTTCAAGTATTATGTCAGTTTTGTTCATGATTTTTCTAGATTTTCCTGGATTTATCTGCTTAAGCACAAGTCCGACGTTGAGGAAGTATTCTATGCCTTTCAGGCGCATGTGGAGCGCCTTCTTGACTGCAAGATCAAGGCAGTCCCATCTGATTGGGGGGGGGGGGGTGAGTATCATCGGCTGAACCGTTATTTTCAGCGTACCGGCATAGTCCATCGTGTCTCTTGCCCTCACACCTCACAGCAAAATGGTATTGCCGAACGCAAACACCGTCATCTTGTAGAGACCGGCCTCGCTCTACTTGCTCATGCATCCCTTCCACTGCGGTATTGGGATGAAGCTTTTCTGACAGCGTGCTACCTCATTAACCGCATGCCTACACCTGTTCTTCGACAGGAAACTCCCCTCATCCGTCTCCTTAAGATCCAACCAAATTATTCGTTGCTTCGCACTTTTGGGTGTGCATGTTGGCCTAGTCTTCATAAATACAACTCGCACAAACTCGATTTCCGCTCCAAAATGTGCGTGTTCCTTGGCTATAGTACCTTGCATAAAGGGTACAAATGTTTGGATCGCTCCACGGGCCGCATTTATATGTCCCGTGATGTTGTGTTGACGAAAAGGTGTTTCCTTATTCTACACCCGGTGTCACGGTCGATGTGTCCACTTTAGATCCTTTGGTCTCCTATCCATCTACCGAACAGGCTTTGAATGATCACATGCGGAATTATGACTTATCACACTTGGCTACTAACCCTCCTACGGGAGCTGATTTTCCTGCGCAGGAACCTGTCGTCATCAACGTCGCCTCTCAGCCGGTGCTCGACGTGCATGGCCAGCATGGCCTCGGTCCGGGCGCCGAATCCACGGGCGAGCCATCTTCGCCCGCCTCGCACCCGGCTTCCGGCCCCCTCGACGCCGACGCCGACTCGCGCACATGCGAGACGCCCAGCTGTGCGCCGCACAGCCCGGCCCAGCCCGCGACGCCTACTGCTGGGCCATTCCCAGCCGCGTCGCCCTCCGCTGGGCCATCATCGCCTCCAGAGTCGCAATCGCCAGCTGCGGTGCCTGAGGCGGTGCCGACCGCTGCACCTCCTGGTCACGCGATGGTCAGGCGTGTCAATCCCCGTGCCAAGGATTTCAAAGACGGCACGGTGCGATACGACCCTCGTCGCCGTGCTTTCTTCGCTGCTCCTGTGTCCCATCGGGATTCTCTTCGTGAACCAGCATGGCAAGCTGCCATGTCCGAGGAGTATGCAGCGCTCTGTCAGACGAAGACATGGGTTCTTGTTCCGAGGCCTCCGGGAGTCAATGTGGTTGGTAGCAAATGGATTTTCAAGACTAAACACCGACCAGATGGCTCCATCAACAAACACAAAGCTCGATTAGTTGCTCGTGGCTTCACACGGCAGCACGGTATTGACTATGGTGATACTTTCAGCCCGGTTGTCAAACCGGCCACTGTCCGTCTGGTGCTCTCCTTAGCAGTGTCTCGAGGATGGAATCTTTGACATGTGGATGTCAGTAATGCTTTTTCTGCATGGATTCCTATCAGAGGATGTTTACATGCAGCAGCCCCTGGATTCGAGGATGATCGGTTTCCCTCTCATGTGTGCAAGCTCCAGCGATCTATCTACGGCCTGAAGCAGTCTCCACGGGCCTGGCATGCTCGGTTGAGTTCCTTCCTCCTTCAGCTTGGCTTCGTCTCCTCCAAAGCCGACACGTCCTTGTTCATTTTCTCCCGGGATGGTGTCCAAATCTTCATGCTCGTCTATGTTGATGACATCGTTATCGCTGGTTCTACACCTGAGGTGGTTGATCAGCTTGTGGGATCTCTGGCTGCACAGTTTTCCATTAAGGACCTTGGTAGGTTGGAGTACTTTCTTGGACTAGAAGCGTCCTATCATTCTGGGGGCATGGTATTGACACATCGCAAGTATGCGCTCGATCTTCTTCATCGTGTCAACATAGAGAACTGCACGTCCACTTCTACTCCACTTGGAACCGAGCCGCTAGCACGAGAGTCTGGAACCCCCTTGGTGCTGATGATTCCTTCCGGTACCGTAGCGTGGTGGGCGGTCTGCAGTACTTGACGCTCACACGTCCTGACATCTCGTTCGCGGTTAATAAGGTGTGCCAATTCCTCTCGCAGCCGACCAACACTCATTGGGTCAAGCGGATGTTGCGATATGTGAAGGGCACAATGGAGACCGGGCTGCAGATTCGCCGCTCTCCCTCTACCGGTATCAGCGTGTTCACTGACGCTGACTGGGCCGGCTGTGTCGATGATCGACGATCCACCGGTGGCTTTGCTGTTTTTGTTGGTTCGAACCTTGTGTGTTGGAGTTCGAAGAAACAGCCTACCGTCTCCAGATCAAGCACGGAGGACGAGTATAAAGCACTGGCAAATGGCGCAGCTGAGACTATGTGGGTTGAGTCACTACTCAAGGAGCTCGGTGTAACACTAGTAGAAAAAACGCTATCAGCGGCGCACCAAAATCAGCTATCAGTGGCGCACGGTGGTGCGCAGTGGCGCATCGGCCCGTGCGCCACTGGTAGTCGCCTTTAGGGCGCCACAGGTAATAAAAGTACCAGTGGCGCACAGGCAGAGAGGTGCGCCACTGATAAGTTTTTTCGAATTAAAAAAATAAAAGCCACCCAGATCTAGATTCGTTGATCTACACTTGCTACGTGCACACGGAATTGCACACAGGTCAGGGAGGACTGCAGCGAGGTCGACGGCCAGCACGGAGGACGCCGGCGAGTGGCGGCAGCCGGGATCGACGGCCAGCACGGAGGACGCCGGCGAGTGCCGGCGGCCGGGATCGACAGCCGGCGAGTGGCGGTGGCCGTGGATGGCCGTGGAGGGAGGGTATGGTGGCTCCGTCTGCTCGCCGTGTTCGCGGATGGCCGTGTCGCCGTGGCCGTGGCCGTGCTCGCGGATGGCCGTGGTCGACATGGCCGGCGAGTGACGCTGACGGTCGCGGATGGCCGTGGTCGAGTGGACGGCGGCGGCCATGGCTGGACCACCGCTTGGCCTTGGCGCCTCAGGCTCGCCGTGGTGGACAGTCGTACGGAGAGCGGCCGCGGCGGACGGCATGCTATGGAGATGTGTGTGCGCGTCGTGGTGTGTGTGCGTGCGTGGTGTGGAGATGTGTGTGTCCGTGGCTGTGTGTGTGGAGAGAGAAGGGGAGGAAGATGAGCGGTGTGTGCGTGCGTTGTGTGAGTGGATAAGGTAGAGAGATGAGAGGCGTGTGTGCATGCGTGAAGAGTGCAGGCGTGTGTGGTTTTCAAAAAAAAAAAGAGCAGCGGTGGTAGGTGGTTTGACCGAAGACATGGAGATGAAAATGTGATGCCTAAAATATCTGTGGCGCATCTGCGCCATTGGTAAAAAAATTACCAGTGGTGTGCGCCACAGGTAATTTTTTTACCAGTGGCGCACTGGGTCTGGTGCGCCACAGGTATTCTCTCTCCACGATTCAAAATATCGTCCGACAAATACCTGTGGCGCACCAGCCCCAGTGCGCCACTGGTAAAAAAAATTACCTGTGCCGCACCACTGCCTGGTGCGCCACAAGTAAAAAATTTACCAGTGGCGCAGCACTGTCTGGTGCGCCACAGGTAGTCTCTCTCCTCCAACTCGAAAATTTTCAAGTTTAGCTGGAACTACCAGTGGCGCAACAGAATCTTGTGCGCCACTGGTATATTTTGACAAAATCCACAAACCGAGGTGAGAGACTATCAGTGGCGCACCGGGATCTGGTGCGCCACTGATAGCATCTCACGTATAAGCTTTTTCCTACTAGTGTAAGACAGCAGCGTCACCCATATTGTGGTGTGATAATCTAGGGGCTACGTACCTGACAGCAAACCCTGTGTTTCATGCTCATACGAAACACATAGAGATAGACTTTCACTTTGTGAGGGAACGAGTCGCTGCAGGTGCACTGGAGGTTCGGTTTATCTCCACCAATGATCAACTGGCTGATGTTTTTACCAAGCCAGCCACTAGACAGATGCTAGACCGATTTAAGACCAATCTAAACCTTGTGTGTTGAAGTTTAGATTGAGGGGGAGTGTTAGAATCGGTTATGTACATAATATGTATCCCGTACGTATACGTACGTGTATCTGTACTCTGTCTATATATATTGATCATGTGGAGGCTTAGACTCCACGCAACCCTAAAATCAAACTCAGCCCAGTTAAACACACCTTGACTTCTTGTATATCCTTCGTGTCATCGTGATTCCTTATATTCGTTTTCAAAACTAATTGTTTTCAACTCTGAGGGGGCATGTTTCTTTTGTTTTATCATCATGACGAGCTTAATTAATTTTGTGTCCCCTACTATTAATTAGTTACGACTCAGTAAATTTATTCAACTTGAGCTATGCGATGTACTATATGTCTTTCTTAATTTTTTATAGCATGGAATGCATGTACCATATTCTAATGAAGTGATATTGGAGTTTGAAACTTCTGTCTTCGATTTGTCTGATGTATTGTTTTGTGATGAATTTGAACGAACGTATATTGTAGTCACTTTAATTAAAAAAAATTATAATAGGTTCGGTCATCTCGACGGACCGCGACCTAGCGCCGAAGGAGACCTGGTGGTCGACTTGGGACGTATGAGACTTCCCAAGGTCTACACCAAACTTCTCTGACTAGACGTCGGTCCGAGACCTATAGGACTTCTCAGATTCGAGACTAGAGCTCCGAAAACAGGTCTTGGACTTTCGTTGACTTGACTTGTAAAAGGACAACTAGGCCCCTAAGTGAATGTTGTTAATTAATGATAAGCAATTTAAATTAAGTGTATGAACAGAATTTAGTCGCACGAGTACCGGTTGTCAAGCATCAGCGATCCCCCTTCCAAACCAGCTAAGAATTTCATTGTTTGTTCACCGGAGTATCCATGGTGATTCCCAGAGTCTCCGGGGGGGGGGGGGGGGGGGGGGGGGGGGAGTGCCAAGAGCTTTATCCGGGGTAGGATTGGAATTTTACCTAGAATCTCTAGACATGTGCATAGGCCTGGTTCTGCTATGTTGACCTTGTTTGGTGGTGACGGGAGAGACTACCCAGAGTCTCCGGATGTAGATTTCTTCCCACAACGGTCACTTTAGATCTAGACCTAAGATTAGCTAGCTTACCTTGTGAAAGTGCATCTAGGCCCCCATTATGGGTTTTGATGATTTATGACAACAAGATTAAGTTACTAACATTCTACATTAAGTGTTGATCCGATTTACTCGCAAATGATGCTAAGACGGACAATGGTTCTTGACCCCTCAAAATCTTCGAAGAAATGATCGGCAAGATTAAGGATAAATTTCTGGCTTTTTACGATTAAAGATCACTTTGAGTTATATCTATGTCGATGCTAACCAAAGGGAATCTTGGAAATTGTGTGGAGAGGTTATTTCTTGCTAAGTGCTCCAACTCAATCCTCCAAAGCCTACTAAAAATCCAAAGCATAGCTGCCCTATCATGGTGATTCATGACTTCAATACCATCGGAGTTTTTAAGCATTGAGATAGTATTTCTTCTGAATCTTTGGGTTGCCATGGCATGAAAAAAATTGTGTTCTCTTCTCCCTGCTTTATCCAGCGGATTGTACACCGCTTCTTCCAATAAGCACACTCAGCAGCAAGCAACTCATCTAGGTGAAACTTTACAATTTTCCTAAAATTAAACTCTGGCTTGAACAGAGGACGATGCTCCTCTATGGTGTCAAAGCAGAGAATCACACTATTGCATTGCTTGATGAGTATCTTTAGTTGAGACAGACTTCTTTTCCATTTCTTGAGATAGAACCTCAAACTCTTCAGCTTGTCAACCACAACAGCCGATGTGTGATTTTTAACTGAACTTTTCGCCCAGGATTGAGCAACACATTCTGTAAACCCTGGCATATCTACCCAATACTTCTCAATCGTAGCAAGGTTTTGCTTGTCAGGCAAAGGCTTGAAAGAACAAAAAGAAATCGCCGGGTGTGCCACTGTCTTATACTGGAAGGTAGGCTGAATGGTGTTGGCATTCACAGTGTCCAACTTTGGATCTTGATAACCCTTGCATGCTTCATAACTTAAAGATCCCGAGAAGACAAGTTTCTTTCTTGGAGCAGTACCCTAAGAACGAAAATTGGATTTGGTGGCAAATACTGTAGGGCCTTAAGCCCCGTCTGAATCTTCCTTTTGGAGGGACTGACCAGCGTCTATTCTTCACTGCATTCCTTCTGCCAAGCTGTAAATTCTCGTGGCCAATTAGGGCCTCCACGACCCCAAAGATGGAAGAAACATTTCAACTGTTTGCACTCAAATTTGCGAAGGTTACAGATCTGAAAACCAACTTTCTTGCTAGATACATTGAAAGAGAAAACTCTGTCCCTCAGAACAGCGTGCCAATAAGGTGGCACGCCGCTACTATATTCCGCCCGGGTGGACATCAGGGTCCCACATACTGGTGGCATGTCCCTGCTATAGGCACGCCACTGATAGGCAATTAGTGCTGGCGTGTGGAAAAGTGGCATGCCACTGGTATTACCAGTGGCATGTCATTATTGTGGCACGTCACTAATGTTGTGGTGCCTATAAGGGTTTTCCTAGTGTGTGGAGGCTGAGAGTTTTCTGCCGGGGTGAAAACCTAGCCGAACATTGTCGTGCCTAGCGGCAGTGACGTCCATGGACATTGTATCCTTCGTCAAGGCACCATTACTGCCTCTCTTCGTGCTCCTTGCGCCCGGGAGAAAACCTAGATGCTTTCTGATCGGGCGGCGGTGGTACCGTGGTGTTGTTTTCTTCCGGAAGGTGCTATTTTGGAGTCATTGTTCGTCGCCCTTTGCTGTTGATGTGGTGGCACGGTAGTATTGTTTGGGTTGGCAGGGTATGCTACGGTGAGGTGTGCTCTTTCATCCGGGGGCATATGTCGACGCGCCAGCTTGAGCTCTAGGAGGAGCTCCAGCCTGCTAGGTCGGTGTCGCATCGGCTGGGATAGTGGCCCCCTCTAGTGATGTAGACTAATTGTGCGGCGGTGTGCTCTTATAAGTCCGGTTCTATTCCATTCCTACCTGGCAGCTCAACTTCGTCGGACTGTGCTACTTCTCCTCCGTGGTTCCTTCGGCCCGGCTTGCTTTTAGATATGCATGCAATAGGTTTCTTTTTTAGGCATGGTCCATGAGTTCTTGTAGTTGTCCTGTTCCGGTGTGCGTGTTTGCAGTTATCTTTGTACGCTGGTTTCAAAACTATGTATTTTTCGCCAATTTTGCGTTATTAGTTTAAAGTCAAGCTACGGCCTTATCTCTAAAAAGAGAGGGGGGAGGGAGATAGGATTAAGAAATAAGATCCATGCCAAAAACAAAGAGGCGAAACCCAAGGCGAAAATGGATAAGCTTGGTCAACCAAGACTTGCACGAATCTAAGGAACAGTTCTTTTTGGCTTCCAGGACGGCTTCCCAGAGAAGCCGCCTCTCAAATTTGGTTAGGCTTCTGAACTAGTTTATCCTAAATTAGTTTGGAAGGCCAACCAAATGTTGGGGGCGGCTTCTGCAGGAAGCTGGGGGTAGAGCAGCTTCTCCGGGAAGCCGTCCTGGAAGCCCAAAAGAACTAAGACTAAGTCGACTACAAATTAGCAAATCTGTTTTGCATTTTACTATACTGATGTGGATTGGGCAACAAGAGTGGTCTATAGTACCTCAACAGTTCAGCCATTACTGAATGTGAAACAGAGAGGAGATGAAAGGAGGGTCGCTAATTATATTTGACTTGATTTTCCACGAAATACTGAACAGGGATGTGCATATTACTTTCACAGATGGATGAAATTTAATAAGGTGATTTGTGAACATTGAACCAGATATTCATAAAAGATTTATTAAGTCAACGCATTGACACATGTACATTGATAAGATCAATTCCTTAATTTGGTACAATAGATTGAATATTTACAACTTAATTGCATATTTCAACATCAAGGAAAATAACATAGAGATGAAAACATTAATATAGAAATATAGTATTGTATCTGCTTTTGTCATGTTTAAATTTATATTTATTTGATTCGCATGGATTGGATATAATTTTTATATCACAGCCATTTGTGATACTGGAGGAGACGAGAGCCTGCTACCTAGCATCGTCTGTCACACGGGCTTTCCCTGCTAGGAGGACGGTGGAGTGGGTAGACGGGGGGAGCGACGCGAGCATTTGTGATACTACCAAGAAACCAAATGATATAGAAATGACCAAAGGATGGTCTAGATTTTATAGTAGTAAGACAAAGAATTGAAGGAACTGGATTACATATACTTGACTTAGATTGAATGTGTTTGCTATTTTGGTTTATGTAGTTTTATTTAAAAATTTAAGTGATGAGAAATTAGTGGTACTGGTCAATTCCCATGAAGCGATCGTCAGCTTGTTTCACTAATTGGGCTGTTCTAATGAAAACTGAACACGAGCATTTCACTGGAAGTGTATGTGCCATTGAGTTCAAATATACGGCATAAGCTTTTTCCACTCGGGGTTTTATAGGGATTAATTTCCACGTATTCCTTTTATTTGCTTCCCCAACTCAGAATCAGCTTAAGGCCTTGTTCGGTTAGCCCCTCCCCCGCCGGGATTGGCTCCCAATCCCCGCCGAACCCCGAGGTTTCGCGCCGACCGGGTTTCGTTCCCGGCCTCTCCCTTCTATGCGTGTTCGGTTAAACCCGGTCACGGTCACACACCATCCAAATCCACCCCGAACGATATGAAACTCACCGGGATCCGATCCACCCCTTCCAACTCGTGGATTCTTCCCCGAGCGAAGCGAAGCGGTACTCCTCCGTCTTGCCCGACCCTCCTCCCTCTCGCGGAAAAGGTGGACGCAGAAGCAAGCCGGAGACGACACCGGCTGACCGGCGCCAATGGGGACGGACAGAGCAATCAGAGGAGACGGTAGCGGCGAGCTTCCTCCTACCATACCCCCTCACTCCTGTACAACCGGAGGCACCACGTCCAACCACAGCGATTATTTAAACTTGAGAAGTCATCACCCAACCTTGGCCTTCTTGAACCTAAATTCAAACTACAGATCTTGATACATATGCAAACTGTATCCAGAATAATTGAGCATCAAAATGCCTACTGTGCCAGCGGACTTCCTAAGAGCGAGCCGGCCATCGAGCCGTAGCCATGGGCTCGCCGTTCTGCCCGCGCTTGACACGGAAACAAATCAACCGGAGAAGACACATGCCACGGTCGGTCCAACAGTCCTCGTCCTCTTCCTCCACGGCTCCCATCCGACTTACGACCTGTCCGGACATACCACGTTTCCCTAAGGTTTATGAAGACAAGCGCCGACGGAGGGTGGATCCCATCATCATGTTCTTTGTATATATGGTGAAGCATACGACACACCGAGCACCAATTTGGGAGCTTTTCATACTTGACAATAAAGATTTCTCGTTTACCAGCCCGCGACAAAGACACATGATTTCTCAGAGGTTTACAAACATCAACAGTAACACAAACTCTGAAGAAATTTCCCACAAAATCATTGGACGGCGGTTCTGAAAAAATAAATTTCCCCACTTTTGAAGAAAGTGATTTGATCATACCACTGTAACCAATAGGCAGATCATGGATTTGAATCCACATATCCAGAGAGTTGAGTTCAATTGACGAGGGTTTTGTAAAACCATCATAAGGAGCAAACAAAACAGCATTACTTCGGAAGTGCCATGGACCACCAGTATTCACCGTCTCCCAATCCCCCCGGCAGGAAAATTGCATGATAAACAGATTGTTTTCCAGAGTTTTGATCTTCACGGCCTGTGCCAGATCCCAAGCCGCTCTCATGTGTTTGAAGAACCAATACTTGCTAAACTCCGAGCAACATCCTGCTCTAGTTGGTTCTCCTCCTCGAAGACTACATCATCACTTGTGTGACCAGCTTTTATTCAAAACATAAAAAGATGTGTGACTAGACATATTGTTCCACGCTTCATTCAGGGTTCAGGTATGTTAAATTGTGCAGTGCCAACAGAATCTAACCATATCATATCTTGAACTGTACCAAATTTCATTTACGGAAGTATTTTTGGGCAGCAAATGATATCTGAAATCTCCCAATGTATTTGTTTATTCCAGTCGGTCCAAAATGGTGAAGATCCTATTTCAAACTATGATCCAACCAAAGCTTGAAGAATTTGAAAAAAGCTTGCATCTTAATCGAACTCGTGTACCAGCAACTGAGGAAGATTTCCATATCCTAACCTGCCAGAGCTCTGCTGCTCTGTGTTAATTACAGGTTGTTGGATACTATCTGGTACAACTGGCAGCAATTTCTTTTGTTGCTGAGCCTGGATTTAATCATATTGCTTTTGCAGTTGGTCAACGAGTAGCTGATGCTTGGCAATTTTCTGCTGTATCTGTTCCTCTGAAAGAACTCGAAAAGCCATCATCTGGTGAAATTCCTTTTGTTGCTGTTTGCTAAAATCCAACAGATCATTCGAAATTATAAGCATATAAAAGGAAAGTTTCATGAAATGGCACGACACAGCGATAATTTAAACTTGAAAAGTCATCACCCAACCTTGGCCTTCTTGAACCTAAATTCAAACTACAGATCTAGATACATATGCAAACTATATCCAGAATAACTGAGCATATCTAAAGGAAAGTTTCATAAAATGGCACAACACAACGATGATTTAAACTTGAAAAGTCATCACCCAACCTTGGCATTCTTGAACCTAAATTCAAACGACAGATCTAGATACATATGCAAACTACATCCAGAATAACTGAGCATCAAAATGCCTACTGTGCCGACGGACTTCATAAGAGCGATCCGGCCATCGAGCCGTAGCGATGGGCTCGCCGTCCTGCCCACGCTCGACACGGAAACAAATCAGCCGGAGAAGACACATGCCACGGTCGGTCCAAGAGTCCTCGTCCTCTTCCTCCACCGTCACCCCCTTCTTTCCCTCGGGACACAAGTGCTCCATGAGGCAGTACTCGCTGCGGCCTTCGCCTGATGTTATGGACACCAGCTTAGCGTCAACATGCTTCCAGCCAGCCGCAACGTTCTCGTCGAGGCGGAACAACTTCTCCTTGCAAATCTTCCACTCCGACGGAGGGGGGGTGATGTTGCCAACACAAAGGTGCCCATCCGTTATGGTCCCACCATTGACTGCGTGGAGGCCGATACACGCGTCCAGCTGCTCATCGTAGTAGGCCTGGCCGATGACTGGCAGGTGCCACGCGCTGCGGTGCATCCACTTTCTGTTTGCCGTGTCGAAGGAGAAGGTAGCAGAAGCACTCATCCCCGTGGACTTAACGGACACCAAGATCTCGTGCTGCTCCGTCGCCGCCCCTGGCGGTGACGGGTGGACACCGTGCCCCGTGATGTGTTTGGCCAAGAACGGGAGCTTCGGAGGATTACGGAAGTTGCTCCAGCACCACGGCGAGGAATCAGACAGTGGCTCCCAACCCCAGAACTTGTCTCCCTCGATGTCGACTGGATCTCCAGTCAGGCAGTGCAAGCTCCCCACGTCCTGCCACGGTGAATCAGAGCCGAGCATGTACATGCTGTTTCCAATGGTCATTGCTGCTTTGTACCCATCACGCATGAGGCCTGTTGGGAGGTACGGCGTGACGGTTAGCGCTGCCGTCTTGGTGTTGTAGATGAGGACACCGCCGATGTCGCGTATGTAACAATAATCTAGAACGGGGCTGACGAGTGGGGTGCCTATAGCGAGGATGCTGCTTCCCACGGCCGCGAACTGGACGCGGCTGCCGAGGGTCTCAGGGGTTACGCGGAGGATTGGAGGCTCTGGGAGGCGCCGCATACCACCGTCCAGATCGTGCATGTCGAAGCTGAGATCCAGCTTGTGGATGCCGAAGCCGTCCTTGTGGTCGTCGAGCGCCACGTAAAGATCTCGTTTCTTGGCATCGCGCGTATCTCCACCATTGGAGCTGTAGGCGTACCCCCCGGGATCCAATCAGGTTGTTGCTTCCGAGAACGGTGGTAAGCTGGCTGGCATGGCGGCGGGCAGGCCGGAGGCTGGAGAGGAGGACTGAGATCATTGAACGACCGGCGGCTGGAAGCAGGGGGCTATGGGTTCGTTCCCTGGAGAGCTGCGGCGCCTCTGCAACTAGTTGTTGATGGTGCGGTTTCGAAATGGGCCTTTTAGTTTGGGCTACAGACAAGCGGACTAGAAATCACGCCAGGAAAAAATGCATCATTAACACAGTAGCAAACCCTCAAAAAAAAATAACACGGTAGCAGCATTGACACGCCTGCTGCTGCCTCTTGCGGACCCACCGACCCGGGTCTGATTAGTATAAATTGACACGAATAGGTGCCAACTTCTATTTTTTACGCTGTCCTAACCGATTGTTATCTTGATATATGCAATAAAAATCCCCAATGACCCTAGAAAACACAAATTGTATCGTAATTGTGTATTTTGCATCCTTCCTTGCTTTCTCTAGTGTTGTGAGTTAGGAGATCGATCTGAAGGGAAGAGAGCCGTTGCGATGGAGTGCAGCGATATGGAGGCTGAGCTATATGGCTTTCGTTTTTGAATTTTTTTGAAATCTGCACATTTGTTTGTCCAAAAAATCGAAAGAAAAATTCTGTGTGAAGATAATGTTGAGACCTATAGTTGTGTAATTTCAGTAAAGAATTCATAATATTTTGGTAAAAAAGACAAATCCGCAGTTATGGATAGTGAACAGTGCCGATATTCAAAAATTTGAAAACTTTGCCAGATTTTTCTTTTTTTTCCCAGGCCAAAATATTACGAATTTTTTGTTGAGATTTTGCAGAACTATAGATCTCAACATTATCTGCACTCAGAATTTTTGTTCGAATTTTTGAGAGCTCAAAAGTGCAGATTTCAAAAAATTTAAAAAGCGGGAGCCATATAGCTCGGCCTACGTTTGGGGTTTCCGGTTACGATGGGTGTTCTTTGTTCAGGAGAGAAGACATGCAAATTTGTAGCCACAAGCTCTAGCCAAGGCCACGACTATATATGTTGATTATAGGTGATCTGTACGTCCACTCTCCTTTGTATTCTGAACTACGTTGTATGCAAATAATGTCTAGATATCAAAGCTCGTGCTCAAAAGAAATAGATTTTGGACATCAAAGCCAACGTCATAGCAGGTCAATATATCATGATTTTGTACGAGCCACACATTCATGAACTATAACAGCCAAAAAACTGCCGCTTTCATGGTAAAGACAAAAATTGTAGGAGTTGTTTCATTTTCCTCTTATGCATCGATCATCGCCGTTGAGGTGGTGACAGAACAGGGAGCTTTCATGATAAGTGGATCCGCACCCCCTTATCTAAAAAAAAGCTTGTGAAGTCCTTTTAAATGCTAACTTGTGGTATTTGGTAAATTCATATATTATTAGAATCTTCGACCACCTATAGAGAAATTTTGATAAACTGCTACAGCACAGCGAGGATTTAAAAATTGAAACAAATCATCTCCAGCTTGGAATTCTTGAACCTATATTTTAAACGACATATCTATGTACAAATGCAAACTATATCCAGAAAGCTTGAGCATCAAAATGCCTGCTGTGGCAGGACACTTCGTACGAGCGAGCCAGCCGATGAGCCGTGGCTATGGGCTCACCGTCCTGGCCACGCTCGACACGGAAAGAGTCAGCCGGAGAAGACCCCTGCCAATGTTACCCCAGCGTTCTACCTGAACCTTCTCCTCCTGCTCCTTTGACTCATTCTGGTCCTCGTCCCCTCGTAACGCAAACGCTCGATGAGGCAGTACTGGCTGCCGCCTTCACCTGATGCTATGGGCACCAGCTTAGCGTCGACGTGCCTCCAGCCAGCCGCACCGTCTTCGTCGTCGAGACGAAACAACTTCTCCTTGCCGACCTTCCACTCCGACTGAGTGGAAGTGTTGTTGCCAACACATAGGTGCCCGTCCGTCACGTGAGGACCATATACGTTCCCGTCACTAACAGCGTGGAGGCCAACCCAGGCATCCAGCGACCGGCATGTGCCACCGACATCGCCGCCTCCACCGTCGGCTCCTAGTGCTGAAGGAGAAGGTAGCACCCAACAGGTGCATCTCTGTGGGCCTGACGGACACCAAAATCTTGGGATCCGCCGCTGGTCTGCGCGGTGACGCGTGGGCCACAAGGGCCATGATGTGATCCGCCAAGAACGGGAGCCTAGGTGGATTCTCGAAGCTGCTCCAGAGCCACGGCAAGGTACGGGACAGTGGCTCCCAACCCCAGAACTGGTCTCCTCTGGCGTCGACCCGATCTGCAGTCAGGCAGTGCAAGCTCCCTTTGCTGTTCCACTTAAGATACGGCGGCATAGAGCCGAGCATGTACAGCGTGTTCCCCATGGCCATTGCTGTTTTGTACCCACCATCCGCGAGGCCTGCTGGGAGGTGAGGCGTGACGGTGAGCGCCGCCGTCTTGGTATTGTAGATGAGGACTCCTCCAATCTTCCCTGGTATATACCGATCGTACAGCAAGGGGCTTATGAGAGTGGTGCCTATAGCGACGATGCTGCTGCCCACGGCGGCGAACTGCACGCGCTCTCCGAGGGTCGTGAGCTCCACGCGAAAGACGGGAGGCTCCGGGAGGCGCCGCGCGTCGCCGCCGTCCAGATGGTTGTTGTCGTCGTCGTTGCTGAGGTCCAGCTTGTGGACGCCGTAGCCGTCCTCGTGGTCGTCGACGACCACGTATAGATGCCGCTTGACCTTGCCGTGCGGATCAGCATTGGACTTTGAGCACTACTAGAAACCAAGCCTTTGGTCTAAAGCCATTTTTGCCTCTAGTATCGGTTGGCTTACGAACCGGTACTAGAGGGGGGAACTAGTCCCGGATAGAATGTTACTAGGCCGCAACGAACTTGTCCCGGTTCGTAAGGGACCTCTAGTCCCGGCTCGTAATACGAACCGGGACTAGAGGGGTGGCGGCAACTGTTCGCCTGGCGCGAGACCCTCTAGTACCGGTCCGTATTACGAACCGGTACTAGAGGTCCGAACGGTTTGCCTCCCGCGCGCAGCCAGGCGATCAAAACGCATGGGAACAGCGATTGCTACAGTAACCGCGGCATTTCTCTTCCTCTCCCTCTCCTCTCTTCTTCCATCCCCATCCTATCCCCTCCACCATGGATCCTGCACCACCGATCACTCGCTACGGGAAGGTGCTTGCACATGGCAACACCTATCTCAATGTCGTGTACACGAACGACAGCACTAAGGTGCCGGGTTTTCTTTCCGATTTCAAGAATTGGCTTCACGAAGCTCGGGAGCAAGAAAATTTCATGGGCCTTGATCTCGAGTACACGGCCGATCAAAGAGATGTTGCCGTCATCCAACTTTGTTTCAAGAAACATGTCATGGTCTTCCAGTGGGCAAGGTAATATAAAAACTTGTCTTAGTTTTAAATTGGGGCTTATTTTCTTTGTTGATATATTCATAGGGATAGGAAAATTGCATAGGATAGCAATTTCTCTTTGACTGTAGTGAAAGAATTATATATATTGGCCGAAAATGAAAGTTGCATATTGTCCATATCGTCGTGGGAGAAAACATGTCTTTTGATTCATATAGGAGAAAGTTGCATGCATATTATACTTGATCTAAAATTATACTTGTTATGATTCTTAGTATATACTTGTTATGATTAATTCTTATTATACTTGTTAAAAATGTACTTGTGCCGAAATATACTTGTTATGATTCTTGTTCTAAATTATAATTGTTATATATGATTCTTATTATACTTGTTGTTATGATTAATTCTTATTATACTTGATCTAAAATTATACTTGTTATTATTCTTATTATACTTGTTGTTCTAAATTATACTTTGTTGCAGTAGTAGTATTTAACATGTGTTCCATTTTGTTGTGGCAGTAGTGACAAGCAATGTTCAAAACTCATGGATTTTCTTCGCAACGGCATACACTTTGCTAGCGTTGATATAACGAATGACAAGATCAAGATGAGACGCACCTGGGGTCTTGAGATACCATCTGCCTGCCACATTGATCTCCAGCGCATTTTCAAGCTTGAGAATGACAAGACTGGAATGGCTGATATGGCAGTCGCCGTGATCAAGGAGGACGACTACGCTGAGATGAAGACAGGATTCCCCAAGAAGCAGCACGATCATTGGGAGAAGACCCCACTTGACGCTTGCAACATTGAGTATGCAGCAAGAGATGCGTACGTTGCATACGAGGTGTACCGCAAGATTAGAATCGTCAACTATGGGCAGCGTCACCTCGTACCGCCACCAGTGCCCCATGGGTCTCCTGTTTGGGGTATTCTGATCCGGAGGACGATTAATTAGTACTAGTGTTTGCAATGGCAAACAATTTATCTCTAATATTATGTAGTGCTTGAGGGTCTCCTCATCTAGAACAGAGTAGTGTTTGCAGTTTCATATATATGGGTATCTTCAGTACTTTCTGTAATGGTTATCTGAACTATTATTTCTATTAATTATGTCCCTGTTTAAGTATGATATATGTGCAAGGCATTGTGATGCCAAAAGTTTATTATTATTTAAATTCAATATTATTTGAATGCAAGATTAGTATTACTTATTTATTTTTGTTTACTCATATAATTGTTCGGATTTACAAAATAAAGACATATTATTTGTCATATTTCGAGTTACAAATTTATAGATATAAATTATTCAAATTAAATACAGAAGACAGAATTTCGTAGGGGACCTCTAGTACCGGGCTGTGATACGAGCCGGTACTAGAGGTTCCTGTCAGGGCAGCAGCATCACTGGGCTTGCGCGAGCACCTCTAGTACCGGCTCGTAGCACGACCCGGTACTAGAAGTGTAGATCTAGTACCGGGTCGTGCTACGACCCGGTACTAATGTTCCCACTATATCTTGTTTCTCTCTCCCGAGCTCGAGTTCATCTCCATTTTCCTCCGATTTGTCAAGATTAACGGCACCCATCTTTTCAAGGGTTAGCAACTTGATCCTTTCATCTGGCGTTCCTCATTTTAGCTCATTTCCATACTTCTTAGCTCATTTCATTTTTTAGGTGCTAGCTAGGTGTTTGATGAAATGACTAAGTTAGGGAGTTCATTTTTTTATATGCAATTTGAGCTAAAATTAAATTATGATTTGTGTGTTCTAGTGCCGTGCTCACCGCCGTTGATCGCCCGCGTTGTCCCGTCACCGGCACCACCTCGGTAAGCCTCTTTTTTAAAACTTTTATTTCAAAACATTAATGCATAATTATTATTTGTATAATTTTATTAGTTGTATAATTGTTTGTTATATATATAGTGCCATGGTTTTGACACCTGACCACACCGCCTCTCGTCCGCTCTATTATTCGGATGTGGTATGATTGTTTGTGATAACTATATATTTGTTTCGTTTCGTGTTTATGACAATCATGCCGACCAACTTGACATAGATATATTTTTTATCTAGGAGGTAGTTGAACCGGAAATTCCAACCGACCCTATTGTCGAGTTTTTTATAAAAGAAAATAATGATTTGAAAGCAAAATTGAAAAGAAGTGAAGATCTTCGTCTCCAATGCCTAGAAGAGAAGATGAAATTGGAGTTCAAGCTTGCCGACATCATCGCTGAACACGAGTTGAAGCTTGCCGACATCGTCGCTGAACAGGAGTTCAAGCTTGCCGACGTCGTCGATGCTCACGAGATCAAGATGGATGCACCTCCACCAGCCGCCGCCGCACCTCCCGACGAGGAGGGCGACGACGACGACTTCGACTGGAGCGACCATGGGGAAGAGGGCGGCGGGCCGCAGATGCAGGAGGCCATTGAAGCCTCCTTGCAGTCCGTCGGCGATGACCGTGTGCAGCGAGCCAGGACTTCCTGCCAGCTCAAGGCGAAGGAGGCTTCCGAGCTGGCTTGGGCGCTGAAAGACTCATCCTCCATGGATCTTGCCCTACGCCGCAAACGTGCGCGCGAGAACCAGAAACGTGCCGCGAACGGGGCTGGCTCCTCCCGCCGTTCCCCCTAAGCCTCCGATCCAGCATGTCCGTTTATGTAGTAATGTAACTATTAGTGATGTGTAATAATGTATCCTTTTATGTAACTGGGTGGGATGTTGTTAAGGATGTTTTTAAAATAAAGAGATGATTATTACAAATTCAAACAATATTAGTTAATGCATTTTAATTGATTATTACACTTTTCATGTTGAAGTTTTTGTCAGATTCAAAAGTATGTAGAAATTATTCAAATTCAAACTATATTAGTTAATGCATTTTTAATTCAAATTCAAATTTAATAAATTCAAACAATATTAGTTAATGCATTTTTAATTCAAATTCAAATTTAATAAATTCAAACAATATTAGTTAATGCATTTTTAATTGATTATTACACTTTTCATGTTGAAGTTTTTGTCGGATTCAAAAGTATGTAGAAATTATTCAAATTCAAACTATATTAGTTAATTCATTTTTAATTCAAATTCAAATTTAATAGTTTGAATAGTTTGAACAGAAAATGGTTTTGAATTACTTATTCAAATTCAAACACTTTTCATGTTGAACTTTTTGTCAGATTCAAAAGTATGTAGAAATTATACAAATTCATATGGAAATACATTTCAAACATTTGGCGCAAAAATTTGAAAGTTTGGTGCGGTAGAGCCAAAAAAAGGACCTCTAGTACCGGGTGGTGGCTCCACCCGGTACTAGAGGTCTATTTGGGCGCACAGGTGGGCGGCGTGGGCGAAAACCCTCTAGTACCGGGTGGTGCCACGGCCCGGTACTAGAGGTCACCCTCTAGTACCGGGTGGTGCCACGGCCCGGTACTAGAGGCCCTGGCCTATAAATGCTTGTCTTCCACCCCGGGCCGAGACACGACCCGGGAGAACTTCTATTTTCCTCGCGAAGCGCTGCCAAATTTTGCCCTCGCCGCCGCCGCCGTCTCGCGCCCTCCTACTCCGCCGCCGGCCCACGCCCTCCTCACTGCCGGCGCCCTCCTCCACGGCCGGCCCACGCCCTCCTCCGCGGCCACACCTCGACTCATTCCTCTCTCTCTTTCTCTCTCCTCCACGCCCAAACCCTAGCTCGTCGGGCCGCCGCCGTTCGCCGTCGATTTCGACCACGCCGTGGGTCGCCGAGCCTTCCTTCGAGCTCGTGGTGAGCCTGCCCACCTCCCTGTGCAGCTAACTTGCTCGAATTCGTCGAATTCGTGCTCGAAACCCTAGCTCGTCGGGCCGCCGCCGTTCGCCATCGATTTCTACAACGCCGTGCGTCGCCGAGCCTTCCTTCGAGCTCGTGGTGAGCCTGCGCACCTCCCTTTGCAGCTAATTTCTCGAATTCATCGAATCCGTGCTCAAATTTGAGATGAACTTAGTTGCTGACGTCATGCTGACGTCAGCCTACCAATCAGAATTTTCCTAGAGATTTTTCCTGGAGATGAACTTAAAAAATGAAATCCCTACTTAATAAATTTGATCACTATTTTTCTTATCATGAATACTTGGATTAATTTTGTGTTACAAATTTATGTTGTTGTGTAGTTCAGGTACTTTTTTTGTGTTGTTTTTGTAGTGTAGGAAATTTAGTGTTAGAAATTTAGTGTTAAAATTTAGTGTTAGGAAAGTTAGTGTTAGAAATTTATTAGAAATGTTATTAGAAAATTTTGCTAAGTCAATTTGGAATGATCGTCTTATAAAAATTTAGTGTTAGGTGATTTTGCTGTTTTTTATGAGTCGAAAGAAATAGTCCAATGGATGACTTTTGTATTTGCTAAGTGTAAATTTAAATTTGCTAAGTGTAGATTTAAATTTGCTATGTATTAGTGATACTTTTTGCAAATTTCTTTTGTTTAACTTTTGTATTCTCCTAATTAATGCTAACATTGTTTTATATTTCTTTTGTATTAGTTAAGCCCAATGGATGACTTCAACAGCAGACACCTTGAAAGCAGACTCCATGAAAATGAGGTGTTCGACATTTTACGTGAACCCGTGGGGGGAGCAGAAGCCGGTGGAACAGAAGATGGCTCCGAATTTTTGAACGACTCCGGTCCGGGAATGGAGGAGGAACAAAGAGACGAAGCGCAAACGAGCATCGAGTGCAATGACAACTCGCTAATTTGTGCACCTCCGCAGTCTGGCGAGGTATATTAAGCCTCTGTTGATCAGATGGAATAATTGATTACTATATGTATGTATTAACACATATTTTTTTAATTTTTAGACCTCCGCATCGGCCCAATCTGCAACTAAACGAGGCCATGCCAAAGGGTTGGCCGCAGATGCGCATCTCATAATTGAGGCCGTCGCTGCCGATGGCAAACCTACGGAGCCCAAGGCGAACGCATCTAAGTTTGTGCATCAATGCGGAGTTGTTGTTAGGGACAATGTTCCGATCAGCATTCAGGAATGGAATGAGCCAAAAAACTTAGAGGGCGCCATGAAACCTAGTTGGGTCAGCGACAGAAGTAAAGATGTGCTTTGGACCAAGCTCATAGCAAGGTTCACCCTACCGGTGTTCGATACTACCGAAAGGACACAAGCCATGACCAAAAAAGTCAAGCATTGGGCTCTGAAGAAGATGGCTGAACAGTTCAACAATTACAAGAACAGATTATACCGTGAATGGCAATCGAAACAGAAAGCTCCAGATTTCACTGGGACACTAGAGAGGCAGCGGCCTCACTGGAAGGCATTTCTGGAATACAAGGGATCAGAAAAAGCTAAGGAAAGATCGAAAAAGAATAAGGAAAATGCAGCGAAAAAGAAATATCACCATAGATGGGGGCAGGTGGCTACATAAGTGCCGAGCCTAAGTGGGGTAAGATTGAGGCTGAGCTGCGCAATAAAGGGATCACTCCAATTACAGATGGATGGCCCCGTAGATGCAGAAATTGGATTCTTGGGCATGGGGCGGAGTATGACATGGAAACAGGGGATCTAATAGTTGATCAACAGAAAGAATTTCCTATACCCCGGCAGCAAATTCTTGATGCAATCACCGATGCTAAAGCGGGAAGGTTTATTCCCGACCGAGAGTACGACGAGCTGACAAAGGTTTGTTATAAATATATTTGTTTCGTTTCTTGTTTATGACAATCATGCCGACCAACTGACATAGATATATTTTTATCTAGGCCCTCGGTAATAAAGAAAAAGGAGGACGAGTACGAGGCTTCGGAGCTGATGTGACGTGGGATCAAGGGTTTCCCGCGGACCGTGAATCTTATAGAAGCCGAGCAAGAGCAAAGAAGAGGAAGGAGCAGGAGAATTCAGACCGGTTTAGCAAACTAGAAAGTATGGTGAGCCACCTTCATCAGCAAGTAGATGAAATGCGCGAGCATGGGGCAACTCGTCAGCTGCAGGAAGGTGCTCCAACAGGTGGTCCATCTCAACTGAGAAGCAGCGTGGCTTCCACGGGGGTTGGTGCTGATGAGCCATCGAACAAGGAAACCTGCCCCGTGGATTATATCACTGAGAAGACAACTTGTGAGCTACATGGGGCCATGAGCAACATATCAGTGAAGGCGGCGGAGGGCTATGCTTTACCTTGTGAATCTACAGCACTGTATTTGGGCAATGAGATTCCAGATGGCTTTGCTCGTGTCGGCGTGGATCAAGTTCACCCCGGATTTGAATCACTCGAACTTAAAATCCCTGGAGGTGATGATGAGAGGACACTGGGAGATGTCCAGGTGGACTCATTCTATGGCCCAAGAAATACATCGTGATTCCAGGTTGGACGGCGCCAAGGCCACCATCGCCTCCAAGTCCACATGATGACGACTTGGACGACCACCACAACACGAGTCCATCTCGATCTTCGCCGCCGCCTCATCAGACTCCTCAGCCGTCTCCTCCGCCGCTGCCTCAGCAGACACCTCAGCCGTCTCCTCCGCGGTCTCCGCCCACTAGGAGCAACCAGTCGACGAAGACCGTCGTTTCGACACTAATGGGTTTCCGTCGCGACCGATCGCCGGTACCCCGACAAGAGCCCCTCCCAAAAGTACCGAAGGTTCCTCCCCCGAGACCTTGGGAAAGGACTGTAGAGGAAAACGCGGCGGCCGTGGCAGCCGACTTAAAAGACAGATGGCACCGAAAAAGCCCCCGCCGAAGCAAGTATATACGGGAGATCAAAAAAGTGGGCTACGGACTTTCTTAATCATCCATCGCAAGTCGAGATAAATAGGAAAGATGACTATGCACGCTGTCTGGGTAGAATTAGCTCCAGCAAGACGACAAGTACTAGTGGCAGCGGGAAAAGAAAAAGAGACGTTGCCCAGCTCGGAGCACAGTCAAAACAGTCGATCTCCCCGCTTAAGGTGACCACTGATAAGGGCTCCGCGCGCGCGGCGAACACTGATGAATTAGCCCGCGCGAAATTTGCTGCAGAAGCTGGTATGTCACTTTCTCAACTGGATGCAAAGAGCTCCACCCCTATTTGCATGTTGATAAATGGAAATGGAAATACGGGAGTCTCTAGTGCCACCTGAGCAGATCGAGTTTCTACCAACACAAATGCGAAGACTGCATGACTGGTACATGGATGTCACAAAGAAAGGTCTAGAGGCGCTCGTTTGCAAGTTACAAAGAACATTACATAGGTAAAGACGAGATAAATGTTTATCTTGAAGAACTCTATCAGTTATACCAGCTTGACTCCCTGGACTTGAGTATCGTCAGTATCTATTGTCTGTAAGTGATTCAATTCATTTAATTATTTCTAAAATAAAGTCTATAGCTCAGCTCGGTCATTGCTTGTTCTAATTATGCTCACTACGCTATTATGCAGAATGAAGAGTGATGAATGTGACAGAAATAGAATATTTGACTTTGGGTTCGTTGACCCGGTCCGAGTTAATGAAAAATTGCTACGGGATTACCCCAGGAAACGAAGGCCAACTTGTTTAGGTTCATACATAGGCAAAATTATAAAAGCAAGATATTGTTTCCTTACCACTTCAGGTAATTAAGAGTGTTACTGTCTTGTACACATTAATTTTTGCTTACTCGATGTTAAGTGTAACTGATTAGTTACTGACATATATAAACGTGCGCAGCGACCATTACATTCTGCTAATCATTCAAGTTGATGATGCAAGAGTTGACATCCTCGACTCATTGCATTGGCCCGAAGAGAGGTACCAACCAATTATGGATGTCCTCCAAAGGTATTTTCTATCGTACTATATCAGTCTCTCTAATTTGTTCAATTCCTGAGATATCAAGTAACTAATTAATAACTCATTTATTCATTTGTTTGCCGGGCAGCATTTGGAAAGAATTCAGAAAGAGGACAACAGGTGAATTTAAAGAGGAGCTTAGTTTTTATCCTGACAAGGTAAGTAGTACGAGCTAGGTTCGCGCATCTTTTTAATTCAAATTTCAATACCATCATACCATGCTTGATTACTATTTGATTGAAATCTATTCTCGTAAAGAACTGTGAGAGGCAGCCACCGGGGACCAATTTGTGTGGATACTTCGTGTGCCAGTGGATTCGCCAGGAGGTCTCTGAGCGGAACCCACAGAAATTTCTAGACGTAAGTGAACAAAATATATTCACAGTTTTATTTTATTACCATCAATTGTGTTGAGTGTCTAATTTCTGTTATGATGATTGATATTCGCATTGTTCTCCTTTTATAGATGGATAGCATGCGGAGGAACCTGGAACTAAAGGACAAATTTCGACCAATTCAAGAGGAAATTGCGGGATTTTTGGTCGACTATGTCATTAACCCAAAGGGAAGATACAATCATTAACTCAAAGGGAAAATACAATGCCGTCGACTAGTCCCGGTCGACCTCTATGTAATTAGTACACGGGCTCGAGTCCCGGTTGTAATTAATCGAATAGACGGGCTCTATTCCCGGTTGTAATCGAATAGACGGGATCTAGTCCCGGTTGTAATCGAATAGACGGGCTCTAGTCCCGGTCGATTTATCATAAATATTTCTTTTATGAATATTTTGATATGCTATATTTATTTTTCTGATTTGTAATTAATTAATTAACCTTATATATACAACCCTAAACCCTGGAGAAACAAAAAAGCCAGAGGCCGCCACGTGGGGACCCTCTTGTCCCGGGTCGTATTACGGCCCGGTACAAGAAGTCCTCAGCCAGGCGCTCTGCCTCGGCCCCCACGTGGACCTCTCTTGTACCGGGTCGTATTACGGCCCGGTACAAGAAGTCCTCAGCCAGGCGCTCTGCCTCGGCCCCCACGTGGACCTCTCTTGTACCGGGCCGTAAGCCAACCGGTACGAGAGGGGGAGCCTCTAGTCCCGTTTGCCGCGTCCCAGGTGGCCAACCGGTACCAAAGGGCCTTACCACCCGGGACGAGAGGCCTTGTTTCCACTAGTGGAGGCGCATCCTCTTGAGCCGATCGTGTTGTTGCTTCCGAGAACGCCAGTAAGCTGCTGGCTGCCATGGCGGCGGACAGGCAGGAGACGGGAGACGAGCTGGGAGTGTGTTCGACTGAGGAAGGATCGCCACGCGCACGACATAGTACGCCGGCGGCCGGAAGGCTGTAGGGTTTGGGAATGCTCGCTGCTTCGCTCTCGCTCGGTCAATGCTTGATGGGGTGGTTTCTAATGGGCTATTTGGTATGGGCTGAAGTTTAACTGGATGCTAAAACAAATCGGGCCGCCAATGTGACGATCCATTGAAGATGCAACGTACTACATATCACAAAAAGGTCCTCCTAGGCTGGATTGTTCTCACACGACTAATGGTAATCGTGAAACACACGTGTAACTTTAAGACATACTCCGTTAAAATTTGGGTGAGTAAAAGTCAAACGATGTTATTGCCCAGTTTGTTTTATTTTAAATTGCAACACTTTTTAACTCATGAAAATCGATTGATTGATTCAATTAATCTATTATGTGAAGAAATAAAATTAACGAAGTGGTAATCATAAGAAATCAAAATGATTAATAAGAAAATAAGCATAGTTGCACACATGTTGCATAAATTAAAACTTCATCGGTTAACAAAAACTGGCCACTTTATTTATTCATTATTGTTATTATAGATTTGATATCTAACCTAGCTCGTCCATCTTGTTCGCTTGCTTTGTGCCCTCGGTAATACTTTTCGCTCACTTTATGCCCAAGGTCATGTAAGCAAACATATCCTTTACGGGGAAAGCATATTTGCGACTAGATCCACCTTCAACCTTTTTCTTCTTTGATAGAGGTTCTTCGGTAGGATCAACGCGGCCATCATACATGTCTTTTCAGAATAATACTATATTTTTTACATTCTCCCATGTCGACATGTCAACACGCACGTTCACCCTGACACTAAGGCGTAAAAAAAAATATGAATAGTATAAAAAATCAAAAAAAAAAGTCTATATTTGAGACTTTACCGCGAGAAGATAGAACCAAGAGGATGTTTAGCCTGTCTCAGTTGTGATATGGTAGCTTTAAATAATCTTAAAAAATAAATATTTTTGGATATAATATGTCCTTGATCGCATAATCAACTTCCATGTTGTTGGCCATAAGAATAATGCAGTTCTGTTCCGCTAACAACTATGGATTTCCGTAGGAATGGGTGGATTCACCAAAAACACAGAGAAAGATGATGTTGTATCAGAAATTCACTTTGACTATATGGTTTTGTAGGGATTAATTTCCACGTATTCTTTTTATTTTCTTCCCAACTCAGAATCAGCTTAAGTGGCCCACAATTCCACGCACAAAAAAAACCTCTGAGGCACAATCGACAATGCTGCAGTAAGCGATAAATACGAGCACATTATGTCCAACGCTGATGCCTGGAGACACCTTCAGGTTCTTGTTCCTCTTTTCACCAGCCAAATAAACTCAGTGGTGGGATGGAAAAAAATCAGTATGAGAAATAGTATAATCTGACCAATTTCGACTTCCGCAACACCGGAAGTGTTAGATGCTCTTGCATTCAGGCCATAGCACAGATCGAGGAGGCACATGTGTTCTCGAACAGTTAGTGAAACTCCTTTTGAACCTTATAGTATTTGCTAAAATGAAAATATCACTCCAAATGCCCAAGCATGTAAAGGAAATTTCTAAAACGTGGCACAACAAAATGATTATTTAAACTTGAAAAGTCATCACCCAACCTTGGAATTCGTGAACCTAATTTCAAACGATATATCCAGATACATATGTAAACTATATCCAGAACGCTTGAGCATCAAAATGCCTACTGTGCCAGGACGCGTCATAAGAGCGAGTGGGTCGGGTAGCCGTGGCCACGGGCTCGCCTTCCTGGCCACGCTCGACACGGAAAAACATCAATCGGAGTAGAGACCTGCCACCGTAAAAGTCCCAGTCCTCTTCCTCCTCAACCGTCTTATCCTGCTCTTGTGACTCCGTCGCCTCCTCCTCCTCCTCCTCCTCAACAGTCTTATCCTGCTCTTGTGACTCTGTCGCCTCATCCTCTGCCTCCTCCTCCTCCTCCTCCCACTCGCGACACAGGCGCTCCATCAGGCAGTACTCGCTGCAGCCTTTGCCTGATGCTATGGGCACCAACTTAGCGTCCACCTGCCTCCAGCCAGCCGCGCAGTCCTCGTCGAAATGAAACAACTTCTCCTTGCCAACCTTCCACTCTGACCGAGCGGACGTGTTGTTACCAATGCCGAGGTGCCCGTCCATCACGAGAGGACCATGTATATTCCCGTCAGTAAGGGCGTGGAGGCCAACCCAGGCATCAAGCTTGTAGTCATAGTGGACCTGACCGACGGCCGGCATATGCCACTCACCATGCCGCCTCCATTTACTACCCTTCATGGTGAAGGAGAAGGTAGCGCCCATGGGGCTCGTCTCCGTTGGCCTAAGGGACACCAAGATTTTGGGACGCGCCGCTGACCTCTGTGCTGATACGTGGGCCACATGGGCAGTGATGTGATCCGCAAAGAACGGGAGGCTGGGAGGACTCTCAAAACTGCTCCAGAGCCACGGCGAGGTACCGGACAATAGCTCCCAATCCCAGAAGTGGTCTCTCTCGGCGTCCTCCGGATCTAGGTCTGCCGTGAGACAGTGCAAGCTCCCGCCACAGTTTTCCGAGTCATCACCCATTGGCGTCTCAGAGCCAAGCATGAACAACGTGTTTCCGACAGCCATTGCTGTTTTGTAGCCGCCACGCACAAGGCCGGTTGGGAGCTGAGGCGTGACGATGAGAGCCCCCGTGTTGGTGTTGTAGATGAGGACCCCGCCAATCTTCCCTGGTATAAAGCGATCGTACAGCAAGGGGCTTATGAGAGTGGTGCCTATAGCGACGATGCTGCTGCCCACGGCGGCGAACTGCACGCGCTCTCCGAGGGTCGTGAGCTCCACGCGAAAGAGGGGAGGCTCCGGGAGGCGTTGCGCACCGCCGCCGTCCAGATGGTCGTTGTCGTCGTCGCTGAGGTCTAGCTTGTGGACTCCGTAGCCGTCCTCGTGGTCGTCAAGGACCACGTATAGATGCCGCTTGACCTTGGCCTGCGGATCACCAATGGACTTGGTGGTGTATCCTCGCGGGCCGATTGTTGGTTTGTTGCTGCCAAGAAAAGTGCAAAGCTGGCTGCCATGGCGGAGAGTAGGCCGGAGACGGGAGAGGAGCAGGTTGTGCGGTCGACTCAGGTGGAAGGATCGCCATGCCCACGACATTGTATCCGGCGGCCGGACAAAAAGGGTGTAGGGTTTGGGAATGCTCGTTGCTTCCCTCGATCGGTCGTTGATGGCTCCGTTTCAAATGGGCTTGTATTTGTTTTGGGCTGAACTGGATGCCGAAACGAACCGGGCTGCGAAGGTTACATGAAGGATCTCCATTGCAGACGAAACGTTCATTTCCCTGAAGAAAACGCAACGTACACATATCACGTGAATGTCCTCCTTGGTTCGATTGTTGTGGCACCTATGTGATCTCTCTGTTGTGACAAGGTTCGGTTCATAGTAGAGTTTTAGGTAAGTTCAGTTGTGAACTATTTGCATCCATCATTTTATCATGCCATAATCTGAGGTGCGCTATCTTATCTTAATATGATGACATGCAATCTTTTGGATGTTCTGGAAAAAGAAAATCTATGTGTGCCAAACTTCATTTATGGAAATATTTCGAGCCCCAACTGAAATTCTCGAAATATTTGAGGTTTCATCTCTGGCCAAAAAATAATATTCTTGCCTGAATTTAAGAAATGGCCTGAAATAAAAGTGTAATAAGGAACACATCATTACTTATCAAATAGGAATCAGGGCTTCTGGTGATCCTCATGCACGCAAAAAAGGGAAGGATGAGCGATTGCGGGTGGGGATTTAAGATACGTTGGGTACGTAGCGTCATCACACTCTCCTTGCATAGGTAGAAGGTGTGGAGAGGGGAGACAGTGGGATCAACATGAAAGTGAGAGGACAATAAAATAAATCATATACTGTTAAGTAGTAGTCGTCATGTTAGTTTCTTATGTGGCTAGAAGGCTTTGTGATGACCAATATATAACACTTTAAAAGCAGGTCAATTTGATATGGTTTGTATCCTCATAAAGGAATATGTTGCCCAATGAATTAGTTGGAAGCTTTGTGAGTCCCACTCATACCTAGGAGGGTAAATTAGTTCCATATAGAAAATAAACCTGAAAGATGAAACATGTACATGCAGAGAAGAATCATGGAAGGACTAGCAGTCCCGCTCACGGAATGAGATGTCTGGATTGTAAATAAAATACAAAATAATTTTTTTTTTAGAAATTTAAAAAACACGAGCAACGACTTGAACATTTTACCTCGAGGAAAAAGCATGTAATAAAATTATCCGACCAAGAAAAAAGGCTACTCTAATTTATTAAAAAAGGAGTCCAATTATAAACAAAAAGATTGACTAAAAAACTATAATTATTATTATGATCGGCAAGTAGAAACAATAACAACTTACTTTCCTTTATAACCCTCAAGAGGCTATTTCTGGGTGCAACACAAAGTCACCCTTTATCTGCTGGTAGATCATCGCCCCCACTTGCTCCACCGACTTTGCGATTGTGGAATGTGGGAAGGCGCTTCATTGGTGGTGGTGACAGTTTCAATCAGGACGTCAGACAAATAAGTTTTCATGGAGCCTCTCCATCTTGACGATGTCTGCTGCATCGACGACAATGACTCGATGCGTCCTCACGACTTCCCTGGCTGGTGAGGTTAGGGTTCGCATGATTTGTATGCGTGGTGGCGGCTTCTCTTTGTAGTTTGGTCCTGATCCAGTCGCCGCTTCGTCACATTGGTGCGGCCTCTGCAGCCACCGTGCGCATGTAAGTTTTTTTTGGAGATCTGATTTTCGGTTCGTTTGATCTTCTAGTGGCGACAGCTATAGTTTCTTCACCAAGTCACAAACAAAGCTTTTACTAAGCGATAAATACCACTACATTAAGCTCAAAATGATGCTTCTGGCACCTTCGGGTTCTTCCTCTTTTCTCTAGAAAAAATAAACTTGTTGAGACAAAAGATAGATAATCAGTATAACAGATTATAACTTGATCCATTTTCGTCTTTCCCATCTATCAGCAGTGATTGATGCTCTTGCATTCAGGCGAGAGAAGATAGCAGGTACTTGTGCTTGTGGTATTAGCTAAAATGGACACATTATTCCAAATGACCAGACCATCTAAAAGGAAAATTTCGATAAAATGGCACAACACAAGGATAATTTGAACTTGAAAAGTCATCACCCGACTTTGGAATTCGTGAACCTAAATTTCAAACCATAGTTCTAGATACATATGCGAACTATATCCAGAACGCTTGAGCATCAAAATACCTATTGTGCCAAGACACTTCGTAAGAGCGAGTCGGTCGGCGAGCCGTGACCATGGGCTCGCCGTCCTGGCCACGCTCGACTCGGAAACATGTCAGACGGAGAAGACTCTTGCCACCGTAAAAGTCCCAGTACTTCACCCCCTTAATTGTGCCCTGCTCTTCCGATTTCGTCTTTTCCTCCACCTCCCTCTTGGGACGCAGGCGCTCCATGATGCAGTACTTGACGCTGCTTTCGACTGATGATATGGGCACCAGCTTAGCGTCAACATGGCTCCAACCAGCCAAACCGTCCTCATCGAAGCGAAACAGCTTCTCCTTGCCAATCTTCCACTCTGACCGAGCTGACGTGTTGTTACCAACGCATAGGCGCCCGTCCGTCATGAGAGGACCATGTATGTTCCCATTAGTAACGGCGTGGAGGCCAACCCATGCATCAAGCTCGTCGTCGTAGTGGACTTGACCGACAACCGGCATATGCCATTCACCTTGCCGCCTCCATCTACTAGTCGTCATACTGAAGGAGAAGGTAGCGCCCAAAGGGCTCGTCTCCGTTGGCCTAAGGGACACCATGATTTTGGGATGCCCCGCAGACCTCCACGCTGATAAGTGGGCGACATGGGCCGTGATGTGATCCGCCAAGAATGGGAGCCCGGGAGGATTGCTGAAGTTGCTCCAGTACCACCGTGAGATACCGGACAGTGGCTCCCAACCCCAGAGCTCGTCTCCCTGGGCATCTTCCGGATGTAGGTCTGCAGTCAGACAGTGCAAGCTCCCGCCGCAGTTGGGGTTGGGGTTGTCCAAGTAATCATCCAACGGCTTGTCGGAGCCAAGCATGTACAGCGTGTCCCCGATGGCCATTGCTGCCTTGTACCCACCATCCAGGAGGCCGTCTGGGAGGTGAGGCGCGCGACGGTGAGCTCCGCCGTGTTGATGTCGTAGATGAGGACGCCCCCGATTTTGCCGGGTACATAACACTGATCGAACACGGGGCTTATGAAAGTGGTGCCCATAGCAACGATGCTGCTGCCCACGGCAGCGAACTGCACTCGATCTCTGAGAGTCGCAAGCGTCACGCGAAGGACTGGAGGCTCAGAGAGATGCCGCACGCCGCCGTCCGGATAGTCGTCATCGTCGTCGCTGAGGTCCAGCTTGTGGACGCCGTAGCCGTCCAGGTAGTTGTCGAGCACCACATAAAGATGCCGCTTGACCTTGGCGTGTGAATCACCAATGGTTTTGGCGGCGTATCCTCGCGAGCCGATCTGTTTGTTGCTGCCAAGAACGGTGGTAAGCTGGCTGCCATGCCGGCGGGCAGGCAGGAGACGGGAGAGGAGCAGGGTGTGCGGTCGACGAAGGAACGATCGCCACGCCCACGACATAATACGCGGGCGGTGTGTAGGGTTTGCGAATGCTCGTTGGTTCGCTCGATTGGTCAATGGTTGATGGTGCGGTGTCAAATTGGCTTTCGGGTATGGTCTAGTTAAGTTTGGGGCTGGACGTGATGTTACAACGAATTGGGCCGCGAAGGTCACGATCTATTGGAGGTGCAACGTACATGCCACAAATTACCTCGAGGAAAAAGCATGTAGGAAAATTGAAAAAAGATCACCTGTTAAAAAATTCACAAAACACCAGCAATGACATGAACAAATTTCCTCGAGGAAAAATCATGTAGGAAAATTATCCGACCAAAAAAAGCTACTCTAATTTAAAAACAGAGTGCAATTGTAGGTAAAAAGTTGATTAATAAACTATAAGTATGGTTAAGATCGGTAAGGGGAAACAATAACGACTTACTTTGCTCTATAAACCCTGGAGAGGCGTTTTTTTAGGTGCGGCACGCCTCTTCCGGGTTTATAGATCGTGGCCCCGCACATCCTCCACCGCCTCTGCCAGTGTGGGAATGCGGTAGGCACTTCATTGGTGGTGGCGATGGCGTCAATCAGGACGTTAGGCGAATAAATTTTCATTAAGCCTCCCCATCTCGACAATGTCTGCTACATCGACGTCAATGGATCGATGACTTAGATTCCCGACGGCTTCTCTGGCTTGTGAAGTTAGGGTTTGCAAGGTTTTGTCGTTTTGTTGGAGGGTTCCCTTTGCAGCTTGATCCTCCGACCTCCTCTTCATCACATTGGTGCGACCTCTGGTGCCGTCGTGCGGCCTGTGATGACTTTTGGAGGATAGGATCTTCGATTCGTGGATCTTCTGGCAGCACAGCTTCAACGGTTTATTATCCAAGGCGCTGGTCCGAGTAAAACTGTGGACTTGATGACCTATCGTCCGGTGTCAACAACGATGGTGAGCAGCAGCGGCTAGGTGCCAACGACCCGTTCGGAGAGGATGAGGATGATCGACACCTCAAGGACCTCAATGTTTTTTCTTTATTTTTTTTGTTTGATCAGTAAATCTTAGATCTTTTTCAGAAAAAAAAGATATGACTAATCTAAGGAGGGTCTAGATGAATTTGTAAGATGAAGAATTATAGAATTGGATTAAACATATTTGACTTGCATCGAAAGTTTTTCTATATTGGTCTAAACAGTTTTGTTTTAAAATTTAAATAGTGGGCAATTAGTTGTTGGGGGTGAGTTGGTGTGAACCGATTTGTCAGCTTTTAGCAATAATCGGCATGTTCTAATGAAAAATTGAACAAGAGCGCACCACTGGACATGTATGTTTTCAAAAAGTACATGGTATGCATTTTTTTTTTCAATTCACAATTTATATTGACTAACTTATGCATAATTTTTTTTATAATTTCTTCACCCACTCTGAATCAGCTTGCGGATCCACGATTCCACTCACACAAAGACAAAATCTCAAGCGTCATTAGGAAAATATAAGCAATAAATACAACAATATTACTTTCGATGCTAATGCCGCACCTTCAGGTTTTTATTCCTCCTTTAATATCGCTATGCTGTCAAAGCAAGTCTGGTGCCTTTTACAGAACCCGGATAGCCTGTGTGCACGAATACTAAAGGCCAAGTATTTTTCAAACTGTAATATCTTGGAGGCGAAACCGGCTGAAGGTATTTCCTATACCTGGCGCAGCTCGCTTCATGGAATTGATCTTATAAAGGAAGGTTATATCTGGCGCATTGGTGATGGCACACAAGTAAATATTTGGTCTGACCCGTGGTTGCCTAGAGCCTGGTCACGCAAAACCTGCACTAGACGGGGTGACAACTTGTTAGAGAATGTCTCGGATCTGATTAGTCCACTAGGCGGACAGTGGGATGAACAATTGGTTCAGGACACATTCAGGGCTGATGACGCAAGTCTGATCCTCCAAATCCCTCTACGTGATGGGGCTGAAGATTTTATTGCATGGCATTTTGATGAGAAAGGACAACACTCTGTGAAGCAAGCATACAAACTCCATGTCGAAACTGAGAAACGGAAAAGAGGGCACAATGCGAGTTCAAGCTCTATGCAACCAGGAGCGCTGAACAGTTGTGAGGACAAGTTCTGGAAACGAATTTGGTCCCTCCCCTGCCGAAATAAAATAAAAATGTTCACTTGGCGGGTCACTCACAATTCAGTGGCTCTGAGAAATAACCTGAGAAATAAAGGTGTTACTTTAGAGAGCTACAAATGTCTTTTCTGTGACCGCGCCGATGAGGACGGACCTCACTTATTTCTTAAATGCAAGGCGGCGAAGGAGCTGTGGCGTAAGAGCGGTATGGAAGACACTAGATTAAAACTGGAACAATTGGATACGGTGGCCCAGACCATGGATGCTCTTTGGGAATTGCCGGAACGATCTCGAGTTCAGATCCTGACTGAATGGTGGCACTGGTGGAACAATCGCAATAAGCTGAGAGACGGAGAACTTCCAGCTTCCATTGACGATATTGTTCATCGCTCTGTCAGTCAAGCTGATGAGTATCTAAAGGAAAGAAGAGCAAAAATAATGATCAACTGAAGTGGAAACCACCACCGGATGGTACTCTCAAACTGAACAGTGATGCAGCGTACAACCCAGGTGATGTCCATGCGACATGGGGAGTGGTTGTCGGAGATCAGTATGGTGATTTAATCAGAGCGAGTGCAGGCAAGACGGATGGGATCCGAGATGTGTTCAGCGCAGAGATGAACACGTTGGTTTCGGCAGTCGACATGGCTACTAGACTGGGTGCGTTACGTATTGTCTTTGAGACAGACTCTGAACTGCTGGCAATGGCAATCAACCACCATGGCCAAGATTTCTCCCAGCTTGCCGCTTCATAGATGATTTAAAGATCTAGCTCCGCTCTTGGTTCTCACATAGCGTAGTAGTGGCCTGTAGGCGCTCTGCAAATAAAGTTGCTCATGAACTTGCCATTCTTGGCAAAAGTTGTAATGCCCAAGAGTTTATAACTTGGGAAGTTGATGTACCGGCCAATGTAGCTGAAGTTTTGGTGGGTGATTCACCCATGTTATCGTAATAAAGCATGGTAAAATTCAAAACAAAAATGTTTTTATTCCTCCTTTGGCCAGCTAAAAATTGCCACTTTTCATTGTGGACATGAAAAAAAATATCGTTATTGGGAAAATAATTCGACTCATTTTCCTCGGTTGGGTCGATCATTGCCAATGACAGATTATCTTATAATCGGGCTCTAGCGCAGAGTAGATAATTCTGAAGTTGAATAGTTAGTGAAATTCCTTTTGAATAATATATACTAGTAATAACTTGTGGTATTGAATAAATTAAAATATTATTCCAGATATCCAAGCATCTAGACGTTAAATGTCAATAAGATATGCCACAAGACGGCGAGGATTTAACCTTGAAAATGCATAACCCATCTTCGAATTCCTAAACCTAAATTTAAGAGCGAGCTACATCCAGAACGCTTGAGCGTCAAAATGCCTATTGTGACAGGTTACTTCATAAGAGCGAGCTGGCCGGCAAGCGGTGGCCATTGGCTCACCGTCCTTGCCTCGCTCGACACGGATAGAGGTCAGACGGAGAAGAGAACGACGATCATCACCCCAACACTTCTTCTCCATCGTCTCCTCCACTTCCTCCTCCTCCACCTCCTCCAGTGTCTCACCCTGCTCTTCTGAGTTTGTTTCCTCCTCATCATCCTCCTCCTCCTCCACCTGGGGACGCAGGCGCTCCATAAGGCAATACTCGCTGCAGCCGTCGCCTGATTCTGTGGGTACCAGCTTAGCGTCAACATGCCTCCAGCCAGCCTCAGTGTCCTCATCGAGGCGGAATAGCTTCTCCTTGCCGACCTCCCACCACATCGGGTTGGACCTGATGTTCCCAACGCAGAGGTACCCGTCCGTCACACGAGGACCATAGTACATGTTCTTCCCGTGGACGGCGTGGAGGCCGACCCACGCGTCTAGATGGCCGTCGTAGTGAGCATGGCCGAGGACCGGCAGTTGCCACTGACCCAGCCACGTCCACTGGCTACTCGCACTGCTGAAGCAGAAGGTAGCACCCAACACGCTCTTCTCCGTGGGCCTGACGGACACGAAGATCTCGTGCGATGATGCGTTGGCCGCGTGCGAAGTGATGTTTTCTGCCAAAAAGGGTACCGGCGGAGGACTGCGGTAGTCGCTCCACCACCATGGCGACGAATCCGATAGTGCCTCCCAACCCTAGAACTTTACTCCATCGGGCCCGGCGTGGTCGACCGGAGGATCTGTAGTCAGGCAGTGCAAGCTCCCACCACCGTTCCAGTCACGATATGGCTGCTCAGGGCCGATCATGTACATGCTGTTCCCGACGGCCATTGATGCAGTGTAGCCAAAAAGGAGTCCTCTTGGGAGGTGAGGCACGACAGTGAGCGCTGACGTCTTGGTGTCATAGATGAGGACGCCGCCCATGTCGTCGGGCATCCAACGTTCTTCCAGCATGGGGCTGAGTACGGTGGTGCCAATGCCGACAATGCTGCTGCCCACCGCGGCGAACTGCGCACGCTCTCCGAGGGTCGTAAGCGTCACGTGGAGGACCGGAGGCTGTGTTAGGCGCCGCGTCGCACCACCGTTCAGATCATCTCCGTCCTTGTCGCCGAGGTCCAGCTTGTGGACGCCGAATCCGTCCTTCTGGTCTTGATTTGTTTGGGCTGAAGCTGCCGAAATGCGGACTGGGATCGTGAGGGCAAAATAAATTAACCAAAATTCAAAGTATAATTTGCACCAGCTGAATTTCCAGAAACAACTGTCAAGTTAATATAAGGAACAAACTGTTTCTTCATTTCCTGGTCGTCTGCTGACAGTGGCTACCAAGGGCGGCGGGATAGTACCTACCAATGATGCCCGGACCAGCTCAAAGTACTCGCGTGCTCTTGTGAGGCTGACGGCGGCGAGCACCCAGCCACCGGAGACGCTGCTGCGCCAATCCTGATGGCGACGCACATCAGCACCATCTCAGCATCTGGGCCTGTCACTTCTCTCGGTGTCCTCCGTGCTGGCGTGCTGTCTTCGCGACTGAGGCTCGAGCTGCCTAATGTCCAAGATGATTTCTTGTCGTTCTGATTTTCTTCAATTCAAATACATGACTAACTTTACTTATACCTAAGAACATAGATCAAACTAAATAAGAAGATGGCCCAGAATAAATAAATGCCCAAGTAAATCATTCAGTTTCCAACAGCAAGTGCAGTAACAACCACCAACAGTTCCTCGCCCCACCCAATCAACAGATTGTCGGTTCTTTCATTCTTGAGGGCACGTCCAAGAAGGCATGAAAACAACAAGCAAATTTTCTCATGGTTTTTTCTTCTGAACTACAGAACAGCCATAGGCTCGGGTCCTTGTTGTCAGAACTTATCTTCAAGGCTAGAAGCAATCAAGCAATCTTCTACCGCAGCGACGCTTCATTTGCACCGTTGTCCAACAGCACGTCTGCCACACACCAACATTATGAAATACAGAACCACCGAACTCAACTTTTTCACAAAGCGTGCAATATTGAAGGGCACGTTACAATAAAACATGCGCTTCTTTTAAAACCGACTTCTTCAGAAACTGTGAGATACGTTACAATAAAACATGCGCTTCTTTTAAAACCAACTTCTTCAGAAACTGTGAGATACGTTACAATAAACATGCGTTTTTTTTAAAACCAAATTTTTCAGAAACTGTGAGATATTATCACACCAACCTTTATGCATTGGGAAGAATTCGAAATGTCCAAGCATCTAGAGAGAAAAATACTGTAAAATGCCACAACACAGCGAGGATTTAAACTTGAAAAAGATTATCACCAACCTTGGAATTCCTGAACCTAAATTTTCGATGAAATAAGCAGATACAGAGGCAAACTACATCCAAAACGCCCCAGCATCAAAATGCCTACTGTGCCAGGCTACTTCGTAAGAGTGAGCAGGCCAGCGAGGCGTGGCTATGGGCTCGCCCCCCTTCCCACGCTCGACATGGAAGGAGCTCAACCGGAGAAGACACTTGGCGCCTTCACCCCAATACACCATCTTCTTCCCCTTCATTTCCCATTTCCCCTTGCCTTCCTTATCCTCTTCCACCTCCTCCACATCCTCCTTGAGACGCAAGCGCTCCATGAGGCAGTACTCACTGCCGCCTCCGCCCGGCGCAATCTGCACGAGCTTAGCATCGACATGCCTCCAACCAGCAGCATCGTCCTCGTCCAGGCGGAGCAACTTCTCCTTCCCGACCTTCCAATCTGATGGAGAAGATGTGACGTTGCCAACACTAAGGTGCCCATCTGTCACGAGAGGACCATGCATGTTCTCGTCAATGACGGCGTGGAGTCCAACCCAGGCCTCCAACTCGCTGTCGTAGTGGACGTGGCCGACAACCGGCATGTACCACTCACCGCGCCGGGTCCATTCCCTGCTCTCTGTGCTGAAGGAGAAGGTAGAACCTAGCACGCTCGTCTCCGTGTGCTTAAGGGACACCAATAGCTCATGCTGCACTGCCGCCGCCGTCGCTGATGGGTGGGCCCCGTACGCCGTGATATGTTCCGCCAAGAACGGGACCATAGGAGGACTCTGGAAGTGGCTCCAAAACCATGGTGAGGAATTGGATATTAGGTGCCAACCCCAGAACTTGTTTCCTTGAATGTCGAACCGATCGCGATTTGTGGTCAGGCTGTGCAAACTCCCGCCACAATAGCCCGAGAAGATAGAATGACTCCCGTCATCGTCGTCGTCGTCATCCCAGTCCCACCGTGGCAAGGGCAGCTGGGAGCTGAGCATGTACAGGCTGTTCCCGACGGCCATAGCTGCTTTGTACCCTCCACGCGTGAGGCCTTTTGGGAGGTGAGGCTTGACAGTGAGAGCCCCCGTATTGGTGTTGTAGATGAGGACCCCGCCAATGGGCCCTGGGATAAAACGCTCGTACAGCAGGGGGCTTACAAGAGTAGTGCCTATAGCGACGATGCTGCTGCCCACGGCGGCGAACTGCACGCGCTCTCCGAGGGTCGTGAGCTCCACGCGAAAGAGGGGAGGCTCCGGGAGGCGCTGTGCACCGCCGCCGTCCAGATGGTCTTCGTCGTCGTCGCTGAGGTCCACCTTGTGGACGCCGTAGCCGTCCTCGTGGTCGTCGAGGACCACGTACAGATGTCGCTTGACCTTGGCCTCCGGATAAGCATTGGACTTTGAGGCGTATCCTCGCGGGCTGATCAGTTTGTTGCTGCCAAGAATGGTGCGAAGCTGGGTGCCATGGCGGCGGGCAGGCCGGAGGCTGGAGAGGAGGAGAGGGTGTTGTCGAATCAGGAGGAACGATCGCCACGCCCACGACATTGCACGCCGGCGGCCGGTCAAAGGCGGTGTAGGGTTTGGCAATGCTCGTTGCTTCCCTCGATCGGTAGTTGATGGATCCGTTTTAAAAATGGGCTAGTATTTGGCTTGGGCTGAACTGGATGCCAAAACGAACCGGGCTGGGCGAAGGTTACATGAAGGATCTCCATTGCAGCTGAAACGTTCATTTCCTGAAGAAAACGCAACCTACATATCTCACGCGAATGTCGTCCTTGGTTCGATTGTTCTGGCACCTCTGTGATTCTGTTGTGACAAGGTTCGGTTCATAGTAGAGGTTTAGGTAAGTTCAATTGTGTTGCCTCCATAATTTTATCATATCATAATCTGCGGTGCGCTGTCTTAATGTGATGACATGCAATCTTTTGATGTTCTGGAAAAAGAAAATCTATGTGTGCCAAATTCATTTATGGAAATATTTCAAGCCCTAACTGAAATTCTTGAAATATTTGAGGTTTCATCTCGGGCCAAAAAATAATATTCTTGTCTGAATTCAAGAAATGACCTGAAATAAAAGTATAATAAGGAACACATCATTACTTATCAAATAGGAACCAGGGCTTCTTGTGATCCTCATGCACGCAAAAAAGGGAAGGATGAGCAATTACTGTGTATAGGGTGGGGATTTAAGATACGTAGCGTCATCACACTCTCCTTGCATAGGTAGAAGGTGTGGAGAGGGGACACAGTGGGATCAACATGAAAGTGAGAGGACAATAAAATAAATCCTATACTGTTAAGTAGTAGTCGTCATGTTAGTTTCTTATGTGGCTAAAAAGCTTTGGTATGACCAATATATAACACTTTAAAAGCAGGTTAATTTGATATGGTTTGTATCCTCATAAAGGATTAAGTTGCTCAATGAAATAGTTGGAACCTTTGTGAGTCCCACTCATACCTAGCAGGGTTAATTAGTTCCAGATAAAAATAAACCTCAAATATGCAACATGTACCTGTAGAGAAGAATCATGGAAGGACTAGCATCAGTCCCGCACACGGAATGAGTTGTTTGGACTGTAAATAAAATATAAAATAAAATCACTTTGATATTTAGAAAACACCAGCAATGACTTGAACATTTTACCTCGAGGAAAAAGCATGTAATAGAATATCCGACCAAGAAAAAAGCTACTCTAATTTATTCAAAAAGGTGTCCAATTATAATCAAAAAGATTGATTAAGAAACTATAATTATTGTTATGATCGATAAGTAGAAACAATAAAAACTTACTTTCCTTTATAACCCTCAAGAGGCTATTTCTGGGTGCAACACAAAGTCACCCTTTATCTGCTCGTAGATCATGGCCCCCACTTGCTCCACCGACTTTGCGATTGTGGAATGTGGGAAGGCGCTTCATTGGTGGTGTGACGGTGTCAATCAGGACGTCTGACGAATAAGTTTTCATGGAGCCTCTCCATCTTGACGATGTCTGCTGGATCGACGACAATGACTCGATGCGTCCTCACGACTTCCCTGGCTGGTGAGGTTAGGGTTCGCATGATTTGTATGCGTGGTGGCGGCTTCTCTTTGTAGTTTGGTCCTGATCCAGTCGCCGCTTCGTCACATTGGTGCGGCATCTGCTGCCACCGTGCGAATGTAAGTTTTTTTTGGAGATCTGATTTTCGGTTCGTTGATCTTCTAGTGGCGACAACTATAGTTTCTTCACCAAGTCACAAACAAAGCTTTTACTAAGCGATAAATACCACTACATTAAGCTCAAAATGATGCTTCTGGCACCTTCGGGTTCTTCCTCTTTTCTCTAGAAAAAATAAACTTGTTGAGACAAAAGATAGATAATCAGTATAACAGATTATAGATCCATTTTCGTCTTTCCCATCTATCAGCAGTGATTGATGCTCTTGCATTCAGGCGAGAGAAGATAGCAGGTACTTGTGCTTGTGGTATTAGCTAAAATGGACACATTATTCCAAATGACCAGACCATCTAAAAGGAAAATTTCGATAAAATGGCACAACACAAGGATAATTTGAACTTGAAAAGTCATCACCCGACTTTGGAATTCGTGAACCTAAATTTCAAACCATAGTTCTAGATACATATGAGAACTATATCCAGAACGCTTGAGCATCAAAATACCTATTGTGCCAAGACACTTCGTAAGAGTGAGTCGGTCGGCGAGCCGTGACCATGGGCTCGCCGTCCTGGCCACGCTCGACTCGGAAACATGTCAAACGGAGAAGACTCTTGCCACCGTAAAAGTCCCAGTACTTCACCCCCTTAATTGTGCCCTGCTCTTCCGATTTCGTCTTTTCCTCCTCCTCCCTCTTGGGACGCAGGCGCTCCATGATGCAGTACTTGACGCTGCTTCGACTGATGATATGGGCACCAGCTTAGCGTCAACATGGCTCCAACCAGCCAAACCGTCCTCATCGAAGCGAAACAGCTTCTCCTTGCCAATCTTCCACTCTGACCGAGCTGACGTGTTGTTACCAACGCATAGGCGCCCGTCCGTCATGAGAGGACCATGTATGTTCCCATTAGTAACGGCGTGGAGGCCAACCCATGCATCAAGCTCGTCGTCGTAGTGGACTTGACCGACAACCGGCATATGCCATTCACCGTGCCCCCTCCATCTACTAGTCGTCATACTGAAGGAGAAGGTAGCGCCCAAAGGGCTCGTCTCCGTTGGCCTAAGGGACACCATGATTTTGGGATGCCCCGCAGACCTCCGCGCTGATAAGTGGGCGACATGGGCCGTGATGTGATCCGCCAAGAATGGGAGCCCGGGAGGATTGTTGAAGTTGCTCCAGTACCACCTTGAGATACCGGACAGTGGCTCCCAACCCCAGAGCTCGTCTCCCTGGGCATCTTCCGGATGTAGGTCTGCAGTCAGACAGTGCAAGCTCCCGCCGCAGTTGGGGTTGGGGTTGTCCACGTAATCATCCAACGGCTTGTCGGAGCCAAGCATGTACAGCGTATCCCCGATGGCCATTGCTGCCTTGTACCCACCATCCAGGAGGCCGTCTGGGAGGTGAGGCGCGACGGTGAGCTCCGCCGTATTGATGTCGTAGATGAGGACGCCCCCGATTTTGCCGGGTACATAACACTGATCGAACACGGGGCTTATGAAAGTGGTGCCCATAGCAACGATGCTGCTGCCCACGGCAGCGAACTGCACTCGATCTCTGAGAGTCGCAAGCGTCACGCGAAGGACTGGAGGCTCAGGGAGATGCCGCACGCCGCCGTCCCGATAGTCGTCGTCGTCGTCGCTGAGATCCAGGCTCCAGGTAGTTGTCGAGCACCACATAAAGATGCCGCTTGACCTTGGCGTGTGAATCACCAATGGATTTGGCGGCGTATCCTCGCGAGCCGATCTGTTTGTTGGTGCCAAAAACAGTGGTAAGCTGGCTTCCATGGCGGCGGGCAGGCAGGAGACGGGAGAGGAGCAGGGTGTGCGGTCGATTCAGGAACGATCGCCACGCCCATGACATAGTACGCCGGCGGTGTGTAGGGTTTGGGAATGCTCGTTGGTTTGCTCGATTGGTCAATGGTTGATGGTGCGGTTTCAAGTGGCTTTCGGGTCTGGTCTAGTTTTGTTTGGGCTGACCGTGATGTTACAACAAATCGGGCCGCGAAGGTCACGATCCATTGCAGATGAAACAAACAAATATTCTGAAAAAAAAAAAAAAAAAAGGTGCAACATACCGGTTGTCCTCCTTGGATGGATGTTCTCAGACTTCCGTGAGACCATGACTATATTGTTCCACAGTTCGGTTCATGTAGAGCTTAGTTAAGTTAAACTGTGTACTATTTGTCTCCAGAATTTTACCATATCTTAATCTCAAGTGCGCCAAACTTCATGTATGGAAATATTTCGAGCCCTAACTGAGTTTCTGAAATGTTTGAGGTTTCATCTCGGGCCAAAAGATCATCTTCCTGTTTTTTTTTTTTTTTGAAACGGGGCAAAAAGCTTTGCCTTTTATATTGATATAGGAGAAACAAACACAACACGGCCTAGGCCAAAGTAAAAACTTGTAAGAAAGGTACTGATACAGTCAACCAACACCGTCCAGTATCATCTTCCTGTTTGAATTTACTAAAATCTCACCAAATTAGTTTGCTGATATTTGAAAGATATTTGCATCCGACGGCTATAATTTATGTACGAGCAAATAAACAGGGCTGAATGCAAAGTATAATTTGGCACATACTCAATTGACCTGAAAGAAAAGCATAATATGGAATGTATCATCGGAAAGTCCTTGTGCACCCGAGCTCCAGTGCTCCTGCTACTTCAAAAAATTCAAAAATAAATTTAGAAGTATTAAAAAAACTGAAAAAAATCATGCGTGTTCTAAATGATGTATACTACATGCGTGCAAATTATAAATGCATAATCATTTATATTATAGTCTAAACAAAAAAGACAAATGGAGAATTTTTCAAACTATGCATTCTTAACTATAATAAGATCTGTAAATTTGTCATTTTTGTGTAGGTCGAAGTATATTGCTTTTTGCTTTGTGATTTTGCATGTCTACAGAGTACATCATAGAGAACATGCATGATTGTTTTCAGATTTTTTGGAAACCCTTAAATTTATTTTTTGAATTTTTTAAAGTGACAGGAGCACTGGAGCTCGGGTGCAAGAAATCTCTACTCATGTATCATTTCTTATCAAATAGGAGTCACGTCTTTCTTGTCATCCTCATGCATGTTTGAGTGTGAGAAATTAACATCAGACAATGGTGTGGTGTGAGGATGAGTGGCGGCGATAGCATGGTGTGAGAGAAAAGGAAGGATAAGCCATTACAGTGGAGGGGTGTGTGGATTAGTCGAAGAAACCACAATCATCACTGTGTCCTTGCATAGGCATACAATGTGCAAAGGGGAGATAGTGGGGATCTACAAGAAATAGATAGGAAAGATAAAATAAAATCAATATTTTTAAGTAGTAGTCATCATGCAGTTGCTTATGTGGCTACAAATTCTCGTTATTAGCAATGACCACTTTAAAAGCTGATTAATTTGTTATGATTTGTATCCTCATCAACGGTTAAGTTGCTCGGAGGCGATGCGAGTAGCACTCATGCTTTAGAGGGTTAAACAGTTCCAGCTAGAAAATGAAACTGAAACATGAAACGTGTACATGCATATCATGCATAGGAGAATCATGGAACTTTTGGGAACGTAGACAGAAAACAAAAAAATTCCTACCGACGATAACCATAAACTAGCCAAGAACTATACTATGCAGATATACTATACGGAGGAGAACGGAATACATACCCTTGTAGACCGTAAGCGTCGACGATCAAAAGATCTGTTCGATGACGACGCGTGATGAAGACGACGTAGCCGACCTGAAGGTCGTGTAGAGGAAGAAGACAACTCCCAGTACCAAACAATGGTGCCTCGCGGTTCCACACACGTACGGTGTGATTGACGACCTCAAGGCTCCAGATCCAGCAGAGCAGCGGAAGCGGAAGACTTGGACCCAGCAGCACGGCGGTGTGTGATACGTCTCCAACGTATCTATAATTTTTGATGTTCCATGCTTGTTTTATACCAATTGCTACATGTTTTGCATCTACTTTATAGCACTTTTATACATTTTTTGGGACTAACCTATTAACAAGATGCCGAAGTGCCAGTTCCTGTTTTCTGCTGTTTTTGTATTCCAGAAAAGCTAGTCTGGAAATATTCTCGGAATTGGACGAAACTTCACGGACATCCCTATTTTTCCAGAAGACACCAGATGGAGCAAAGAAGCAACGGAGGAGGCACCAGGGAGCCACACGCCACTAGGGCGCGGCCCCCCCTGGCGCGCCCTAGTGGTGTGGGCCCCTCGGGGTCGTCAGCCGCCGCCCTTTCGCCTACTTATTCCCCCCGAGAAAATAACCCTAGCTGAGCCATTATCCACGAAAAGTTCCAGAGACGCCGCCGCCGTCAACCCTAGCTCGGGAGGGTCAGAACCTCTTCCCGGCACCCTGCCGGAGAGGGGAATCGTCACCGGAGGCTTCTACATCGCCATGCCTGCCTCCGGAGTGATGCGTGAGTAGTTCATCCTTGGACTACGGGTCCATAGCAGTAGCTAGATGGTTGTCTCTCCTATTTGTGCCATCATGTTTAGATCTTGTGAGCTGCCCTACATGATCAAGATCATATTATTGTAATGCTACATGTTGTGTTTGCTGGGATCCGATGAATATTGAATATTATGTCAAGTTGATTATCAATCTATCTATGTTATTTAAGATCTTGCATGCTTTCCGTTACTAGTAGATGCTTTGGCCAAGTAGATGCTTGTAACTCCAAGAGGAGTATTTATGCTAGATAGTGGGTTCATGCCTCCGTTAATCTGGGACAGTGACAGAAAGTTCTAAGGTTGTGGATGTGCTGTTGCCACTAGGGATAACCTAACGATGCTATGTCCACGGGCATATGTGTTTGTTTACATTACGCGCTTTACTTAATGCAATTATCCGTTGCTTGCAACTTAATACCAACGGGGGACTCGGATGACAACCCGGCGGTGGATTATTAGTCATAGACGCTGTTGGATAACGGTCTATGTATTATGTCGTAATGCCCAATTAAATATCATAGTAATCATCATGTCATGTATATGCATTGTCATGCGCTCACTATTTGTCAATTGCCCAGCTGTAATTTGTTCACCCAACATGTTAGTTATCTTTTATGGAGAGACACCACTAGTGAACTGTGGACCCCGGTCCATTCTTTTACACTGATTAAACAACCACAAACTGCAAACTGTTCCTTTTTCATTCTCTGCAATTTAATACTCATTTTCCACACCAGACGTTTAATCCTTTGTTTTCAGCAAGCCGGTGAGATTGACAACCTCACTGTTTCGTTGGGGCAAAGTATTTGATTGTGTTGTGTGCAGATTCCACGTTGGTGATCGACGGCGCCACCAACAACCTTCTGAAGAGTTGCTGCTCCTACTGGTTCGATAACCTTGGTTTCTTTCTGAGGGAAAACTTGCTGCTGCTACATCATACCTTCCTCTTGGGGTCTCCCAACGAGTGTGATTCACCACCAAGCTCTTTTTCTGGCGCCGTTGCCGGGGAGACAGCAGTCTTCTGCAAGGGGAGTTTCACGCTTCCAATCTCTTTACTTTGTTTTTGTCTTGCTTAGTTTATTTTATTTTATCTTGTTTGCTTTCAATTATCAAAAACACAAAAAAATTAGTTACTTGCATTAGTTTACTTTCAAGTTATTTTCTGTCTGTTTTTAATTCTGCTAAAATGAGTACTCCTGAGAACACTAAGTTGTGTGATTTCACTAGCACAAACAACAATGATTTCATATGCACACCTATTGCTCCACCTGCTGCTTCAGCAGAATTTTATGAAATTAAACCTGCACTTTTAAATCTTGTTATGAAAGAGCAATTTTCTGGTGTTAGTACTGATGATGCTGCTGTTCACCTTAATAACTTTGTTGAACTTTGTGAAATGCAAAAGCTCAAGGAAGTAGATGGTGATATTATTAAACTGAAACTTTTTCCTTTCTCCTTGAGAGGACGTGCTAAAGAATGGTTGCTATCTTTGCCTAGAAATAGTATTGATTCATGGACTAAATGCAAAGATGCTTTTATTGGAAAATATTATCCTCCTGCTAAGATTATTTCTTTGAGAAGTAGCATAATGAATTTTAAGCAATTTGATAATGAACATGTTGCTCAAGCATGGGAGAGAATGAAATCATTGGTTAAAAATTGTCCCACTCATGGACTGACTACTTGGATGATCATCCAAACCTTCTATGCAGGATTAAATTTTTCTTCAAGGAATTTATTGGATTCGGCCGCTGGAGGTACCTTTATGTCCATCACTTTGGGTGCTGCAACAAAGCTTCTTGATGATATGATGATTAATTATTCTGAGTGGCACACCGAGAGAGCTCCAACAGGTAAGAAGGTAAATTCTGTTGAGGAAACCTCTTCCTTGAGTGCCAAAATTGATACTATTATGTCTATGCTTGCAAATGGTCAAACACATGTTGATCCAAATAATGTTCCTTTAGCTTCTTTGGTTGCTCAAGAAGAGCATGTTGATGTGAACTTCATTAAAAATAATAACTTCAACAACAATGCTTATAGGAATAATTTTGGTAATAGCAATTATAGGCCCTATCCTTCTAATAGTGGCAATGGTTATGGAAATTCCTATAGTAACTCCTACAACAATAATAAGAGTGTACCCTCTGATCTTGAAGTTATGCTTAAGGATTTTATTAGTACACAAACTGCTTTCAATAAAACTGTTGAGGAGAAATTTGGGAAAATTGATGTTCTTGCCTCTAAAGTTGATAGTCTTGCTCTTGATGTTGACTTGTTGAAACTAAAGAACATGCCTCATGATGTTAAAGAGAGCAAAACTCTCAATGCTATACAAGTTAAAATTGATAACAATGTGAGGATGTTAGCTGAATTGCATGCTAGATGGGAAAGAGAGGATGAAATTGCTAGAAAGAATAATATTGCTAGAGTTTATACTATTACTACTTCTGAAAATGCTTCAAACTCAAGTGTTAGCAAACCTCCTACCATTAATGGCAAGATAATTGGTGTTGGTAATGTTTCCACTTCTATTGCAAAATGTCCTAAATTGCCTGATAACTCTGAAACTGTCCTTGATAAAGATGCTGAAATTTCTAGCAATAAGGAAGATAATAACTCCATTACTTTTGATGATAATGATTTTGATTTTGATGGTTGCAATATTTCTGAAGTAATTAAGTTCTTGCAAAAGCTAGCTAGAAGTCCTAATGCTAGTGATAAACATGGCTTTTACTAAACATATTACTAATGCTCTCATACAAGTTAGGGAGAGAAATTAAACATGAAGTTCTATCCCTAGGAAGTTAGAAGATGGTTGGGAGCCCATCATTAAAATGAAATTGAATGACTTTGATTGCAATGCTTTGTGTGACCTTGGTGCTAGTATTTCTGTTATGCCTAAAAGATTTATGATATGCTTGATTTAGCACCTTTGGAAAATTGTTACTTGGATGTTCACCTTGCTGATTCTACTATTAAAAACCTTTGGGAAGAATTGATGATGTTCTTATCATGGTTAACAACAATTATGTCCCGTTGATTTTATTGTCTTGGATATTGAATGCAATCCATCATGCCCTATTGTGCTGGGAAGACCTTTTCTTAGAACTGTAGGTGCTATTATTGATATGAAAGAAGGGAATATAAAATATCAATTTCCTCTCAAGAAAGGTATGGAACACTTTCCTAGGAAGAAGATTAAGCCACCTTATGATTCTATTGTTCGAACAAATTACAATGTTGATGCTTCTTCACTTGGTAATACTTGATGCATGCTTTGTGCCTAGCTAAAAGGCGTTAAAGAAAAGCGCTTATGGGAGGCAACCCATTTTATTTTTCTGCAATTTTTCTTTTATTGAGTCAAGGAGTGTTTACTTCTGTAGCAACTCCTTTGTATCTTTATTTTCTCGCATTGTTGTGCCAAGAGTAGCCTCTAATGTTAAGATGCTTAATTTTGATTGCTGCGCAGAAACAGATTTTTGCTGTTCACTGTACGAAATTCCTAAAATCACCAGATTGTTAAAAATCTGAAATTTTTGTGCGTAATCTTTATGAATCTTTCATTAGTTCAAGTTTTTCGATCTGAGCGTCGTAAGTGCCTCGAAAAAATTCGTCTTTGCGGACTGTTCTGTTTTAGACAGATTATGCCTTTTTATTTTGCATTCTCTCTTTTACTAGTGTTGAGTGAAATTCTTTTTTGGGTGGAAGAGCTTCACATAACATCAGTGGCTGTAGCTAATGTTTAAAGTAACATCATATTGCGTCTTTATAGAACATGTGAGTTTTTGATTATGCACTAACCCTCTAATGAGATCTACTTTGAGTTTGGTGTGACGGAAGTTTTCAAGGGTCAAGAGAGAAGGATGATATAGGATCAAGAAGAGTGAAGAGCTTAAGCTTGGGGAGGCTCCCATGGATCTCCCCAGCATATTTCAAGAAGACTCAAGCGTCTAAGCTTGGGGATGCCCAAGGCATCCCCTTCTTCATCGTCAAAATTATCAGGTCATCTCTAGTGAAACTATATTTTAATTCTTTCACATCATATGTGCTTTTCTTGGAGCGTCTGTGTGCTTTTATTTTCAGTATTGCTTTTATTTTCAATAAAGCTTGACTGGACCCTAGCATTCTTGATTGGGAGAGAGACACGCTCCGCTTTTTCATGAGAATACTCCTATTCTTCACTTATATTTGTTGAGTATTCATATCTAGCGCTGTTCAGCTTTTAGCTCTTGTTTTCATGTATCTCTTGTCAGAGCTATTAGCTTTCTTTTGTAGAAAGTACTCTCTTGCTTCACTTATATTTGTTTGGAGAGTTGATGAAATAAATTGATTGGTGTTTGGTTGGTTCAGAAAATGTTGCATGTGGTAATTGGTATAAGGAAAAACTTGCTTAATCTTGTAGATCACTAATTGGATAACTTGATGCTTGTCAATTGTTTTGAGTTAACAAGTAGATCATGATTAAATTGTGCATCACATGAGTTAAGCCTATTAGTGAAGAACTACCGTAAAGCTTGTTGAAAATTTGGTTTGCATCGGTGGTATCTCTAAGGTCTAGATATTTTCTAATAACAGGGTTTGGTTAACAAGGAAGACGGTATGAAGTCTTATAACGTTTGCAATATGTTTGTCATATAAAACTTGGTGTACGGGTTGATATTCTTGTTTGCTTACATAACCTTGCTAGCCTAAACTCTGTACTGAGAGGGAATGCTTCTCGTGCATCCAAATCCTTGAGCCAAAATCCATGCCATTTGTGTCCACCATAACTACCTATATGTGGTATTTCCTTGCCACTCCAAGTAAATTTTTCATGTGCTACCTTTAAATTATTCAAAATGTTATTATTCCCTTTTTGTGTCAATGTTTACTAGCTCATGAGGAATTAGTGTGGTTATTCTTTATTCTATTTGTCAATGGACTTTTACACCTGGACTAGTGGCATATACATCCGCTTATCCAATTTGCAAAAAGAGCTGGCAACGGGGTGCCCAGTCCCAATTAATTACAACTTTAACCAATTAATTCTCTTCACACTTTTGCCCTGATTCATCAGTAAGCAATGACAAACAGTGAAATACCTGAATGTGTGTAAACCAAAGAGAAAAGGGATGATCTGCCTTGCTGGTAGAAATAACGTCCTTCATGGGAGCCGCTCTTAAAAGTCCGTTTGACAGGTAGAATACTGTTCTCACCCGCTACCATTCGTTGACAATTAACAAACACCTCTCAAAAATAGATACTCCTCCATGGTATGTGATTGATGGAAGGCACCCGAGGATTCGGTTAGCCATGGCTTGTGTTAGCAAGGTTGGGAGGAGTATCAAATATTTTATGCAATCTCTATATGCTTTCAAAAACCTAAAAGCTCTAGCACATGATTTAATCCCTGCTTCCCTCTGCGAAGGGCCTTTCTTTTACTTTTATGTTGAGTCAGTTTTCCTATTCTTTCTGTCTTCCACAAGCAAACACTAGTGTCAACTTTGTTACAACATGCGTTATATGCAACGTATTGGACTTGTTATACTACTTTGTGTTGACAATATCCATGAGATAAATATGTTGAAAGTTGAAGCAAATGCTGAAACTTAATTCTTCCTTTGTGTTGATTGAATACCTTTTATTAGAAACTATTGCTTTATGAGTTAACACTTATGCAAAACTGTTTGATGCTTGTCTCGAAAGTACTATTCATGAAAACGTTTAGCTTGTGTGATTCATTGTTTACTCATTATCTATTTGGTAGCAAATTATAGACCATTGACTTGGATCACTTCATTCATTTACATGTGCCTTGCAATATTATATGATCAAGATTATGATGGTAGCATGTCACCTCAAAAATTATTTTGTTTTTATCGTTTACCTACTCGAGGACGAGTAGGAACTAAGCTTGGGGATGCTGATACGTCTCAAACGTATCTATAATTTTTGATGTTCCATGCTTGTTTTATACCAATTGCTACATGTTTTGCATCTACTTTATATCACTTTTATACATTTTTTGGGACTAACCTATTAACAAGATGCCGAAGTGCCAGTTCCTGTTTTCTGCTGTTTTTGTATTCCAGAAAAGCTAGTCTGGAAATATTCTCGGAATTGGACGAAACTTCACGGGGTCCCTATTTTTCCAGAAACACCAGATGGAGCAAAGAAGCAACGGAGGAGCCACCAGGGCCACACGCCACTAGGGCGCGGCCCCCCTGCCGCGCCCTAGGGTGGTGTGGGCCCCTCGGGGGTCGCAGCCGCCGCCCTTTCGCCTACTTATTCCCCCCGAGAAAACCCTAAGCCTGAGCAAATATCCACGAAAAGTTCCAGAGACGCCGCCGTCAACCCTAGCTCGGGAGGGTTCAGAACCTCTTCCCGGCACCCTGCCGGAGAGGGGAATCGTCACCGGAGGCTTCTACATCGCCATGCCTGCCTCCGGAGTGATGCGTGAGTAGTTCATCCTTGGACTACGGGTCCATAGCAGTAGCTAGATGGTTGTCTCTCCATTTGTGCCATCATGTTTAGATCTTGTGAGCTGCCCTACATGATCAAGATCATATTATTGTAATGCTACATGTTGTGTTTGCTGGGATCCGATGAATATTGAATATTATGTCAAGTTGATTATCAATCTATCTATGTTATTTAAGATCTTGCATGCTTTCCGTTACTAGTAGATGCTTTGGCCAAGTAGATGCTTGTAACTCCAAGAGGAGTATTTATGCTAGATAGTGGGTTCATGCCTCCGTTTAATCTGGGACAGTGACAGAAAGTTCTAAGGTTGTGGATGTGCTGTTGCCACTAGGGATAACCTAACGATGCTATGTCCACGGGCATATGTGTTTGTTTACATTACGCGCTTTACTTAATGCGATTATCCGTTGCTTGCAACTTAATACCAACGGGGGACTCGGATGACAACCCGGCGGTGGATTATTAGTCATAGATGCTGTTGGATAACGGTCTATGTATTATGTCGTAATGCCCAATTAAATATCATAGTAATCATCATGTCATGTATATGCATTGTCATGCGCTCACTATTTGTCAATTGCCCAGCTGTAATTTGTTACCCAACATGTTAGTTATCTTTATGGAGAGACACCACTAGTGAACTGTGGACCCCGGTCCATTCTTTTACACTGATTAAACAACCACAAACTGCAAACTGTTCCTTTTTCATTCTCTGCAATTTAATACTCATTTTCCACACGAGACGTTTAATCCTTTGTTTTCAGCAAGCCGGTGAGATTGACAACCTCACTGTTTCGTTGGGGCAAAGTATTGTGATTGTGTTGTGTGCAGTTCCACGTTGGTGATCGAGTAACGGCGCCACCAACAACCTTCAGAAGAGTTGTTGCTCCTACTGGTTCGATAACCTTGGTTTCATACTGAGGGAAAGCTTGCTGCTAGGCTAGATCACACCTTCCTCTTGGGGTTTCCCGACGAGTGTGAGATTCACCACCACACGAGCATCAGTGTGCGTATGGTGGAGAGAACTCTCTCAACTGTGCGTAGTCCCATTTGCGGAGCCACGTCTAAACGGATGAGAGAAAGATAGAGGATGGTGCAATTTCAAAGGCATGGGGTGCATACCTATATAAAGGAGGAGGAGGGCTGCCACCTTCGGTGGCCTGGTGGTGTGGGACTATTCCCACAGCCCCCAACGCCCCAAAATGGTGCGCCGGCCCTAAGTGGGCCCCATGTGGCCCACCTAGGCCGGCTGGCCCTTTTCCCCATTTTTTTCCTTTTTCTTTTTGGGGATTTTCCCCTAATGGGCCTCTAAGGCCCATTTAGGAAAACAGCCTTTAAAATTCGAAATAAATTAAATAAAAAATATATTTAATCACTAATAACACTTATTAATATTAAATACATATTATTTAATTCATTCCGGCTCCGAAAACCATTTCGTCGCCACCGAACTCCGTCGGATATCACCTGGAACACTTCCGGAGTGTCCGGAACACTTCCGATGTTCTTCTCTCTATTTTCTTCTCTACGTCCAATCTAAATAAACTTCACCCACCCTTAAGTATGTTACCCCACGGTTCGGGATCACACCAGACATGATCGAGACACGTTCTCCGATCAATGACTAACAGCGGGATCTGGATATCCGTGATAGTCCCTGGGCGTCCACGAATGTCTTTCTATCGTTTGAACCTTTAGATGTCCAGTTTCATCCTCTTGCCTAGCGATACTTAGATTGTCCGAGCGTCGTTCTCCGGTATCACGATTACCGAGCATGACCTCGTCTTTGACAAATCTATCTTTACTCGTATGAGATATTACATCCCCGTGACCTAGTCACATGCTTGCAAGCTCATTGATATAATCTCACCGAGTGGGCCCAGAGTATCTATCCTGCTATGTGGATTGGCAATTCCCGCTCTTGATCACTCGCTTCTACTGCTTCCTTCCGATACCCGAAAGTGTCACCTTTATTGTCACGCTATATAAGTCATGTCGTTTGATGCGATTGATGACTCCCAAGTGCAGGAGATCAATTGTAGTACCTTTCGATTAGAAAAGGTTGTCGAACCCACAGGGAGCTGAAGGTATTGGTAACAAGAATGATAAATAAAACAATGAAAGATGCAAGTGTTTCTGAGATTTTTGGTTAAAGTGCTGAAGGTAAATGGTGGCAAGTAAAAGCTCTCAAAGAGAGAGAAAGCCCAATCCTCTATGCAGCAAGAGGACAAGCTCAAGTGTGAGTTTAAAAGCTCTCAAAGAGAGAGAAAGCCCAATCCTGTATGTGGCAAGAGGACAAGCTCAAGTTTGTGTTTCTCTTATAGGAACAATGGACATGGGTTCATGGGTTCACTCATTTCTCTCTCCCAATCTATGGTGGTGATCATGTTATAGATAATAAAAGTACACGCAATTGTCATGCATCCATGGTAAACTTCTATGACGGCTACATGTTCTAAAACACATAGTTGGAAGAAAATAATCATTTGTGTTGCTATGTCACCCTCGTAAGGCTAGCGTGGTTGCTGTCACTCCCACATCATACTTCTTCCTTTTTACCCCCAGATAAAGGATGTTGGGCTGTATTGTGTCACTCAATACATATGCCGTTGTCACACCGGCCATCCCGTACCTACATACATCATACTTCATAATGGACAATATTCTAAACACTAGTGCAATGATTCATATTTCGTGTGTATGACCACATCTCTCTCATCTATCCATACTTGGTGGTGTCAATCACCTCATGACAAGGATAAACAAGGCATTACGCATAAATCAAACCATCACATGCATCATAGAATATCTCCAAAGTATGACAAGTCATAAAAGATCCAACACAACGGTAAAGGCATAACAATTATCATCTCACACCACAATATCCACCATAGGAATTACATAGATGACCGTAATCATGTTCGGCAGCTCATACGGTACTAATTAGTGAAGCTCAAAGAGAGGAGAGATACATAAGTTACCACCACAAACCCAAATCCAGGGGACGGACTACTCCCCCTTCATCATGGTGATGATGGTGGAGAAGATCTTGCTGTAGATGTTGATGATGAACACGCCGGAGGGGGGGGGGGGTGGAGCCCTCCAGAGGTGATTCCGGGGGCGTTTCCCCCCTGATCTTCTCTGATGGCAGCCTTCTGTCTCTCTGTTTCGTGGTTTTGTGTTTCTCCGCCGCCTCCTTTCCGAAGAGCCTCGGGGACTATTTTTATAGTCGGTTTTAGGTCAAGACGGAGTCGTCACTAGTACAGAACGACACATCGGAAACGGGCCAAAAACCCCTTCGGCAACGGAGAAAGGGTCCGTGTCCCCGACTCTGTCACTGATGTGAAGGCCTTCATCGGTAACGGAGGCAAAAAACCGTTTCCGATGAGGTCTCCATTTGGCAACGGTTGTGCGCAGACCTCCGTTGCTTTAGTTTTTCTACATCAGATACAGAGTTTTCCATCTACCCGTTTGCACTGAGCTTTTCTCATATTTCGGTTATATGCCATAATACATGAAAGGCTGATTGCACAATGCACAAAAACTTTATTCAATTCATAACATAGAACAAATGCCATCATTACATTGGTATACAATAATATCACCATTTTTTACAATTTGACTACAATCATATCTGTCACACATTGGCATAATGTAATATCACCTATTACACTTTGACTACAATCATGAACTCTAAACCTATAAGCAACTAACCTAACAAGATGGAAGGCTGGCTTATTTAAGCCAGCCTTCCATCTTTAACTTGGAGCTCACCTTCTATGAGCTCTCGGTCGTCGCTGTACCCACTCCAAGACCAGTATCCACGAAATTTCCTTGCCTTAAGTTTTCTGGTTCTCGGAATGATACATTGGTACTTTTATGCAGTGTTGCCGAAATAAACTCCTGCGTGAAAGAAAAAAAAACTATTAGCGAAATGTACAAAATACATCTGGATATTAAAAAAAATCAGTGGCTATTTTCCAGCAACTGCTTTGTTCGGTTGCCATTTTGAGAAACTGTTAAGATCAACGGCAAATATCCAGGAACTGCTCTGTTTGGTGGCAGACAGTTCGCATTCCTTCCTTCTCTTCTTCCTCGTTAAACCCCAATCCCCCACCCGCCATGGACGACCGCAACAGAATAACAGAGACAACTACCGTCCGTACCCACGGCACTGTTCTGGAGGTGGTGTACACGAACGAGGAGCATACCGTGGAGCGGATCCTCAACAAGTACGAGGAATGGCTAGTAGAGGAGAAGCATCGGTTCATCGGCCTTGACATCGAGTAGACCCGTGATCGTCGGCACATGGCTGTCCTGCAACTCGCAATGCGCCAGCATGTCCTCGTGTTCCACTGGTGCAAGTCCAAGAAGAATTGTCCAGAGTTGGGCAAATTCTTTGAACGCAAGAATATCACCTTCGCAAGCGTGGACATCACCAACGACAGCAAGGTGCTTTCTTCTGCCGGCTTCCACATTCCACCGGAGTACTACGTGGACATCCAACTCGTATACAAAATCAAGGGTGGAGACGAGAGGGACGGAATGGGTGATCTAGCGGCAGACCTGATCGACAAATTATACGCCAACATGAAGAAGGAGTTCCCATCCACCCAGCACGATTTTTGGCAGCGGATGCCGCTGCACAAAGTTAACCTCGACTACGCAGCAATAGATGGGTACGTGACCTACGAGTTGTATCGCAAGATCCTCACCTTGAAGGACAGGCTACGTCCAACATGGCAGGAAATGCTCTGCCCTAGGTGCATGAATGCCCTAGGTGAATTGCAATAGGCTTTGGATGTGGGTGTTTAACTAGTTTGTACAGTTGGTGCTTTAACAATAAGTGTTTGTAATTATCAGAACATGTATGTGTGAATTTGCACTAGGAATTTGTTTATGTGATGAAATGCTCATACGTATAACCTAGTTCATCGGCATCACAGCCGGTCACAGAAAGATTTATACCTTTCACCCGGCGGGAGAGGAGGTGCAGGCCTCTGCCAGATGCGCTGAGATACTACCAGCGCGCTGCGACGCAATCACCTCCTCCTCCTTCTCCTTCGTCGACATCCACCTCCTCCTCCTTCTCCAGATCAGACATCACCTACAGATCCTCCACCACCTCCAGATCGGCCACTTCCTCCTCCAGATCGGCCACTTCCTCCTCCAGATGGGTTTCTGCTGGTAGATCCGCCGGAGGTGCTGCACCACCACCTCATGAATGACCTCCTCCACATCGGCCTGGCTCAGAAGAAGCCGGGCATCACCGGAGGAGGAGGGCGTCAGATGGTGGCGCTGCCGCATCATTAGCGGACGCATGGCCGCCTCCAGATCGACCTGCCCCTCACGAAGGCTGCCGCTAGAACGGTGCTGCCGCGGCGGCTAGAGCCGCGGCTGCCGTGGCTAGATCTAGAAGCGCCGACAGAAGAAGCAATTAGAGAGAGTGAGGAGAGTTGAAAGCCACAGCGTGCGGCGGCTAGGGTTGGAAGAGAGAAAGTAAGAGAGTTATAATGAGACCGAGCCGGCAGTATATATAAGCACCACATTGGCAACGGACATTTTATATAACCGTTTTCATTGATTTTACACCAGCGAGAGAGTAAACTTACTAACAGGTACTCTACATATGAACGCAGAGACCACTTAGCAGCTAATGCTACTACATACGGACATGATAATGAAGTAAACGATTACATATATGCTACTACTAGCTAATGCTACTACTAACAGCTGCTGATGAAGACTCGGGCTCGTCGTCGCTGTACACGAGTGCGTCCCTCCGGCATAAGGTACCGTCGAAGATCTTGATGAAGAACCCGTTGTCGCCGTCGAACTCGAAGCACAAAAAGTGCCCCTGCTCAAGCTTGTACGCTTGGGCGAATGACTTCCATCCCTGGCCGAGGTACAAATTCCCCCCGGCACTCACGGCCGTCTTCACCGCCCAGCTGCCGTTCTCGCAGTCCTCCATCTTCAGATGCATGGTAGCTGCCACCATGCCTTGGAGCTTCTCTGCGAACGCCCTCGGAGCCTCAGGCGGCTCTCGATGCCCTTGTACAGGATAACCAAGAACTCGAAGCCGCGCAGTTCTGGGGACATGTCTTCAGAGGAAGGTGAGGACGACACCGACGGCGTGGCATTGCGGCTGCGCCCCTACCACGGCCGCGCCCTCGTCCACGGCCGCGACCGCTGATGGTACCTCTCGCCGGGACATGTCTTCAGAGGACGGTGAGGGCGACACCGACGGCATGGCATTGCCGCTGCGCCCCCTACCACGGCCTCGCCCTCGTCCACGGCCGCGACCGCTGCTGGTACCTCTCGCCATTTATACTCGCGGGTCTGCTCCGCCCACCTCCCCATCTGCCCATTCGCTAGCCTCCACGTATCAACATTTTCAACGGTTGGAAAATTCTATCCGTTACCATAGAGGCAAATATTGGAAACGGACAATTTTATTAACCGTTGCCCATATAATAGGTGACGGAGATTGGAAAGGGTCCGTTGCCAATGTAGGCGGGCCTGGTCTGGTTTGTACGCACCGGCCGCACGGAAAGCGCGATTCTCCGTCGCCTAACACCTACCGTTTCCATAGAGGGGTATCTGATGTGTCGTTCTGTACTAGTGCGTGAGCGAAAAGATCGACGGCAACGGAGCCTCGAGGGCTGAGATGGTGGGTCCCACGCGGCCAGGTACTGTGGCCGCGTGGGCCACCCCTTTTAGCCCTCGGACCTCCGTTTGTTTGCTTCCTTCGCTCCCAGGTCTTCTTCCTTCCAAATATTGATGCTCCTAAAATTGCAAGTCATTTGGACGTCGTTTGGGTCCCTGAAACATCAAAATATAGAAATTAGGGTTTTCTGCCTGCGCAGGGTTAATTCCAGAAAAATACGGAAACTTGTGAATTATTCCCAAAATAATTATAAATCAATGATATAACCCTTATATGATGCAAATATGATGGGAATATGAATAAAATAATGCAAAGTTCATGTATGCATTTTACATGCATCAGCATCCCCAAGCTTAACCCATGCTCGTCCTCGAGTATGAAGGTGATAACACTAACATGGACTTTGCATTTCAATACTATCAATGGATATCAAAGATGATTACTATTGCTACATAGAGTCAAATAGTTCATTCTTAATAAGATGTAACAATATGCAAGATAATTTATGAAGTGATATCAAATGTTCAATGTAAGGATGTTCAATGATAATTTCACCAAGTGTAACATAAATGAAAAAGTACTATGGAATTCAAGTATGCATAATGATAAGTAAGAACATCCTACAATGGTCATAGAGTGTAGATGGAAATCTGAATATAAAGTGGACACTTTGGAAAGATATATGAGCAAAGGTAAAGCATGCAATAAGTTCATCTAACTCCCAAATGTTTCTACTTAAGTTAATGATTGTAATGTGGTACTCTTCGTGTCAAGCTCTCATTGCCCCTATCATAGCATCTTGAATGATTAAGTTTAAAGTGAAATCAAATATGAGTAATGTGCTTGACAAAGTATGGGTTGAAAGTCTCATGCCCCTTGAATACGAGTACCTACTCCATGTGTTACTCAACTCGGAAAACAAAGCAAGTTCAATTTAAATATCATTGTAAGTAAAATAGTATCATCAAGAGCATCAACTGGGGTACCTCTTGTCCCAGGATATGGAACAAGCCCATATCAAACTGACAAGACAAACAAACATAATGAACAATCTCAACACCCTTTTTATTTACCATTGGATATCTTTTTATTGTAAGGTGTATCACAGACGGTTCACCATAGCATGTAAGTAAATTTCCACCATGATCCTGCATGGCTTAGATTAGCGGCCCAGGTGTCTCTCTAACCATTATACAAACTCATTTAAACCTACTCCATTTCCACATTTATTTCACCCATGGTAAGCATCCATAAACAAAAGTACATGACATCAACTAGATATAATGAAGTGCAATGTTGAAAGCGTTCCATGTGACAGCACATTTTTGCTAACTCTCAACCAAAGACATTGGTCAAGCTCATAACATCATAATTTTAATCACAATGGGTCATGTTCATTAAGTGCAATAAAAGTAAAGTGTGCATCAAGTTCGTGAGAGCTATATAACCAATTTTACCATAACAATCAACAACATAAGCATTTTAATTCAGAAGTATAAATGATACAAAATAACATGGTAAACATACTCAGAATAGCATAAAGCTAATAGGTAGATATGGTGGACTCACTGGAAAAACTTTGGTTGAAGGTGTTGGAAACAAGTTTTTACTTGTTGGAAAAAAAAATTTGGCTAGCAAGAGGGAGAAAGATGACCGTCTAAAAGCATGCATGAGCATCCATAGAACTAACTAATTCATGTTAGACAAAGTAAAGTCATCATTCAGCATCAAAACATGAATAAAAGATAGCCCTTGGTAAAATACTAACAAATTACTATTCATTGACAAGCTCTTGAATCATGCAACCATATGTTTTTTTTAAATTTAAAATCAACTCAAACATCCCTTTTCCCAATCTTATAATGGAATCCAACATATTTCAACCCATATTTCAAGTAGCTCTCTCATATATAAATGATAATGTGGTGGTCTCTCAAAAATCAAAACAAAACAAAAACAAAAAGACGCTCCAAGTTTATACGATAAAGTGCATTGATCGAAAAACAGAAGTTAGACGTGTGCAAACCGAGAGTGTTTTGGTCCAGTGGGGATGTCTTCACATCCCCAAGCTTATGGTTTTCACCATCCTTAGATGACTCTTGGTGCATCTCCTATAATCCTTGTGAAAAAACTTCAAAACACCGTTTCTCCCATTTCTTTTCTGTGGGGTGAAATTAGTAGTGATAAACAAATAGGTTTCATGCTGCATATAATCCTTAGACAAAAAAATATATGAATGTTCAGTAAGTGCATTATGTTGTATGCCTACTCATAAACTCATTTGGATCTGAAAGATTCAAGCTAAAAGTTCTAAGCATGCATCAAACAAAATGGGACAGAATCTGTCCAGAAAAACAGCAGTAGCAAAACGTATTTTTCCACCCTACTTAAATTTTTCTAAAAATTCTGAAAAAACATCATGCTTATAGACGATGAAAAGTTGCAGCTACAGTTTAAATATCAGCTCATTCAGAGTTACAGAATAGGAATGAAAAATCAAACCGTGCACAGACTCGTGCTGGAATAATATCTCCGAATGCAATAAGCAACTTTTTCAAACCAAAATGGGTAAAACTTGGCACTTTATTAAAAATCCAGAAACAATACTATAAACAAAGTCTCTTGTGACAGCAAGAGACACAAAGAAAATCAAAAATAAAAACAACCGGGTTGCCTCCCGTAAAGCGCTTTCTTTATAGCCATATAGCTAGGCTTCTTACTTGGTATTTAGATGGTTAGAGTGAGGTGGCTTGACATCCCCAAGCTTGAATTCTTGTACTTATTCTAAATATGTAGGGTGAGCCTAGGGGTAACATCCCCAAGCTTGAGTGTTTGTCCCTCTTGATCTTTGGGAAGTGTTTCATGCATAATACCAGGATCCCATGGTGTTCTCAAACCAATCAAAATAATAGTCAAGTTGAACCCTGGTTGAGAGAAAAACAAAACACAAAAGTAATAACAACGAAGTCTAACTTTCTTTCTATGCATTGGCATTTTGTATATGAATGAAGTTTCCCAATGCATATTAACAATAGCTACTTGCAGCCCATAATTATTAGTAGCATAAAGAGGGTTCTCACCTCCTCTTTCATAATAGTTGCAAGTAGTAGAAATAAATTCTGCCATATAACCACAAGAATCATTCAATTTAGATAATTTAGGCACACAAAGAGGATCATTAAATTTATTTTGGAATTCATTAGCATGCTTCCCCCTTTCAAAATAGTTATTAAGATCAATATAAAGTTTTATATCATGGTTGCAACAAAGATTTGGAACTAGAGATAATTGCAAACCACATAAGTATTTCTCAACATAAGCAAATTTCTCCTCTATGGTGTAAGTAGGAGAGTTTAAGAACAAAGTAGGACTCTCATGAGTAAGAGTACCATCACAAACAGCAAGTATATCATTTTTATCCTCACCCAAATTTGTAACAACTTCTAAACATTGAGGATTATCAACAGGCATAGGACCATCATCTAAAGCATTATCATATAGCTTATTTAAACAACACTCCCCATTATCATCAATAAGTTCACTAGTAGTATTAATAGAAAGTAAAGGAGCATTATTAGTTTCATCATAGTAGCATGGGTTCTCATAAATAACAAAAGATTTTTGAATTTGAGTGTTACTATCATTTGTTAATGGTGAAGTTGGTAGATCCAACTCTTCCCCAAACTTAGGTTGGAATATATCCTTTTCAATCTCCTCTTCACATTCTTCCTCTTCCAAGCTTATGTTTTCATCATCCTCTTGGGGTTGCACGGGCATCCCCAAGCTTAAGCTTTTGTCATCTTCTTCCTGCAAAATATTAGAGCTTTCTGTGGCAGCAAGAATTCTTTCTTTAGGAGTAAAATATTCAAGAAAAACATTCCTCAAACTACTCCATTCAATAGTGACTTCTTCATCCAAAGACTTGAACCAAATTCAAGCATTACCAGATAGAGACAAATATAATAGCTTCCTTTTTATCTGATCATTAGAAATAGGAAGCCTAAATAAACCACATATGTTTTCAATTGTCTCCACGTGTTCACGTGCAGACTTAGTTCCATCTCCTGTAAATGGATTTTTCATAATTCTTTTAACATGACCAGCAGGAATTTTAATTCCCACTTTAGGTGCCTCAGACACAGTAGTTTCAACCACTTTAGGAGCATTAGCATAAGCACTTTCATATAAAGCAAGATGCAGCGAAGCACGTTCCATAAATGGCATAGTAACAATGAGATAAAACAGGTTTCAAGTTTCCTGACCAAACTTCTTACCAATAGCGCTACGCTCCCCGGCAACGGCGCCAGAAAAGTATCTTGATGACTCCCAAGTGCAGGAGATCAATTGTAGTACCTTTCGATTAGAAAAGGTTGTCGAACCCACAGTGAGCTGAAGGTATTGGTAACAAGAATGATAAATAAAACAATGAAAGATGCAAGTGTTTTTGGGATTTTTGGTAAAAGTGCTGAAGGTAAATGGTGGCAAGTAAAAGCTCTCAAAGAGAGAGAAAGCCCAATCCTCTATGCAGCAAGAGGACAAGCTCAAGTGTGAGTTTAAAAGCTCTCAAAGAGAGAGAAAGCCCAATCCACTATGTGGCAAGAGGACAAGCTCAAGTTTGTGTTTCTCTTATAGGAACAATAGACATGGGTTCATGGGTTCACTCATTTCTCTCTCCCAATCTATGGTGGTGATCATGTTATAGATAATAAAAGTACACGCAATTGTCTTGCATTCATGGTAAACTTCTATGACGGCTACATGTTCTAAAACACATAGTTGGAAGAAAATAATCATTTGTGTTGCTATGTCACCCTCGTAAGGCTAGCGTGGTTGCTGTCACTCCCACATCATACTTCTTCCTTTTTACCCCCAGATAAAGGATGTTGGGATGTATTGTGTCACTCAATACATATGCCATTGTCACACCGGCCATCCCGTACCTACATACATCATACTTCATAATGGACAATATTCTAAACACTAGCGCAATGATTCATATTTCGTGTGTATGACCACATCTCTCTCATCTATCCATACTTGGTGGTGTCAATCACCTCATGACAAGGATAAACAAGGCATTACGCATAAATCAAACCATCACATGCATCATAGAATATCTCCAAAGTATGACAAGTCATAAAAGATCCAACACAACGGTAAAGGCATAACAATTATCATCTCACACCACAATATCCACCATAGGAATTACATAGATGACCGTAATCATGTTCGGCAGCTCATACGGTACTAATTAGTGAAGCTCAAAGAGAGGAGAGATACATAAGTTACCACCACAAACCCAAATCCAGGGGGTGGACTACTCCCCCTTCATCATGGTGATGATGGTGGAGAAGATCTTGCTGTAGATGTTGATGATGAACACGCCGGAGGGGGGGTGGAGCCCTCCGGAGGTGATTCCGGCGGCGTTTCCCCCCTCCGATCTTCTTCGGCGGCAACCTTCTGCCTCTCTGTTTCGTGGTTTTGTGTTTCTCCGCCGCCTCCTTTCCGAAGAGCCTTGGGGACTATTTTTATAGTCGGTTTTAGGTCAAGACGGAGTCGTGGGCGAAAAGATCGACGGCAATGGAGCCTCGAGGGCTGAGATGGTGGGTCCCACGCGGCCAGGTACTGTGGCCGCGTGGGCCACCCCCTTTTGGCCCTCGGACCTACGTTTATTTGCTTCCTTCGCTCCCAGGTCTTCTTCCTTCCAAATATTGATGCTCCTAAAATTGCAAGTCATTTGGACGTCGTTCGGGTCCCCGAAACATCAAAATATAGAAAATAGGGTTTTCTGCCTGCGCAGGGTTAATTCCAGAAAAATAGGGGAACTTGTGAATTATTCCCAAAATCATAATAAATCAATGATATAACCCTTATATGATGCAAATATGATGGGAATATGAATAAAATAATGCAAAGTTCATATATGCATTTTACATGCATCAGCGATCAGCCGCACCTTTCAGAAGCAGAGATTTGATATGATCTCACGGTCGAAGGTATGAACACTACGTTTCTATATTTGGGCATGTCCATCAAATCATTCACCCAATGATATGACTCCGTTGTCAACCGACGTCATTGTCCATGATCAGGAAACCTTGATCATCTGTTGCCCAACGAACTAGTCAAATAGAGGCTACTAGGGACCTGGTTGTTTTTATACCACACGTGTATTAATGTTTTCACGTAATAGAGTTATAGCATGGTACTAAACGTATTATGAACAATTGAGATATGACAAATAAAATCACTTTATTAATTGCCTCTAGGGCATATCTCCTTTAGTCTCCCACTTGCACTAGAGTACAATTTAATCTAATTTACAACTTGGTAAAAACTTAACACCTATAGCAATATTGATGCACGCTTGTCTCATGGAAGAGGAAGCAAGTCAACAGATCTAGATCTGTATGTGCTTTGCAACACTTTTGTGTCACCTAGTTTGACATCATCCCGTATCATATGATAACGGTGAAATATATTCTTTGTCGATGGAGTGAGACTCAAAATTTCGCATAGCATGAGCCTTAAAAGTTTAAGAGATCTATTAAGGAAACCAGTCATGCTCGGGAAAACAACACAGTCCAATCACACTTGCTACTTCCAAAATAGCCATATATTCCCATATCTATGTAGATCATGCGACAGTGCATTCATATGCAATTTCGCAAGCTAACCCTTCTACGATAGTGCATTCATATGCATCTTCGCAATCTAACCCTTTCTTCAAAACAAAGGACTTCTCCTGTATGAGATTTCTAGCCGTATGGGTCAGTGTCATAACTTGCATCATCGTAACCCTTTTACGGCAAGTTGTCTTTTCACTCTTACCCTATACCAGAAAACATATATTCAGTTCTCTTAGACACTGAAGAATATACTTAACATTTGTTCATTGATCCATCCAGGGATCACTCTAGAACCCGTTCTTCAACCAAGAACTTGGGTCACACCAAGTCGAGCGTTCAGTCTGATAGAATCTATGGCTGAGGCATAGAGGATGTCGAACATCCTTTTCTTTCATTAGCTATCGCTGAAACGCCAAGATAAACTTAATATTTTATCTAGTCATACAACCAAGAACCTTTTACTTTGCTTGTTCTATTCTGAAACATTTCAGAATCTTGACCTAGAAAAATATTCTTGACCTAATGTTATTAAGCCCTCTTGATCTATACAAATTGCAGATCTAAAGCCTAATACTCTAAACTTCATTCACAGAAAATTTAATCACTTAAATAATCATTCATACTTTACTAGAGGATCTGTATCATTCTCTATATATTTCATTACATATAAAGTTTGGAATGACACCTAGCTCCCACTCAAATATGCCATTCACATATAAGACAAGGGAATTTCCTCTTAGCTCCCACTCACTTCTTTATAAATGCAGGTTTCGTCAACTATTTTGGATGACTCCAAAATCCTTTGATTACATTATCAAAGTGAAAATTCTAGCTCCGATATGCTTACGAAGTTTGCATACGTGTCTAGCATCCTTAGGATCAACAAACCATCAAATTGTACTAGTTACAACTCTTTTCTTAATGCTACCATTAAGAAACATGGCTTCTTTATCCATCTATCAATTTCTCAATTCGAAATTTTAGTAATTGCTAAAACATCCTAAATAGACTTAATTAGGCATCGCCACTTGAGACAAATTCTCGTTGTGGTCAACTTTTGAATTTGTTGAAACTGTTTTACAACAAATCGATCCTAATAAACGGTTGCCTTTCCGTCAGTGTCTATTTTATCATAAAATCCATTTTCTCTCAACAGCCTGGATGCTATCAAGAAGATTCACCTAAGTCATTACTTAGTCATTGTATATGGATTTTATCTCGGATTATATATGGCTCATAGCCATTTCTCGGACTTAGGTTCACCATTGCTTCTTTGTAGTTCGTAGGTATTTTCATGTTCCATTAACATGACGTTTCATAACAAGATAGTCGTAGCACATAGTGCGGTAACCATTCTCGTATTCCTACGATTTTAGTACGAGCTTAAAGCATCATGATCATTATCATCAGCTTTCTTTCATCTATGGAGGATGATATCGGAACCGTTTCCGGTATCGGAACAATTTCCGTTGCGTCACTCTGATGTCTGGAGAGGAAGTTCATTAACTCCATCTTGCTCTACTTTCTTTCCCACTTAAGATATATTCCAGCAACAATTTTGCCTTCTTGTCATGAGATACGTACCCAATTAATTCTTTTAGGTATACTACAAAGATTTATCCATTTTAGGTTTGATCGTATCGAAACAATAAAATACCGAAACAACAATCTAGGCTAAAAGCCATGCCATAACTCATATGGTATTGTCTCCATGGATTTAGATGGTTTCCCTATTATCTAAATATTATCTAAAGTGAATGTTTTGTTCCTACCATACTACTCTAATGATCACAAAATTTTGATAAGAGATTTTATTGATCACACACAATCCAATAGCGTGTGAATACGACGTCCTAACACACCGTAACATTGTGGTGTTCCATACGGCGTAATTTGTGAAACTCTTTTTACAAGTCTTTCAATGACATGCCAAACTCATAACTCAAATCCTTGTTTCTTCGATCTGTATCGTAGGAAATTGATTATCTTATTTAAGTTTATTTTCCTACTTTAATTCTGAACTTCATTTGAATTTATCAAACTATTCAGACCAGCATTTCATTAAGCGGATGCCCATACATCTACTTAAATGAATTCTTGGTAAAGTTTACTAAATAATGATTTCCACTACACGTTGAAATACTTTATTGATCCACACACATCAATTATGTATAATCTTTCAATAAGTTATATGCCCGTTTCCTGAAAATGGTGTCTTAGTTATCTTTGCAAGTCTCGTAAGATCAAAATCTAAAGACTCGGAGATCCATCGGAATGGAGCTTCTTTATGCTTATAACTTTGACATGATTCAAAACATGAGTGCCACATAAATGTGGTGTCATTACTAAGTTTGTATCCTTTGGCACTAATATTATAAATGTTAGAGCTACCACCATCTAGATTCACATAACAACATTCCATTCATGATCGGTATATGATCATTAAAGATATCGCTCATAAATGTAGGACAAACATTGGTCACTAACAGATATGAATGATTGTCTCACAAGAGGGAGACACACTTATAATGATCATCCTAACAAGCGATCAAAAGGAATTTGTTCAAATCTAAAATAATCTAAATGGTAGATGTTGAGAGAGAGTGTCTATGACCATCATAACACGCATTGTCTCCTCATCCTTTCAAGCTACTCAAGCAGAAAATTTAGTTTTCATAAAACATGACCTATATCAAAACTTAGTCACTGCAGAGAGTACTTGTTTAGGTAAAACATTCATAACGCGCATATCATATATACACCATCATCATTGATGACTTCCCGGCGATCTATTTCATCTTCTTGATTCTTCAACACAATCAAGAATTCATGAAGGTGAACGATTCCCCTTCCATGACATAGTCTATGACAAGAACATTTGTATCTGCCAACATTTTCTGTCATCCAGTGATCGAGCTGAGCGAGGCGTGTCTCAATGTTATCAAGTATAACCAATGCCATCGAGTATGACTGCCACGTGCTCTTTCAATGCGAGTGTGTTCTCTTCCATCTGGGTTGAGAAGAAAGACAGTCAAAGTACTGATGAACTTCATCAACCCAACTTGCAGTGTATTTCGAGTTTAGCGACCATCTCATATGTTCGCGATCTGACAATTCACACCCACAGTTCATTCTCTATGGTAGAGATCATAGCATACATTGGACTATGATGATATAATCCGCACAAAACTTGATAATCCAAATTATCCTTTTGTTAGCGGAATCTCCAGGTTTATCTCCTAGCGGGTTTTGTATCGTATAGAGCTAAAAGGTTTGAAACAAGGAGTATCCTCAAGCCACGGTATAAAATATGAAGTTTTGACCCAACCTTTTTTAAGTTTCTCAAATTGCAGGAATGCGCCTAAGACTAACAGGGCTATAGAAGAGGTTATTATCTACAAAGGTTTTGTAAAGCATAGAGACTTTTGTTCATAATAAAATATGGGTTCAAGTTTTTCAAAATAAAACTACTAGAACTCCTACTCAAGACGAGTATCCCTCGCATCGTCTTAGTGATTACACAACCCCCATCCATTACACTACCCCCATCGATCAGGCAGATAGCATAACTTCAAAGGTAGACATCGTATATCGATCACATCACCGCATGTGACTCGTGCTTAACCTTTTGGTACTTGTGTTCCGAGGCCATGTCTGTACATGCTAGGCTCGCCATAACACTCTCTGACGTATTCGCGCGTGCAACGTGGCTTACACCCACCGTATGTGAACGAAGAGACGAGTGTAACCGCAATGCGGCGTACCCCGTAACGTAGAACTTTATTGGTGGTGCACGACAGAGGGAGAACACTATTATCGGAATTTTGGGAGGGATCATCTTATATTACTACCGCTGTGTAACTAATATATAGACATATATATATATATATACACACTATAAGATGCACACAATCTGCATAACATCTAAAATGAAATGTAATGCGACATGATATGGTCTACTCTGCGCCGATGGTCTCCTTCGCGCCGACAGTTTTATAAACAATTTAATAAACCTACCTTGACCATATCACATTGCCCCTGCAAAATAAAGTTAGACACTTTCTACTTTATCTTTTGCATATTTTACGTGGCTGCTAGGGCTTTCGCACAAGAATCGTTTCTTAGCTACGAATACAATCACAACAGCGATAAGACAATTGTCTCTATTACACCCTTTTCAGGGTCCTCCATTATAAATGATATATCAACTATTGTAGGAGAGACAGACACCCACCAGCCACATATACGGTACAACCCGCATGTCAAGTGTGGAACCAGTCTCGCGTAACAGTACGCGTAAAGTCGGTCCGGGCCGCTTCATCGAACAATGCCGCGATATAAACAAGTACACGCTAGAGGGTAACAAAAGTAGAATCGATGCCCACATTCAACATGTGTTCTAACCGTACAGATATATCTATGCATAGATCGGCTCTGATACCACTGTTGGGAATCGTAGATAGAAAACAAAAAAAATTCTACCGACGATAACCATAAACTAGCCAAGAACTATACTATGCAGATATACTATACGGAGGAGAACGGAATACATACCCTTGTAGAACGTAAGCATCGATGATCAAAAGATCTGTTTCGATGACGACGCGTGATGAAGACGACGTAGCCGACCTCAAGGTCGTGTAGAGCAAGAAGACGGCTCCCAGCACCAAAAAATGGTGCCTCGCTGTTCCACACACGTACGGTGTGGATGACGACCTCAAGGCTCCAGATCCAGCAGAGCAGCGGAAGCGGAAGACTTGGACCCAGCAGCACGGCGGTGTGCGTATGGTGGAGACAACTCTCTCAACTGTGCGTAGTCCCATTTGCGGAGCACGTCTAAACGGATGAGAGAGAAGAGAGGATGGTGCAATTTCAAAGGCATGGGGTGCATACCTATATAAAGGAGGAGGAGGGCTGCCACCTTCGGTGGCCGGGCGGTGTGGGACTATTCCCACAGCCCCCAACGCCCCAAAATGGTGCGCCGGCCCTAAGTGGGCCCCATGTGGCACACCTAGGCCGGCTAGCCCTTTTCCCCATTTTTTTCCTTTTTCTTTTTGGGGATTTTCCCCTAAGTGGGCCCATTTAGGAGAACAGCCTTTAAAATTCGAAATAAATTAAATAAAAAATATATTTAATCACTAATAACACTTATTAATATTAAATACATATTATTTAATTCATTCCGGCTCCGAAAACCATTTCGTCGCCACCGAACTCCGTCGGATATCACCCGGAACACTTCCGGAGTGTCCGGAACACTTCCGGTGTTCTTCTCTCAATTTTCTTCTCTACGTCCAATCTAAATAAACTTTACCCACCCTTATGTTACCCCACGGTTCGGGATCACACCAGACATGATCGAGACACGTTCTCCGATCAATGACTAACAGCGGGATCTGGATATCCATGATACTCCCTGGGCGTCCACGAATGTCTTTCTATCGTTTGAACCTTTAGATGTCCAGTTTCATCATCTTGCCTAGCGATACTTAGATTGTCCGAGCGTCGTTCTCCGGTATCACGATTACCGAGCATGACCTCGTCTTTGACAAATATATCTTTACTCGTCTGTGATATTACATCCCCGTGACCTAGTCACATACTTGCAAGCTCATTGATATAATCTCACCGAGTGGGCCCAGAGTATCTATCCTGCTATGTGGATTGGCAATTCCCGCTCTTGATCACTCGCTTCTACTGCTTCCTTCCGATACCCGAAAGTGTCACCTTTATTGTCACGCTATATAAGTCATGTCGTTCGATGCGATCAGCCGCACCTTTCAGAAGCAGAGATTTGATATGATCTCACAGTCGAAGGTATGAACACTACGTTTCTATATTTGGGCATGTCCATCAAATCATTCACCCAATGATATGACTCCGTTGTCAACCGACGTCATTGTCCATGATCAGGAAACATTGATCATCTGTTGCCCAACGAACTAGTCAAATAGAGGCTACTAGGGACCTGGTTGTTTTTATACCACACGTGTATTAATGTTTTCACGTAATAGAGTTATAGCATGGTACTAAACGTATTATGAATAATTAAGATATGACAAATAAAATCACTTTATTAATTGCCTCTAGGGCATATCTCCTTCAGGAACGACTAGCAGCCCCGCACCAGAGGAGATGTTTAGACTGTATACTATATAAAAATGAAAATAAAGATTAAAAATTCAGAAAACATCAGCAACGACATTAACAGTTTACCTCGAGGGAAAGCATGACCAGGTAAAAAAGCTACTCTAGTTTACTAAAAACCGGAGTGCCATTGTATGCAAAAAGTATGACTAAGAAACTATACACGTGCAAACAATAACGACTTTTTTCTCTATAAACACTAAAGAGGCGTTCTTTTTGTGCAATGTCTCTCCCTGGTTTATAGATTGTCGCCACCCACCACCACTTCTTCCACTGACTCTGCCAGTGTGGGCAGGAGGTGCTTTATTGGTGGTGGAGACGGCATCGGTCAAGACTCCAGGTGAATAAATTTACATCGAGCCTCTCCATCTCGAGAATGGCTGCTACATCGATGTTAATCGCTCGATGTCTTAGATTCTTGATGGCTTCTCTAGCTGGTGAGATTAGGGTTTGTAGGGTGTGTCACTGTTGTGGCGACTTCCCTTTGCGGTTTGATCATCCTACCTCCTCTTCATCACATTGACGTGGCCTCTGGTGTCGTCGTGCGTCCTGTGATGTTTTTGGAGGATGGGATCTTCAATTCATAGATCTTCTAGCGGTGACGGCTTCAACGGTTTCTTTCCATAGACGCTCGTCGTGGCAGAACCGTGGACTTGATGACTATCCGTTCCCTCTGAACAACGAGAGGCTAGCTCCAACAATGGTGAATAGCAGCAGCGGGGCACCAACGACCCGTTCAAGAGGTAGAGGATGATCGACCCCTCAAGGACCTCGATGTTTTTCTTAATTTTTGTTTGATCAATACATCTTATATCCTTTTCAGAAAAAATATACATGAGTGATCAAAGGAGGGTCTAGATAAATTCGTAAGATGAAGAATATATAATTGGATTAAACATATTTGACTTGGATCGAAAGTTTTTCTACATTGGTCTAAATAGTTTTGTTTTAAAATCGTAGAGTGAGAAATTAGTTGTTGCGGCGAGTTGGCGTGAACCGATTTGTTAGCTTCTAGAAGTTCTAATGAAAAATTGAACAAGAGTGCACCACGAAACATGTATATATTATTTATTTATTTGACGGAACGCAGTCAGTACTGCTTTCAATTACTTAAGCGAAACCGGGACAATGCCGGCAGAACGGGTTACAGGGTATAAGGACTGTACAGAAAAAATAAAAAGAAGCTAAGAACTAGAACTAGGGAAACAAAGCTTTGCTCGGCTCCCACGAAGCGAAAAGGACTACTCTCCCGGTTCCCACACCCATCTTAGCACCCCTGCATCATGCCAGGAGACAGGAGCGAAGCTCGGCGATGATCTTCTCAGCAAGAATTGAGGCCGAGACGGCTTTGCTGTTGAAAACATGATTCTTCCTCTCCTTCCACAGCAACCACCATGTGCACAGAGTAGTTGATCTCCATTTTTCAGCGCAGGCCTTTGACCCGAGCGAGGAAATTCGCCTCCACCAAAGCATCAGATTAGAGGTATCCGCTTTGGAGCGAAAAGTAACAGGAAGGTGTGCAAGGTACACAGTTTTTTCAATTCACGATTTGTAGGGATTAATTTACGCAGAAATTTTATATAATTTCTTCACCAACTCTGATTCACAGTACCACACACATAAGGACAAACTCTCACGCGTGATTAAAAGAGCTATAAGCAATCCACTCGATGCTGATACCAGCACCTTCAGTTTTTGATTCCTCTTTTCGCCGGCTAAAAATTGCCGCTTTCAAAGTGGATATGAAAAAAGCATAACGTTATTAGGAAAATAATTTGACTCGATTTCCTCAGTTGGGTCGATCATTCCCGAGATCATCTTGCATTCAGGCTACAGCACAAAGTAGATACCTGTGACGTTGAATTCTTAAGTGAATTTCCTTTTGAATAATATATGAAGAACTTGTGGTATTTTCTTAGTTAACATACTATTCCAAATGTCCAAGCATCTAGAAGTAAATTACCACAATATGTCGAGGAATTATACTTGAAAACGCATAACCAAATCTTTCAAATCCTAAACCTAAATTTCAACGATATATCAGATACAAATACAAACTACATCCAGAACGCTTGAGCGTCAAAATGCCTACTGTGCCTGGGTACTTCATAAGAGCGAGTTGGCAGGCGAGCAGTGGCCATGGGCTCGCCGTCCTTGCCACGCTCCACATGGAAACAGGTCAGACGGAGAAGAGAACGGTCCCCATCACCCCAACACTTGCTCTCCATCATCTCCTCCTCCTCCTCCACTGTCTCATCTTGCTCTTCCGAGTTTGTTTCATCATCATCATCATCATCATCATCATCATCGGGACGCAGGCGCTCCATAAGGCAGTACTCACTGCAGCCATCGCCTGATTCTGTGGGTACCAGCTTAGCGTCAACATGCCTCCAGCCAGCCACAACGTTTTTTCCTAGGCGGAATAGCTTTTCCTTGCCTACCTTCCACCACGCCGGGTCGGACCTGACGTTTCCAGCGCAGAGGTATCCATCCGTCACACGAGGACCATACTCCTTGTCAACGGCATCAATGGCGTGGAGGCCGACCCACGCGTCTAGATGGCCATCGTAGTGAGCATGGCCAAGGACTGGCAGTTGCCACTCACCGTGCCACGTCCACTTGCTACTCGCCGTGCTGAAGGAGAAGGTAGCACCCAACACGCTCTTCTTCGTGGGCCTGACCGACACGAAGATCTCGTGTTGTGCCGCTGCCCCTGCGTGCGCCGTGATGGATTCTGCGAAAATGGGTATCCCGGGAGGACTACTGTAGTCGCTCCACCACCACGGCGAGGAATCGGACAGTGGCACCCAGCCCCAGAACTTGTCTCCATAGGGGCCGATGTCGTGGTCGACCGCGGATCTGTAGTCAGGCAGTGCAAGCTCCCACCAATGCACCAGTTACGATATGGCGGCTCAGGGCCGAGCATGTAGAGGCTGTTCCCGGCGGCAATTGCTGCAGTGTGGCCAAAGACGAGTCCTCTTGGTAGGTGCGGCGCGACGGTAAGCGCTGAAGTCTTGGTGTCGTAGATGAGGACGCCGCCCATGTCGTCGGGCATCCAACGGCCTTTCAGCATGGGGCTGAAGCCGGTGGTGCCGGTGGCGACGATGCAGCTGCCCACGGCGGCAAACTGCGCGCGCTCTCCGAGGGTCGTCAGCGTCACGTGGAGGACCCGAGGCTCCGTTAGACGTCGCGGCGTGGCGCCGTCCGGATCATCGTTGTTCTTGCTGCCGAGGTCCAGCTTGTGGACGCCGAATCCGTCCTTCTGGTCGTCGAGCACCACGTATAGATGTCGTTTCTGCTTAGCATCGCCACTGGAGTCAGAGGCGTATCCTCGTGATTTGAGTAGGCTGTTGCGGCCAAAAAGGGCAGTCAGCTGGCTGCCATGGCGGCGGACAGACAGGAGGCTGGAGAGGAGGAGGGGTTTCCGTCGACTAAGGAAAGATCGCCACGCCCACGACATTGTACGCCGGCGGCCGAAAGGGGTAGGGTTTTGGAGGACCGACTACGATCGACAGGAATGCTCGTTGGTTCGCTCGATCGGTCAATGGTTGATGGTGCGGTTGCAAATGGGCTTTCTTGGTGCGGGGCCGGGTTGCCCTGGTCTTGGATGGATTGGGCTGAAGCTACTGACTGGAATCGTGCGGGCTGAGAAGCAGGTCCATGGGGCTCCCAGCAAGAACATGCATGATCCACCAAATTGTCAGTCTTCATTGAATATGTGTTTTTCTAAAAAAAAAGTTACCCCTCCGATTCGTTTTAAATGACGTGAGAAGGTATAACATATAGTATTCTCTCAAAACAAAAAGGTACTCCCTCCGTTTTTTAATATAAGATGTTTTAGGTGTTACACATGCTGTCTAGATACATACCAAAGTGAGTGAACATGCACACTAATACATGTCTACATACATTTGTGTATACGTGCATGTGGACAAATGCTAAAACATATTATATTAAAAAACGGAGGGAGTATAACATATAGTATAACTTGCTACACTCTTTTGGGATCATAGGGAGTAATATTATTTATTGAATGGTTCAGAATAATTCAGTATATCCCTCTCACTCATTTTCCTCGATGGAGAGGAGGCACGGTTCTAATGCCGACGGGAGTTACGACTTAGGTTGCAGGGAACGGGATTGAGCTTATGGATGGGAACCATGCGCATATATGTATCCAATGGCTGAGCTAGACAATAGAGGAACAGGGTGCCTACCCGGTGCTAAAACAGAGAAAAACTAACTTTTTGTGGTGTACATGTGGCGAAAAAATATTTATTACAAAAAAAGAAAAAGTTCACTTGGTGTCCTGTACATCCCCCTAGCTAGTAGTGTATCTGCCACTCTATGTATCTGAAATTCCTCATCTCTCACTTACATGAACATACATATAACACATTTGCTCCAAATCAAATTACTTTTAAGACGGTGGAATTCATAAGCCTAGATTTTGAACCATGAGTGTAGATACATGCATATGGCAAAAATTCAATCACGTGACTCTGCAAACTACATACAAAATGCTTGAGCATCAAAATGCCGATTGTGACTAGACATTTCGTAAGAGCGAGCTTCCGGGCGAGGCGTAGCCATGGGCACCTCCCTCGCCATCTTGGTCATACTCGACATGGAAAGACACCAGCCAATGTCGCCCCAACACTCCTCTTCTCCATTGTCTGTTAAAAAATCACAAAACAGTCCCTGCTTGCACGGGCGCCGCAAGCAGGCATCGTTGGCCAGGGCGACGGATCGCACCCGCAAGAAGTGACCGTCATGCAGCTGCCGTCCATCAAGGCGGACGTTGCAGAGGAGAGGGACGGGGCGGCGGAATCTAGGGTTAGCCCATACCACCCCCGTGGAGAGCGACGTGAGTATGTGCACGAGGCGGAGCAGACGTAAGGGACAGGTAGCGGTGTCACGGACCAGCCCTTCATCCTCTCATGGAGGCGACGAACACCTAGCCACTGGCTACCTGGGGCTGCCCACACCCACCCTGAAGGTGGCGCCCATGAGCGGTGAGCACCATCTGAGCTTTTGGTCCTTATCACTCTTCTCGGCCACTTCCTCCGCTTTACCTTAGCAGCGGACGCGAGAGCGGCCTAATTTTCCTGATATGAACAAAGGCATTAAAAAGTCGTATCATTACTCAACTATCTAATTTAAGAAAAGGATCCTATTAATTATGTTTTGTATATTTGTACAAGAAAAAATAGAGCAATTCTAGAATAATATATATAGGATACGATTCTTGAGGGGAAATTTTGTTTGTGTCACACTAGTTTTTTTCCCATTTTAGTTTTGCCACTCTATATTTTGACATTTTGCTTTTGCACATTAGAGGGGGAAACAAAATCCAAAAAAAAACAGAAGGCGCAAAAGCAAAATAAAATTTCACCATTCTCATTTTGTTTTTGCCCCACAGAAGACAGAAATGATGTGTTACCAGAAACTGGCAGGGCAAAAGTAAAATGTCAAAATTGAGAGCTGCAAAAGAAAAATAGGGAAAAACTAGAGTGGCAATTTTTTTTTTTTAAATCCCATTTTCTGAGAGGAGTTGCACTTCAAAATGAGCCATTAGACTCGATCCATACGAATAAATGATAAAAATGTCGTAGCAGATTGCTAAAACGTTAATTCATCAGGATCTTTTTTTGTTTTGAACAACTACTTCAGCGAACTCAATAAATAAGTACATAGCTATCAGTAGGTCTGGCTCATAGCTTAAGTTCAAAAGGACAGTAGCAAACTATTTCAGAAATATGAGTTGTATTTTTGTGGAAAAATGATGATGACACTTCTTGTATTGCAACAGTTAGTTATTTGTGTACTTGAATTGAAGAAATGACTAAGAATGAGATGAAACCAAGTGAACATGCAAATTATGAAGCCAACTTAAGATGTTATCAGCGCAAGCAATACAATGATAAACAAACTAAGGAACTGAAGCAGTAAGCCTACAGGCTAGCACAGAAATAGCAAGCAAGGTTATTACGCAGAAAATCCAATTTACTACATTATTTATAACTTCAGAACACAGATATGACTAAATAAAAAGATGGCCCAGAATAAATACCCAAGCAAATCACACTGTGCAGTACTAACCACCATCAGGTTCCTTGCACCGCTACTCTGCAGAATGCCGGTTCTTCCATCCTCCGCCAAAATGCAGAACCACCAAACTCACAATAAACTGCACATTTTCTGAACCATATACAACATGAACAATTTCAGATCTTCCAGGTTAAGAATTAATGTTCTTACTCCGCCAAAATGCAGAACCACCAAACTCACAATAAAAAGTGCAATTTTATCACACGAGCCTTTATGCATTGGGAAGAATTCCAAATTTCCAAGCATCTAGTGTAAAATTTCGGAACAATGACACAACACAGCGTGGATTTAAACTTTTAAAAAAAATCACCAACGGACCACCCTTGGATTCCTGAACCTAAATTTCAAGATCCAGATACAAAGGCAAACTACATCCAGAAGGCTTGAGCATCGAATTGTCTACTGTGCCAGGACACTTCGTACGAGCAAGCCAACCGGCGAGCCGTGACCATGGGTTTGCCGTCCTGCCCACGCTCGACACGAAAACAGGTCAACCGAAGAAGACACTTGCCACCTTCGTCCCAGCACTCCTTCTCCTCCTCCTGCTCTTTGCCCTCCTTATCCTCCTCCACCTCCTCCTCCTCCTTGGGGCGCAAGTGCTCCATGAGGCAGTACTCGCTGCCGCTGTCGCCTCGCGCTATCTGCAAGAGCTTAGCATGAACGTGCCTCCAACCAGCCGCATTGTCCTCGTCCAGTCGGAAAATTTTCTCCTTGCTCACCTTCCACTCTGACGGAGTGGATGTGACGTTGCCAACACAAAGGTGCCCGTCCGTTACGTGAGGACCATACATGTTCCCGTTGTTGAGGGCGTGGAGACCGACCCACGCATCCAGATGGCCGTCGTGATGGGCATGGCCGAAGACCGGCAGGTGCCAGTCGGCACGCCGCCTCCACTCTCTTCTCGCCGTGCAGAAGGAGTAGGTAGCACGCACCACGCTCCTCTCCGTGGGCCTAAGGGACACCACCAACTCGTGAGGCACCGCTGCCCCGGCCGGTGCTGCCTGGACCCCGTAGGCTGAGATGTGTTCCGCCAAAAATGGGACCTTAGGAGCACTCCTGAAGTTGCTCCAAAGCCACGGCGAGTAGTCGGATAATAGCTCCCAACCCCAGAACTTGTCTCCGACTCTCCGTAGTAGTTGATCTGGTCAAGAGGATCTGTAGTCAGGCAGTGCAAGCTGCCACCACCATAGTCCCAGTCATCAACCCAGTCATAGTTCAGCGGCGCCTCGGGTGGCTCGGAGCCAACCATGTACAGACTGTTCCCGATGGTCATTGCTGCTTTGTAGCCACCCAAGAGGCCTTCTGGCAGTTGAGGTGTGACGGTGAGCATCGTCGTCTCGGTGTCGTAGATGAGGACACCGCCTGGTATCCAACGACCGTCGTGCTCGGAGCTTAAGATGGTGTTGCCCATAGCGACGATGCTGCTGCCCACGGCGGCGAACTGGACGCGCTCGCCGAGGGTCGCCAGCGCCACGCGGAAGACCGGAGGCTGCATTAGGCGTCGCGACACGACGCCGTCCTCCAGATCATCGTCGTCCTCGCTGAGGTCGAGCTTGTGGATGCCGAACCCGTCCACGTGGTCGTCGAGCACCACGTAAAGATGCCGCTTCGTCGTAGCATCACCACCGGAGTCGAAAGCATATCCTCGTGATCCGATCAGGTTGTTGCGGCCAAACACGGTGGTCACCTGGCTGCCATGCCGGCGGACAGGCCGGAGGCTGGAGAGGAGGAGGGGATGTGATCGACTCAGGAATGGTAGCCACGCCCACGACATTGCAAACCGGCGGCCAGAAAGGTATAGGGTTTCGGAAGATCGACAGGAATGCGGCGGCTGCGACGACTCTGCGATATATGGAGTTGATGGTGCGCGGGGTTTGAAATGGGCTTTTGGTTGTGGTCTAGTTTGGTTTGGGCTGAACAGGATGCTAAGGCAAATCGGGCTGAGCTGCAAGTCCATGGTACTCCCATCCCATAGAAAAAAACGATTGAAGAAAAAAAAATGACAACAGCTTGCGTCGGTTAAATTTGTGTACCAGCTGAAATAAATGGAATTTTCGGAAGCAATTGGGAATCTTCACTGAATATACTTCAAGAATTTAATTATATGAAAATATTCTTCCTAGTATTATTCTCTCTGTTCCAAATTATAAAATGTTTTGAATAGTTTAGTGTGGACTAAATACCACAAAAATAAGGGAACAAAAACAATAAAACGTGTATAGATACATGCAATTCAGAAGAAAAAAAAACATCTAATAATTTGGAACGCATCGAAAACAACTCTTCATGTACTATTCACGAGTCACAACATCAAAATCACGGTATGCCTAATCTAAAGCGACACACACTTTAAACTATTGTCATTTCTTCTGAGATTGTTGTGAAACTGAGTACGAGTAGCAAACATGAATAGTGTCAAAAAAGAAAAAACAGGTGGCGGATCGGCGGAGGTGACAGTTTGAGCAGGGTAGGGCGAAGAGGAGTCACGATAGATATGACAGCCGCCCGACCCAGAAAGGAACTGTTTTTTTTGGATCCGGGACGAAAACACGGCCAGACCAGATACTCCATATCCACCCTGCCGGAAAAGAATTTCGGGGGAGCGGAATATTTCCGCCTCGGTGACCCATCTCTTTCGTTTCCGTGGCCTTTTTTCCTGTACCCCGAATTCTTGGTGTGAGATCCCCCGCACTGAAGTTTCAGCTCAGCGCGCTGACTTCCGCCCCCCGCCGCCACATCTCGTCGCCGCGCCCCGTCGCCGCAACCTACTTCCCCCCACTGCGGAGAAGGTTCGCCGCCTCCCACCATGTCTTTTCCACCGCGTTTTGGCCCTGGAGGTTGCGTATCGCGTTCGTGTAGCCACGGCTGCCGCCGTCCCCATGGATGCGGCTTCAAGCTCGAGCGGAGGGCCAATTCGGGTCGGGAGTGGCAGAGTCGGGCCTGTTTGAGCAGCGTGCAGCTTGGGAGCTCGAGCGGATGCGCAGATTTGGTGCCGGGTACGGGTTGGGAGCTTGGGCGACGCGGATCCGTCGATGGAAAACATTTATGTTTTTCGATTGACTAGTTGTTTATTAGGCTATTTTAGGTTTAGAAATTGGTCGATAGTCTATTCAAGAAAATATTTATTTCTGTAGATGGATTGGAGTTCTCTTATGTAGAGCATATGCTTTTGGCACATCTCGTCGAGCAATTTGAGAAAGGAGGCAAAAGGAAGATGCGAGTTTCGAACGTCTTTGAATTTCCCGGAGCCGAGTTCTCGGCAATTCGTTGTTGTTGAAGGGCTATTTCACCGAGATACCGACCGGTCCGGCTCAGCGGACATCAGCGGGCGTTCGAAAAAGAGGAACGGGAGAAGATGGGCCCGGGCCAGCAAGGTTTCCTTCAGCGAAATGCGTTTGAGAAAAGACGAAACTGCCCAAATCTGTCAGAACGTCTGGTTCTGTTCGGCTGGACCCAAGTGACCATGGCCTTCTGCTGCTGGTTCTTCTACCTTATGGTCGTCCTGCCGGCCGGCCGACCGGCGGCTGCAACGGCGACCAGCGCGTGGTGGCCGAAGGCGAGGCTATCGATTCACCTCACCCAGCTCAACAGCAGTTGCACCTCTAGCCCGCACCGGGATTTCGCTGGGGACCTGAACCCGTCCCCTCTCCGGATTTCATCGATGTGAGCTCCCCTTAGCTGCATTACGAGATTCACCAACGGTAAGATCTCAATCTTTCCATCCATATCTTTCCATGCCCGGCCCCCACCACGCATCATCTCCCGCAGTTGCAAAGACGCCGATTTCCTCATGTTCAAAGAGATGGACACTGCTTGTCCGGATTGCAACGACGCCAATTTTTTGTAGATATTTATTCTGTATCTAAGTGTGTTCTCCGCATGCTGAAGTGCTATGAATAATGATGGCCAGGTCCTCTACTTGTAAGTAAAAATATTCTGATTTTGTTGCAGAGAATGTGCCAAAGGGGACTTCCAGCTGTTGAGTTTTTTATGTTGAAAGTAGCGAAAATGCTGCAAGGCATTTGGAGGTTTCACAAATTATCAGAATGGATGGTTTTATATTACGAACTTGGTATGGTGAACTTTTTTTTTGCAGTTTTTTCCGCCCTGTCCATGTATTGATAATTAGATTTAGAGCACATTTTAGTCCATTAGAACTTGCGATAATTCTTAGTAATTGATTCTTTCAAGTTTGTAGGTCTTAGTGGCTCTGTTGGAATGACAAAAAAAATTTAGTTAACCATGGAAAGAAAAGTGTTCAGCTGCATGTTAGCGATAGTAAAAAAATTTGTATTACACAAATAGTTCTATTATTTGTAGGAACACAAACAGACATAATGGTAAAACTCTTTCTCAAGTACAATCTATCATCAATGTAATGAAAGTGTTTTGCGCCTATACATAGTATTGCAACATTGTCTTTGTTGTAATGTGCTTCCCTCGTTCTCTAAAGTTCTATGAGTTGTTCTGTTTGGTAATTGTTGATTCTATTTATCCAGTAGTCTTCAAACAATTGTGGTTGTTGTGTCTTTAAAAGGGCTGCACCTGACAGGATGGTACATTTCCTATTATCTTTTCTATTCGAATAGGTTAAGTCGAGTATGTACAATATGATGCAACTGGGCTCTTCTGAAAACATCGGGAGTTGTATGTGTACTAGGAGATTACTTATTTGTTTCTGCAGAGAAGATACAGAGCGCTACTTCTTTAACAAAAGGAATTACTGAATGATGTACCTCTATGTATGTGACACTATAATAATAACTAGTACAACAATAATGATAATTTGTTTGCATACTTTGACTCATTGTAATAACCTGAAGGTTTCTGATTTTTTCTGTTTGGTGATTATCTAGTTTGATAATTATTATACACGCTGGACCTTCAATCTTATTTTAATTATTTAGGAGGAAACCTTTTTCCATCTCCAATGATACTTCGATATTTATTCTCTCCGTAAATAAATGAAATTTTAAATATCAACATGAGTCTCTAATATGCATCATTGACCATCAGTTTTTATAGTCATATAATTGTAAAGTTTTACTATGATATAATTTTCATCAAAGATCTAATGGTACTATCCTCACGTTACTAATCTAACTTTTTGTATATATAAAAGTCAAAGTTAGAAATATTTTACCCTGCACATCCGGAAGCCATTGACGGAGTATCTGTTTGTTAAACTTACATTTTGTTCATCTCTAAATTTATTTACATAGGAGAGAGAATTCGTTTGTAAATTTAACATTTCTGAGCCTAAATAAATTATACACTACAAATGTTGCCCGTGCATTTGCACGGGCCACCGTAATAGTTGATATAAAAAAATTATTGACTCAGAGTAGACAGTACATGAATCACAAGAAAGTTTTCAAAGACTAGTTATCGACATTTGAGAAGGAACCATACTTTATCCATACTCGTCTAGCTTCCAAAGATTTGGCGAACAACCATAATCTAGAGGAAACCAGCTGGCTCACCACTTGCAACCAAGCCATGTTGGTGATAACAATCCTAACTTGAAATATTATTTGGCTCGTCACCGAAACTACATATTCTCTGCAGCCACGGTTGTATACCAAGATACAATATTTTGTACACATAGGTGACACTATCCTCGGCAGCTCGTCATCAAGACCTGTATGTTCAGCGGCTGATCGTCATACATGTGCCGTGATACTTCTCCATTTGCAAATTGTGTTCTAGCTAGCAATGTGCAGCTGTACGAAGCAACATCATGTGTTCTGGAACGGAGGTAGTTCTTTGACTCACGCAGCTCAGTGTGCCTTGATTCATGCACACTGCATGGCCATTGCCCTTCCTCTCACACACTGATAAAGCTAGTGATCTGACTGCAGGGCACCAATGGCCATAGAAACTTGATGATGCCAAACAGCCAGAATCTAGTGGCCTATACTATTCCTTTTCTTATTCCAGGCGCCATGCACTTTGTACCATTCCTCAGCTCAACTTGTCTTTGTGCATCCACTCTTCCTCTCTCTCACAGACATAAAGTGAGTACAGGTGATTTGACTTCAGAGCATCAATGACCATAGGAACCTGATGATGCCAAACAGCTAGCAAGCTGCTTCAATGGCCATAGGCAGCCAACATCTGGTGCACTAAACTATTCCTTTTTCTTATTCCATGTGACTCTTAGACGAGTAGCCATGCACTACCATTGCCCAACTCACTCTGTCTTTGTGCATCCTCCCTTCGTGCTCCAATCAACAGTGCTTACCATTAGCGTTAGCATTGCTCTCTCACATATAAAGTTAGTGACCTGACTCTGATAATGCTCTCTCACGTCACCACATGCACAGGCAAAAAAAGTTTCTATATATCATGTATACTGTAAGACAGATGGGAAAGGCTGCTTCCTAGATAGTTAGTGCCCACCACCTAGGACAGACAAGACACCTTGAGCTATAGGTTTGCAGGGAATTAATGGTGTCGATGGAGCTGCTGATGCCGGTGGCTGCCATGCTCGCCTTCGGCACCCTCTTCGCGGTGATGACAGTGATGGTGAAGAAGGCGCTCGATGGTGGCCTGAACCCTATCGTTCTTATCGCTCTCCGACAGCTTGTCGGTGCGGCTTTCCTGGCCCAATTGCGTACTTCAAAGAAAGGTTTGTCACATAGAACTTAGCCTGCAATGTTCAGTTGCTAAGTTGTTTTCAGATGATGTTTGGCACCTGTCAACTCAGTGTGCATGATCAGTTGTGATGATCGTTTACCACTTTTGCATGTTCAACTGCAAAGCATGATGTTTTCAGTAACTTGAGAAGTGACTTTTCCTTGATGTTCCAAATTTGTTGTTGTATACTACTACATGTATTTCAGTATCTAGAAAGCGTTTACTGGTTAATTTCTCATGCTTATTTTTTTTGGTTTTTTTTCAGGAATTTAAGACCGAAATTCACAAAGGAGATATTTGCCTACTTGTTCATGAGTGCACTACTTGGGTAATTTTTTTTCCTTTTGGGAATCCTAATTCGGTAATGTGACATTGTTTTTTCTAAATACAATGGAGGAGACAAGTCAAAAGATTGTTGCAAATTAGTACAATGCTTTTATTTTTTGTCTGAATGTGTGTATATCCAGGGCACTATTTGCTCAGTATCTATTCTTCTTGGGGTTGACCTATACCACCGCAACACTCGCTGCAACCGTCTCCAATATGACTCCAGTCTTCACCTTCTTGATCGCCATCCCTCTCCGGTCAAATTCTTATCCCCCTTAATTGATATGTATTCTCAAGTTAATTGTTAATCCAGACTGAAACTATTTCGGCAGGTTGGAAACAGCGGATGTAAGGAGCAAAGCAGGTGTTGCAAAGATCGCAGGAACACTTGTGTCCGTCGGTGGCGCGACGCTGCTGAGCCTGTACAAGGGTGCTGCCCTGACTCACACGGCATCTTCAGTCCAAGAACACATCACCACCAGAAACCGCAGCAGCAAGGGGAGATGGATTCTGGGCTCAGCGTTGCTGCTGGTGAACTGCATCACCTTCTCATTCTGGATGCTGCTGCAGGGAAAGCTCACCAAGAAGTACCCTGCAGTCATCTCCAGCACTGCATTCATGGCCTTATTCAGTTCACTGCAAGCAGGGGCCCTGGCGCTGACCACCCAGCGACATCTCTCTGTTTGGCTGCTCCAAGGAAGTATACAGATCGGAACCGTTCTTTTCGCGGTACGATAAGATAAATCAGAAAACCACCAATCTTCAAAGTATCAATAAAAACTTCCATTGTCTATTAGAAAAACACCAAAAAGCAATATTTTATTTTCTTGAATACAGCTATTTAATCCTACTTGTCTACTCTAACATATATTATCCTACCATTTGCTTGGAGTTTATTTGGCATGTAAGAAAACCTAATCTAGACCTCATGGCTCTGATACTTATGAACACATGTCCCACAAGTCAGACACATACCTTGGTCTGGCACAAAGAAGTGTGAAAATTCAGTTAGGGACAGCAATTTTTGCCACAAAGAATGGTTCAGATTCAATGGTATGTGCTGGGATTCTACTGAAACTTTACACTTCTGCTGTGCAGGGAGTGGGAGTATCAGGGATAGGGTACGTGCTGATGACCTGGTGCATCGAGAAGAGAGGGCCGGTGTTCACCGCAGGCTTCATGCCTCTCATTCAGATCATAGCTGCAGTCCTTGATCTCTTCATCCTTCATGAACAACTTTACCTTGGAAGGTATTTGAACTTCCCAGTTCGCTCTAAAAGTTCATGAAAATGACTATATGGAAAGACAGCTCTACAAAATAAGCATAAATAATTTAGATATTTATGGAACATAATGCCTAGACTATAATTAGTTTTTTCGATAGTGCAGACGTGAAATCTAGTGTTTATTAATTTTGCTATTTACTTTCTCAACTGTCTAGTACAGATCCTATGTCCTAATGAAATAGAAATGGAATCCTAGAAAAGAAAATTTCTGATTCGGATATTGTTGCTAAAATGTTGCAAGTGTAAATGACTATCAACATCAACCAACATCAACTATCACTAAAGGACTGACAATTGACATCTTGCTAAGAAGTTGCGAGTGTAAATAAGTATCAGCCAAACGACAACTTTGCTTCAAGAAATAAAACTTCAGCGAAACGATGGAAAAGTCACACATTTGTTTCCCTTTTTGTCCTTAAAGTGTGGTAGGTGCTTCTCTTGTCATTGGAGGCCTCTATCTTCTCCTCTGGGGGAAGAGCAAGGAAGCATCGTCAGCTGCTGTTTTACCAGCAAAAGAAGTGGAAGAAGACCAGGAGAAGCAACCGAATTTGTGAAGCATTGGAATAATTTTTTTTTTTGAAACGTGCATTGGAATAATATTCTTAGTAGTTAGTCTTTGAAATGTTGAGAATCACCTTAAATGTTCCAACTATGTCCAGTGTGTGTTGCTACAACTTTGAATAAGTCACTGTCATATTTGTGATCATTATGCACATTACTTTCTGGTAGTGTGGTACCTGGTGAGGTTGCCTACCTTGCCTTGAGTCTTCAGCAGTGTACCAGTAGATTATTATAGAAAGCAACTTGTTGCTGAATTTTACCGCCCTCATACAATTGCGATACTAGTCATATTTTTCATTGAAAATGACAGTTCAGCAAGAGCAGGATCAGATCAGACAAACAAGTACAAAGGTTAATGATCAGTAGTGGTGTTTGAGTTGAACAATTCACTGCCTCCTGACATAGTATTGCTGACGCAAAGGTAGTACTGCCAGCCAGCTTGTTATGTGGGGAAATACCTACCAGAGGAAACGTGGGCAGCAAGCTGAGTCAAGATTAGATTCGTAGGTTCTGTTGGGTTTTGAGTCGATAAGAGTTGTAATCAGGTTTGTTGAGTTTGAGTCGTATAAGGACTGGCTAGTAGGGTACTATATATGTAGCAGGATTGTACGTATCAAAGGCAAGCAATAACAAATCTAGTCTTCTTCCTCAAACTTCGTCTCTCTCATCTATGATCTAATCCCTTCCCCCAACAAGCCGACTCCACCCGGCCGTCCTTCCGGTGGTGTTTACCCCTGTTGTGTACCAGGTACATAACAACTTGGTATCAGAGACCTCCATGGCTCCCAAGACCGACGACACCCAGCTCTCCGGCAAGATCTCAAACATCGAGAAGATGCTACAAGATCTGCTCAAGGAATTTTCGACGATGAAGCAAGATATCGCCGCCTCCCAGCATGACATCAGTGAGATTAACAAGAACGGAGTGCACAAGCAGGATATCGCGGAGATCAATCGTAACATGGCAGTCATGGCATCACGTGTCTCCAGTTTAGAGAAGGAGAAGGGCTTTCCAGGCCAACCCGCGGATCTTAGCGCTCAAGCTTCAGCCTCGCTTGCAAACGGCAAGCCACGGCTCGGCGGCCCCGGCATACTGCCGTTACAACCGCCGCCTGCGGCGACTGAGACGCACACCGGCCAACATACGACGGACATCACCGCCGTACCTCGCTACTACAAATTAGAGTTTCCGATTTTTGATGGCAAGAGTGATCCTCTGCCCTGGATCAATCGTTGCGAGCAATTCTTCCGTGGACAGCGTACCGAAGAACGAGATAAAATCTGGCTGGCGACTTACCATCTGACAGGGGTAGCTCAGGAGTGGTATTACCAACGTGAGCGTAGTAAAGGGGCGCCACAGTGGGAAGAGTTCAAGGAGCTTTGCCACCTGCGTTTTGGGCCTCCTGTCCGTAGCAACCCTCTCGGCGAGCTCAAACAACTTGTACAGACTGGTAGTGTTGAGACATATCAAGAGAAGTTCTCAGCTCTTCTCTGTCGTACAGACCCCTTGGAGGAGAAACATCAGGTGCAGTTATTTATTGCAGGCCTCGCAGAAGAGATTCAGTATGATGTGCAAATCCTAGAACCATCCGACCTAGAGAAAGCTATGAGTTTAGCACGAGCATATGAAAAGAAGAACAACAGGATTTGCATCAGCAATCAGCGGGGTGCAGGACGTGTGACCCCAATGTCCCATGTTGTAACAGCAACCAATACCGGAGCAGGGACCAGCAACGCAACTGCTAATCCGACCGTGCAAGAAGGGACCTTCCGTAAACTGACACCTGCGGAGATGGCTGAGCGCAGACGCCAAGGACTTTGTTTCAATTGTGATGAGAAGTTCATCAGAGGTCATCGTTGCAGCCACTTGTTTTACATTGAATATGATAATGAAGCAGCTGACGATGAGGAGAGTTGGCGGACAGCAGACGACAGCACGGAACCAGTAATGGGAAGTTCTTGAACAATGGGAAGGTATCCCATCAAGTGATGCTACATGGGAAGATGCAGATACTTTCAAAGCCAAATACCCTAAATTTCAGCTCGAGGACGAGCTGTGTGAGAAGGAAGGGAGAGATGTTATGTGGGGAAATACCTACCAGAGGAAACGTGGGCAGCAAGCTGAGTCAAGATTAGATTCGTAGGTTCTGTTGGGTTTTGAGTCGATAAGAGTTGTAATCAGGTTTGTTGAGTTTGAGTCGTATAAGGACTAGCTAGTAGGGTACTATATATGTAGCAGGATTGTACGTATCAAAGGCAAGCAATAACAAATCTAGTCTTCTTCCTCAAACTTCGTCTCTCTCATCTATGATCTAATCCCTTCCCCCAACAAGCCAATTCCACCCGGCCGTCCTTCCGGTGGTGTTTACCCCTGTTGTGTACCAGGTACATAACACGGCTCTATCATGTTACTAGTAATGGCAAGTAATTATGTTCTCTTAGATGATAAAGGGTGTTAGGAAGGGAGAGGACTAGTCAACATACATAAGGAGTTTGTGCATGGTCAGTGCTTCTATCTTTTCTCCATTTGTTGGCATCTTATGCAGATTTTGGCAGGGGCAACAGAAAAGGCAAGGGACTGAATCAGAACATATATTTTAATTTCATATTTGCACTAACAATTTGATTCCTAATGTGTCTTGACATGCCATTTTTTTATATTTATATTTAGTCTTCAGCAGTAGGAGTAACTTTTGACAGGAGTAAGCAAAGCAATTAATTATGGTGATAGCATATTAGTATTTACTTTTTTGCCCTCCTAGATGGCTAGATGAATGAGTTGTCACTTTTTGTCTGTTAGTGGCATTGCAGGGCTATATATATAATTAGTCAGTTCATGAGCATATCAGTCATCATCTTGTAGCTAGCAGAAATCTTACAATGTGGGTGGAGGAGTGGATACCCGTTGTGGGAATGCTGGCCTTTGATCTTATCTCGGCAGTGATGACGGCATTGGTGAAGAAGGCACTGGAGCAGGGCCTGGACCGCCTGGTCCTTGTTACGCTTCGGCAGCTGGTCGCCACCATCTTCCTTGCTCCAATAGCCATTTTCAAAGAAAGGTATGTACACCTATGCATCCCATGTACATACAATCTGTCTGCATTTCCTAAAGCTGCACAGTGCCATGGCATTCCTGCAGGAGCACAAGGCCCAAGCTCACAATGGAGATCCTGGTGTACCTCTTCTTCAGCGCCGTGTTCGGCGCGGCGCTCTCGCAGTACACCTTCTTCTACGGCCTGCAGTACACCACTGCCACTTTCGCCATCACCTTCATCAATCTCTCCCCCGTGCTCACCTTCCTCATTGCCATCGCGCTGAGGATGGAGCCGCTGAAGGTGAAGAGCACGGCAGGGGCCGCGAAGATCGCCGGACACTCATATCGCTCGCTGGCCTGCTGCTGCTGAGTCTCTACAAGGGTGTGCCACTGACGCACCATGCTGCCGCCGTCGGTGCACTGAGCCCGGCTGCTCACCACACTGATGGCAGCAGCGACAGGAGCTGGATGCTGGGCACCATGGCGCTGCTGGCCAACTGCCTGTGCTTCTCCTTGTGGTTGCTGCTGCAGACCAGTCTGACCAAGAAGTACCCGGCCATCTATTCCAGCACCGCGCTCATGTTCTTCATCAGTACGGTGCAGGGCGGGGCGCTGACGGTGGCCGTTGAGCGGCACACCTCGCTTTGGATGCTCACCAGCAAGCTGGAGATCGTCACCGTCTTGTATGCAGTAAGCTTAGACATCACCATCATATTTCTTCATCCTCTTGACTTATACAACTTTCAGTTCACAAAGAAAAAGAACAACTTGTCCAAAAGGAGTAAGTGCTAATAAAAAGCAATTGCCTTAACTTGTAGCTCACATTAATCTATGCAATCAATCAGTACACACCAGTTTCTTTGACCAATTTGAACAACTAAGTCTTTGAACCACAAATACTTGACTGGTGAATCAAATTGAGCGTGCAGGGGATCGTCGGGTCTGGAGCCGGGTACCTGATAATGACGTCGTGCGTGGAAAAGAAGGGTCCGGTCTTCACGGCAGCATTCATCCCCATGATGCAGATCATGGTAGCCGCCATCGACTTCTTTTTCCTCTACGAGCAAATCTACCTTGGAAGGTACAAGACATACTATATAGTTCCTTCTCGATCATTTGTCAAAGTTACATTACATTACATGCATATGCATGTTAATGGTTTCCTCCAGCCGTTGCATTAACATTTTCTTTTTTGTTAATAATTATCTTGGAAATGCATTTACAGTGTGCTAGGGTCTGTGCTGATGGTACTGGGCCTCTATCTTGTGCTGTGGGGGAAGAAGAGGGATGAAGCATCATCTGTATCTTGTGCAACTGACAACAAGCAAGTGGACGAAGAAGCTGACAGGCAGTGAAACTGTAAAGATCACACTATTGGCAACACATAATATGTACTTTTTCTTCTCATTTTCCTGCTGGATGAAGCTAGCTATATATGTGATCTATAAAGTTGTTTCTAGCATGTACTTGTCCTCTTGTGTCCAAGCTACTGAATACTACTATACTTTAGTACTAAGCCAGAGAGCTCATTTTAGCATGAAGTATCCAGTTCTCTACCCATCCTGCATATATGGAAATTATATGCAATCATTGGTTAAATGGTACTCATTCAGCCGTTTCGATTTTGACGATATTTTCTTTCACAATAATCAACACCCTGCAATTTTGTTCCAATTGTATAAAAAATATTCTGCGTAATCTTACCATGTATGATTTGGTTGACCGGGACAACAAAGTGCATACGACATTATCTTTGTTATATATGATTACATTGTCAAGAGCAGTAAAAAAACTATTCCAGCATAAGAACCTGCATATAAATTGAATAAGTAAACGGGTAAGACATATATTCTGCTGGCCAGTTGAGGCTGAGCTAAGCAACTTGGGTGCTGGTGACGTAGGCAGAGTAAAAAAATGTTGAGGCTGAGCTAAGCAACATTCCTGAGCCTGTACAAGGGTGCGGCCCTGACACACACGACATCTTCGGTCCAAGAACACATCACCACCACTAGCAGCAGCAGCGGCAAGGGGACATGGATGCTGGGCTCGGCGTTGCTGCTAGTCAACTGCATCACCTTCTCATTCTGGATGCTGCTGCAGGGGAAGCTCACCAAGAAGTACCTGCAGTCATCTCCAGCACTGCATTCATGGCCTTATTCAGTTCATTGCAAGCAGGGGCCGTGGCGCTTACTCGAAACAGGCTTTCGTCCCGCTTTATAAATAAAGCTCAACGGCCAAACCGATACAAAGTGATGAGGGGAACCTCTTACAAAACAGATCAAAGATAGAAAAAAGAAAAAAACATGGAGATCCACACTTGCCACCGAGGCCACCGGAACGAACCCGAGGGACGGGACTCCACGATGACGCCCTAAAGAGGGTAACGACGTAGCACGTCGTCGACATCGAGACTGAATGTCAAAGGTTTTCACCCGGAGCACTAGCGCGGCGAAGGTAGCCACAATGACGCCCCCAAGAGGGTAACGATACCAGGGTTCAATATTTCGTTTTCAGTTTTTCTTTCGCCCATCTTCGAGATTCGAAAATTTCGAGAAATTACTGAAATTTCGAAGAAAAAATCCAAATATTTCGGCCAGATTCAAATTTTAGAGCTTAAAAATATTTAGCAAAATAAATAAAAAAGTATAGATTCGAACTCAAGACCTTGCACAGCATCAACTGAACACTCCACCAGCAGACTAAAGCCAAGTTTCTGATGGATAAGTGATTGCTGTTTGTTATAATCATAGTATATTTGATATTTTTAAACATAGCTGAATTTTTCAGTCGATATTACCGTTTCTCGCCCATCTTCGAGATTCGTTAATTTCGCGAAATTCGAACGACATTTCGATGAAATATTTTTCACTGAATGATACCCGCAGGCATCACAGCCATTGGCGCCGAAACGCAGAGCTTTCGCTCGGAAAAACCTATGCACAATGCCGCACGGTCGAATCGCCCATTAGCCCCGAGTAGGATCTCCAGACCATGATCTGGAAGTTGCTGCTGTTAGGGTAATAGTCAGCTTGTATTACCAGGGGGCCAAAGGCCACATATATATAGTACATGTACAGGTGAATATGCAGGAAGGCCCCTAACATATGGGCAAAATACAATATGCACAAATCTACTCTAACACCCCCCCTCAAACTCAGGGTGGATCCACAACACTGAGTTTGGAGAGTAAGAAGTCATGTTGCGCTCGAGTTTGTGCCTTTGTAAAGAAATCTGCCAGCTGCAAATCTGAAGGCACATAGTGAAGCGCAACAACCTGATCCTGCACCTGAGCACGTGTATAGAAAGCATCAACACCAATATGCTTGGTCAGCTCATGCTTGACCGGATCACGTGCAATACTGATAGCACCTGTACTGTCACACAAAAGTGGAGTGGGTGTCGTAACAGAGACCCCAAAATCTGCAAGCAACCACCGTAACCAGGTCACCTCAGCAATCAACGAAGCCATAGCCCGCAGCTCAGCCTCAACACTCGAACGGGAAACCGCAACCTGTTTCTTCGTCTTCCAAGCAACAAGCGAACCACCAAGAAACACACAGTAAGCAGAAAGTGAACGACGATCCGTAGGATCACTCGCCCACGTGGCATCCGAGTAACACTGGAGCTGGAGAGAGCTGGAACTAGGGAAGAAAAGACGACGAGTAATCGTGCCACGAAGATAACGAAGGACACGGAGGAGATGACTATAGTGAACGGTGGTAGGAGCTGAGACAAACTGACTCAGAATATGGACGGGATAAGAGATATCAGGGCGAGTGACAGCGAGATAAACAAGACTCCCAACAAGATGGCGATAACGTGTGGGATCAGAAAGAGGCTCACCATCAGTGGATCGAAGCTTAACATTAAGCTCCATAGGAGTCTCAACGGTACGCTCATCACTAAGATCAGCCCGAGAAAGAAGATCCTGAATATACTTTTCCTGGGAGATAAAGAAGCCATCGGCTGTAGAAGAAACCTCAATCCCAAGAAAGTAGCGAAGAGGACCAAGATCAGACATGAGAAACTGCTCACGTAGACGTGCCTTAACAAAGGCAATGTGCTCAGGGTTATCACCAGTGATGATCATGTCATCAACATAGAGAAGCAACAAGGTCCGACACCGAGAAGAGGTGTAGACAAACAGTGCTGGATCATGAGCACTGGGAGAGAAGCCAGCGGCAATAACCACAGAGGAGAAACGCTCAAACCAGGCACGAGGGGCCTGTTTGAGACCATATAAGGATCGTCGAAGACGACAAACCATCCCATCGGGAACAGAATACCCAGGAGGAGGCTGCATGTAAACCTCCTCACTCAACTCGCCATTAAGAAAAGCATTCTGAACATCAAGCTGGGATACAGACCAGCGTCGAACAGAAGCAACAGCAAGAAGAGTACGAACAGTGGTCATATGAGCGACAGGAGCAAAAGTCTCGTCATAGTCTCGGCCGTGCTCCTGCTGAAAGCCACGAGCCACAAGACGCGCTTTATAGCGCTCGAGAGATCCATCAGAGCGGGTCTTAATTTTATAGACCCACTTACACGTGATAGGACGAACACCTGAAGGGGGAGAAACAAGATCCCAGGTGCCAGTGCGCTCAAGCGCAGCAATCTCCTCAGCCATGGCCAGCTGCCACTCAGGATGACGCTCAGCATCCCGATAAGAAGTCGGCTCGGAGACAACAGAAAGACCATACTTACTAGGAGTATAACGGTCTGGAGGACGACGCTGACGAACAGGCCGTGAATGGGAAGGCTCATCAGCAGAAGATGACTCATCAGAAGAAGAGGAAGAAGGAATAGGAGAAGGAGGAGCCGAAGCAGGAGAACGAGGAGTACTAGGGGTACTAGACGGAGGAGAGGATGGCTCCGAAGATGGAGGAGGCGCACCAGGTGTAGAAGATGGAGAACTAGGAGATGGGGAAGAGACAGCAGGAGGTGAATCCGGAAAAAGGAGAAAAGAAATATCATCCACCGGATAAGTGCCAGAGGTATGGCGAGGATAGAAGGAGCGCGTCTCATCAAACGTGACATCACGAGAGATGCGCATCCGACGAGCAACAGGGTCCCAACAGCGGTAGCCCTTATGCTCATCACTGTACCCAAGGAAAACACACTCAGCAGACTGAGCGGTCAGTTTGGTGCGTTCGCGGGGAGGAAGAAGAACATAGCAAGCGCAACCAAACAAACGAAGAGCCGAGTAATCTGGAGAGGTACCAGAAAGACGCTCGAGAGGAATGCCACCTTGAAGGGCAGCAGAGGGCTGAATGTTAATGAGGTAAGTCGATGTAGCGACAGCCTCAGCCCAGAAATGTGGCGGAAGAGAGGAAGCAATCATCATAGCACGGGCAGTCTCAAGAATATGACGATGCTTACGTTCGGCGACACCATTTTGAGCATGGGCACCGGGACACGAAAACTGAGCAAGGGTACCCTCCTCAGCAAGAACACCACGCAAGTGCTGAGAGATATACTCACCTGCAGAATCAGCACGAAAGACACGAATAGGCGTGGAATACTGAGTACGAACCATGGCAACAAAGCGCTTATAAATGGAGAGAACCTCACTGCGAGAGCGCATAAAAAATAACCAGGTGTACCGAGAAAAATCATCAATGAACAAAATATAGTATCGATGACCCCCCTTTGACTGAAGGGGAGCCGGACCCCAAACATCTGAATGAACTAAATCAAAAGGTCGCTGAGATACAGACGCACTAGTAGGATAGGGAAGCTGAATCTGTTTACCTAACCTACAACCCTGACATGAATGTAAAGACACATCTCCTGAAACAGACCCTAGAAGACCTCGACGAACTAATGACGATAAACGGGAGCCACAAAGGTGACCCAGCCGATGATGCCACTGCTGGAAAGAGCCAGTGACAGAAGCAGCAACCGCAGGAGAACTGGCAGATGAAGTAGCAGCGGAAGGAACACGAAGCCAGTCTAACTCCCAGAGCCCCGGAGACTGAAGACTACGAGGGCCAGCTCCAACCAGGGCCTGAGTCCGACGGTCCTGAACAGCACAAGAATCAGCGTCAAGAATGACGCGACAACCAGAATCAGTAAGCTGACTAGCAGAAAACAAGTTCATCTTAAGGCTAGGGACATGAGAAACATCAGGAACAGAGAAAGATGAAGTAGAGAGGGTGCCTCGACTAGAAACAGGAAGAGAGGTACCATCAGCCGTGATAACACGAACAGGAGAAATAAGAGAGCGAAGAGCAGAAAGAATAGAAGACGCAGAAGTCATATGAAAAGAAGCTCCAGAATCCAGATACCACGGGGATGACATACCTGACTGTGTAGAAGGTGGTGGTCGCGTGTTGCCAGAAGAACCAGACACAGAACCAGCAGTACCCGGCAAGGAAGAGCCTGAAGCAGCAAGCAGACCACGAAGACCACGGATAATGTCCTGATCAGACAGTGCAGCAGCAGAAGAACCTGAAGAGCCTGAAGATCCTGAAGAACCAGTCCTCCGACGAGCAAGATACTGCTGACGTAAGCTGGGATCCCTCTGCCAGCAGCCAGAAACATCATGGCCAGGCTTGCCACAGTAGGTGCAAGGACCACGAGAACCACGAGACTGCGGGGGCTGACTCTGACCCTGGACCTGAGGAGTAGGTAGTATCGGCGGTACTGAAGACAGGACACTGAGGCAGGACACTGGAAGTCAGAACAGCAGCAGCACGAGCATCCTCATCTATCCACTGAGAGTAGGCAGTCAGATCCTGCCGGTATGTCGCAACAGCAGCAGAATGGTCCTGGACCTGCCGGTCATAAGCAGTCATAGCAATAGCATCAGCACTAGTGGCGGAATCCTTGTCCTCCTGAGAAGCATCAGAGGCAAGGGCAGTAGGTGTCGGTGCAACAGGCACCGAAGGAGCAACGGGGTGGGGCGGACAGGAGACCTCGCCAGAAAGCACACCCCACAGACGAAGACCGCGCATGTGGACGCGCATGAAGTTAGCGAAATCAGGATAATTCGCTCCATCAAAGATAATCGGGCAGCGAGGAATCGCAATATAGCCCGACGAGGTAGACATCTCTCTCTGTTTTTTTTTTTTTTTTTTTTTTACGCTACTCTTCACGGGCCGAATCTGGCCCAAAAAACCAGCAAGCGAAGGTCAACGAAGCTCACAGATCGAATCGAAGCAGACTTCCACGAGCGCTGGACGCGGACGGGAAACAGAGCGACCGGAAGCGCCGGCGGCCGGAGGGCACAGATGGCCGGGGGGCGGGGCGGACCGGCTGGTCGGGCGGTGGCCGGAAGACGGGCGGCGGCCGGGCGGCGGACGGTGGCGCACGCAAGCCGGGCGGCGGGGACGGTGCCGGCGGTGGGGAACGGTGCCGGCGGTGGGGGAAGGTGGTGGGGTAGGGAGGGGCGCCGCCGGGACGACGGGAAGGAGCTCCAGCGGTTGGTACGGGAAGGAGTGCCGGTCGATTCAATCTGGTCCAGCGGGAAGAAGAGGACGACCAGACGTTGAGGCGGCACGCTGCCGATCTGGGACAGCAGAAGACGACGGCTGATCTGAGCAGGGAACGGGGACAGCAACGGAGAAGGGGCGGCTGACGACGGCGGCGGCGGCGGCCGGAGCGCGGCGGCAAGGAGCCGGGGGCGCGACGGCGGCGGCGGCACGGACGTGGAGAGAAAAAAGGCCTAACTTAGCTCTGATACCATGTTAGGGTAATAGTCAGCTTGTATTACCAGGGGGCCAAAGGCCACATATATATAGTACATGTACAGGTGAATATGCAGGAAGGCCCCTAACATATGGGCAAAATACAATATGCACAAATCTACTCTAACAGCTGCCACCAACGTCAGGATCCCCCGCCGTCTGCTCCTTGCCATCCACATGGTCCAAGGAGAGAACCATCACCGCTGTCACGTCGCTGGCCGCAGAGACGCCCGTGCAGAACGCCTTCCAGGCCCGCCGCCCTGGCATCCGCAACCTCAACCCAAGGAAGTATACAGATCGGAACCATTCTTTTCATGGTACGTAATATATGTCAGAAAACCACTAATCTGCAGAGTATCAGTAAAAACTTCCATTGTCCGACAGAAAAACACCACAAAGCAATATTTTCTTTTGAATACAGCTATTTGATCCTGCTTGTCTACTACTCTACTCTAAATTATATAATCCTACTATTGGTTTGGACTTGAATTTGGTATGCAAGAAAACCTAATCTTGGCCTTCATGGTTCTGATACTTATGAACACATCGTCCTGGCACAAAGAAGTGTGAAAATTCAGTTAGGAACAACAATTTTGCCACTATCCGAGACATATCGTTCTAGAAACCTCGACTTGGAGAGTACACAGTGTACTTAAACGGACACATCACGTAGCAGCCGCTACACAGTAAAGTCCCGAAGTCATGGAGTTTTCCACGGTCAAAGCAACACACATCTCATGGCTGCAAGACGCCGCTATCCGCCTCCTTGTCACCTCCAGCGTGGCCATCCCGGCACCTCACTCCTTGCCGGCGTCTTCTTTTTGTTCATCATGGGCTCGGAGAGGCGAACCAGGCACTGGTTTCTTGTCCTTCTCCATGGGATGAAGAGAGCCGTCACTTTTTGTCTGTTAGTGGCATTGCAGGGCTATATATATAATTAGTCGGTTCTTGAGCATATCAGTCATCATCTTGTAGCTAGCAGAAATCTTGCAATGTGGATGGTGGAGTGGAGACCGGTAGTGGGAATGCTAGCCTTTGACCTCATCTCTGCGGTGATGACGACGCTGGTGAAGAAGGCGCTAGACCAGGGCCTGAACCGCCTGGTCCTTGTCACGCTCCGGCAGCTGGTCGCCACCATCTTCCTTGCTCCAATAGCCATTGTTAAAGAAAGGTAGGTAACCTGTTCAAAAAAAGATGGTATGTACATATATGCATCCCATGTACATACAATCTGTCTTCATTTACTAATGCTGCAGAGTGCCCAGTACCGGCCCTGAGGGGTGGCAGGAGGGGCGGCCGCCCTGGGCCCCCGAAACCAAGGGGCCCCCAGCTAGGTGGCAGATGCAGCGGCGGAGGAGCTCCAGTCCTATGGCAGCGCCATTGCCGACAGTTTTTCTGTGCGTTTTTTTTAGAGTAGTTTTTCTGTGCGTGAGGAGGACGAAGCGTTGTGCTCCTTTTCCTACTTGGGCCTCTTTTCTTCGGTTTGGGCTTGTTAGTTAGCTCGGCCCTTTTTTTACAGCTGTGAAGGGATTAAATGAGGTGGGTCTTAATTTCAACAAAGAAATGGCTGTGTGGCCTCGCTGGTGTGGTCATCCGTCATCACGAACAGTTTGAGAATGGAAAATTTTGAATATATCTCTTCAAATAAAATAACATATAGGTTTGCTCGAAGCTCCGAGTATTCTGATATAGGTTACCATGCTTGGCAAGTTAATCGTTTGGATCATAATAAACTTGTTTTCTGAAGGCGATTAACTAAAAAAGGTTGGGTCAGGGTGTCTCGACCATGGCAAAAAAATCAATCTACAAACAATCAACTCATTTTTCTTTTCCAACATGCGTTTTTGATTTGTTTGATCAAATAGGTATGAGTATAATTCACCATCTAAATTGTTTCGTGTCCGACACCATTCTATCGTTCCATGGGGATCTAGAGTCGAACCATCATCGACCCTCATGCAGACAAACCGAGAGGTGAGAAGCCGAGATGTCAAGAGGAGATCCTACTGCACCCATAGCTACCGCGACGACGCTGTTCTACGCAAAGTCGATGTTAAAATTGATAAGATTGGTATTGGCATACCATCATCGGTGAATTTGCATACCATCATCAGTGAATAAAATTTTATGAAGATATGTATACATTATTTCATATTGGTACGGCTCCTGTATTCACGTGGATTATTTTACTACTAAAATTTACACATAAATAAATTACAATTTTTGATTTCTAGGGCCCAAGATTTTTATTTTGCCCCGGGCCCCCGAAAACTTAGGACCGGCCCTGAGAGTGCCATGGCATTCCTGCAGGAGCACAAGGCCCAAGCTGACACTGGAGACCCTAGGGTACCTCTTCTTGAGCGCCGTGTTCGGTGCGGCGCTCTCGCAGTACACCTTCTTCTACGGCCTGCAGTACACCACTGCCACTTTTGCCATCGCCTTCATCAACCTCTCCCCCGTGCTCACCTTCCTCATCGCCGTCGTGCTGAGGATGGAGCCGCTCAAGGTGAAGAGCACGGCGGGGGCCGCGAAAATCGCCGGGACGCTCATGTCGCTCGCCGGCCTGCTGCTGCTGAGTCTCTATAAGGGTGTTCCACTAACGCACCAGGCCACTTCCGCCGCTGCACTGAGCCCGGCTGCTCACCACACTGACAGCAGTGGCGACAGGAGCTGGATGCTGGGCACCATGGCGCTGCTGGCCAACTGCCTGTGCTTCTCCTTGTGGTTGCTGCTGCAGACTAGGCTGACTAAGAAGTACCCGGCCATCTATTCCAGCACCGCCCTCATGTTCTTCATTAGCACACTGCAGGGCGGGGCGCTGACGGTGGTCGTCGAGCGGCACGCCTCCCTGTGGATGCTCACCGGCAAGCTGGAAATCGTCACCGTCTTGTATACAGTAAGCTAAAACATCACCATCATCTTCTTCATCCTCTTGACTTGCACGGTTGTATCAGTACCACCTTCACAAAGAAAGAAAAACTTGTCCAAAAAGAGTAAGTACTAACAAAAGCAATGGCCTTGACTTGTAGCCCACACTAATCTATCAATACACACCAGTTTCTGTTACCGATTTGAACAACTAAAGTCTCTGCACCAAAAATAGCAGAGGAGATAATAGTAGTGGTAATTAAATACTTGACTAGTGGATCTTGCAATCAAATTGTCCGCGCAGGGGATCGTTGGGTCTGTAGCCGGCTACCTGATAATGACGTGGTGCGTGGAAAAGAAGGGCCCCGTCTTCACGGCGGCATTCATCCCCCTGATACAAATCATGGTAGCCGCCATCGACTTCTTCTTTCTCCATGAGCAGATCTACCTTGGAAGGTATAACACATATATTGTTCTTCTCAGTTTCATGTCTCCCTATCCGTTTGCAATGATCATTTGTCATTGCCAAACTGAATTTATTTTGGTTCAAGATAAACTATGTTGATGGTTCCAGCCATTGAATTGCAATGAAAATATTTCTCATTGTTAATAGTTTATCTTGGAAATGCATTTACAGTGTGCTCGGATCTGTACTCATGGTGCTGGGCCTCTATCTTGTGCTGTGGGGAAAGAAGAGGGATATAGCATCACCGGTATCTTGTGCAACTGACAACAAGCAAGTGGATGAAGAAGCTGACAACAAGCAATGAAACTGTAAAGATCACACTATTTGCATGTACTTGTTCTCTTGTGTCCAAGCTACTGAATAGAGTTTAGTAAATGGCCAGAGAGCTCATTTAGCATGCAGCATCCAGTGCTCTACATTACCTGCAGATGTGGAAATTATATGCAATTAATTACTCGTCAAGCGGTACTCCAGTTTCAAAACACATTCCAATTTTGACACATTTTCTTTCACAATACTCGACACCCTGCAATTTTATTCATATTTTACAAAATATTTCAGTAATCTTACTATGTATGATTTGGTTGATTGAGACAAACAAAGTACTTGCGACTTTATCTTTGTTATATTACTCTATCAAGACTCAAGAGCAATAACAAACATATTCCAGCATAAGAACTACAAATTAAATAAATAAATAAACGGGTAGACATATATTCTGCTGACGAGTTGAGGGTGAGCTAAGCAACTTGGGTGCTTGACAGGCATCAGACTTTATCTGAGCATCATGCAGGTAAAACAATCTATACATGCACACGCGACCCCCCGAAAAGGGCCGATTTCCATTATTGAATAACGGAAACAACAACGAGTTAGCGTCTGATCGCTACACACACGGAGGCCGTGGCCCCAGGAACCAACATCATCTTACAGCCAAAACACCACCACCAAACCTACACAGTTCTGCCAACCCACCAAACACAAAACAGCCAGCCCAAAAGGGGCACTACGACAAGGTTTTTCAAGCTAAATAAACTACAGGCAGAGCTTCAAAGATGAAAGCGACTTTCAGCTTCTCATTTCAGACTTCCAAGCTTCTCACACGTCCCAGGCTAAGGATCATCTTCATCAGCAGTAACATTCCCACTTGCATTTGTATCCCCTGGGTCACGAGCATCCTCTACCCGCAGTACTCCATTGCCCCTCCTGACGCTCGCCACCGTAGCCAACGCAATGTTCAAGAGAACTTCAGCTCCAGCGCGCATCATTCCCTGCTCCTGCTCGCCCATCAAACCTGCCCAGTATTTTAAGAAAACACAAGCATAACTAACAATATCCACGGGAGAGTTAATAATTTTCCTTTCAAAGCATGCCCTATTTCTTAATTTCTAGATAGCCCAGCAGATCGCCGCTACCCCAGCAATCTGCACATTCCTACTGGCCCCAGTATGTCTCGGAAGCCACCAGAACACCTGAGAAAACGAACCGGGCCTATCTTGCGCCCCAATCGCCTGAGCAACCGTGCTCCACACAAATTTGGCTGCTGAACATGCAAAGAACATGTGGTGTATAGTTTCCTCCTGATCACAAAATTGGCATCTCGAGTTTCCCACCCATTTCCTCTTAATCATATTATCCTTGGAAGCAATAGCGTTATGCCAAATCAGCCACAACCACACCTTGATCTTCAGAGGTATTTTCGCCTTCCAAAGGAGTTTGAAGGATCTGTCCACAGCAGTACTACTCAAATGTTTATACATAGACTTCACACTAAAGACTTTGTTGCCAGTCCACTTCCAAATAGGCCTATCATCTTCCTGATTCAGCGCTACTCCACACAACATGCTCTGCAACTGCCTATACTGATCCTGCAACTCACCCACTAGCCATCTTCTAAAAGTTAGCCTCCACCTCTTCTCAGCCAGCCAGGCAACCGACACTCCTTGTTCATTACACAGATCAAACAGCACAGGAAAAAGCTGCTTAAAAGGGCGATGTCCACACCATGCATCTCCCCAAAAGTCCGTTCGCTTTCCATTTCCCACACACATCTCCCTGCCACATAGATACAAGTTTTTTACCATTAACATGTCTTTCCAAAAGGCTGAATCCCGGGGTTTATGAGATACCCCAAAGATCCCAGCCTGCCCCAGGTATTTTTTCCTCATATACTCCTGCCAAGGACCTTTTCCACTCTCCAAGCGCCACCACCACTTGCACATCAGGCTCATGTTGAACTTAGCCAGATGTTTAATCCCCAAACCACCTTTGGTTTTCTGTCTACAAATCAGAGACCACTTCACCAAATGATATCTCCTTTTTGTTAAATTTCCAGCCCACAAAAAAGCTCTCAGGATTTTCTCCATACTCTCCACGTTTGACTTATGGAGAATAGCCATTGACATCTGGTATACCGCCTGACTAGACAGACACGCATCAATTTTAACCACCCTTGCTCCAATTGACATTGATCCCCCCATCCAACCACCCAACATTTTCTTGCATTTTTCAGTCAAAAAACTCATCTCAGCAACTGAATTTCTCCTGGCACTAACTGGAGTACCAAGATACTTAATAGGCCACTCCCCTTGCTGACAATTAAACATATCAGCATAAAAATGTTTCTTCTCCTCATCCTCTTAGATCAACAGCAACTCACTCTTCTCGAAATTAATTTTCAGACCAGACATCGTTTCAAAAATGTACAACAACAGCTTCATATTTCTTGCGTTCTCAACATCATCTTTCAGCAACACGACTGTGTCGTCAGCATACTGCAGTATGGCCAGCCCATGAGTCACCAAATGTTCATTCAGCCCAACAATCAGCCCATTCACTTGTGCAGTATGTATCATTTTAGCCAAAACATTAGCCACCAGGTTAAAAGGAATGGAGAAAAAAGGGTCCCCCTGCCTCACCCCTTTGTGACTACCAAAATATGGCCCTTCAGTATCATTCAACCTAACACTGAGAGTGCCTTCGGTCACCGCATTTCTAATCCAGATCATACTCTTCTCACTAAAACCTCTTTGTCGACAGCAATCAAACAAGAACTCCCAATTCACCTTATCGTACGCCTTCTCGAAGTCCAATTTTAGCACTATCCTTTGTTGTTTACTAAACTTCGTCTCTCTCAGCACTTCATGCAATAGAGTCACACCATCAGGAGATATACCTCCCTTTCACAAAAGCATTTTGGCTAGTGTCAATCAATTTCTCCATCACAGGACCCATTCTGTCAGTCAGAGTTTTCGTGAAAATTTTAAACAACACCTGTAACAAACAAATCGGTCTGAACTTCTGAATAATATCAGCATCATCCCCTTTCAGCAACAGCGTTATCACCCCATAGTTTATCCTGCTCAGGCTTATTTTGTGGTTGTAAAAATCAGAGAACATTGCAATAAGATCATGCTTAATCACCTCCCAACACGCCTGATAAAACTCAATCGGGATACCATCCGGCCCAGGTGCTTTATTACTTTTCATAGAGCCAATTGTTTCTTTGATCTCTGCTTCAGAAAAGGGCCTGTCCATCTCTACTCTTTCAGCCTCAGATAATTTCTCATCCTCCCTCCAGTTATGCGCATCAAAACGGACCCCTGAATCAGGGATCGGCCCAAACAAATCTTTATAGAACTCAGTCACATGTTTTAGCAAATCAGGTGTCCCTTGGATCACGTCCTGTCCTTGCTTAAGCGAGAAAATGGTTTTCTTCCTTTTCCTGCCATTAGCAATTTTGTGGAAAAAGCTGGTGTTATTATCACCTTTTAGCAACCAAACCTCACTCGACCTCTGCCGCCAGTAATCTTCTTCGTTTTCATGAATTTTTAGCAACTCTTGTTGCACCACACTTCTTCTTCTCACCAAATCATCCGACAACGGCCCCATCTCTTCTAGCGCTTCCAAGTCAGTTAACTCTACAGACAGGTCTTTCTTTCTTTTGATATCTTGTCCTCTTAGATTAGCACCCCATCCTTTCAAATCTTTCTTAACATTCTTGAGTTTGTGTTGGAAAGCCTCCAAGCTGTTTCTAGCTCTGACCGGTTGACACCAGATTCTAGATACCCTCATAAGGAAGGTATCCTCCTGGAGCCACCTTTTATCAAACTGGAACTTCATGTTCTTGTTAACATTGCCCTCCATTGTGTCCAAAATTAATGGACAATGATCTGACATCTCCCTTGTGAGTTTATGCACCGTAGTCAATGGAAACAGATCTTCCCAATCTTTTGACATAAGAAACCTATCTAATTTCTCCAGCGTAGGTACCGCATGATTGTTGGACCAAGTGAACTGCCCCCCTGTCATCTTAATATCTCTCAATTCATTCAGATGAATGATCGAATTAAACAAGTCAGACCACTTTCCTAGCTTCACCTTCTTATTTTTTTTCTGACTCAAACCTTATTAAGTTGAAATCACCTCCCAAAAGCATGGGGATTGAATGATCACTGCACACTCTACTAAAGTCTGTCAGAAATTCTTCTTTCTCCTTTTCTTGGGCAGCACCATACACAGTAACCAAGCACCACTTTTTTTGAATTTTTAGATCCCACAAAACCACCTTCACCATGAATCTCGAAACCTCTGTCTCACATACATCAAACCTGGAACTTCTGAAGCCACCCAGAATCCCGCCTGCTCTGCCAACCGACGCTGACCATTTCCAGGTGAATTGATTCAAAGGATCAATTCTCCTAAAAAAGGCCTGAGAGTAATCTTTTTTAATAGTCTCCTGTAAACCCACAAAATCCAACATCTGGTCTTTGATAAGGTTCGTAAGGAACACACTCATACCTTTTTTTCCCACCCCTCTGCAATTTAAAGAAGCACCTATCATAGATATTTAGGATTTTTTTTCTAACTCTAGACCCAGCTATAATGTCACTCAAAGGGTGATCATTAAGAGCTTTCAGCAAGGCAGCACTATAACCAAACTGTGCCCCTCCCATGTCAACACCGCAACTATCTTGGGTGACCCCACTTTTCTTCTTGCTGGCTGACCACAAAGCTTTTTTCCTTCTTCTAGTAATAACTGGCGTAAAACCTTCCATTTCATCCTCTTCCTCACTCCAACCCAACAAGAGCACCTTCTCACTATGCTCCTCTTCAGGTACATCAGAAATCAATGTTTGCTTAGCTAGCAGATTATGCCGGGCAATCTCAAGTTCTTTCATAGCATCAATTTTTTCAAAACTAAAAGACGCAGGATCTACACCCATTTCTAAAGCCCTAACCTGGATATCATCATCAGCTAAAATAGCAAAAGAATTATGAGAATTTAGATTAGTACCTGTGACCCCTCCTACGAAATCCGGATTGCGTGGCACCACCTGAGCACTAGTAAGGCTAGCCAATCTTGTGCTAGCCCTAGACGGAGCTACCCCACCAATCACCTCCCCTGCTTGAGTCGAAGAATCTGCCGGAACTGGTTCAGTAATTCTCACCAAACCTCCATCTTCACCCCCCCCCCCCCACCTCCATCTCCTGAGTAGAAAGAATTTCTGGTTGAGACCCATCAAGATTGATAACATCTGGAGCACCTGGCACAGGGAGAGCAAAATTAACAGATGTAGATTGTAAATATGGTCCATCCTCCTCCATCTCAGTCTCCTGTGTGTTGTCCTCCGAATCAGAGGATGATGCATCCTCTACAACACCTTCCATATCATTCCCAACAGTCTTTTCATTCGATTCATCGCTTACTTCATCATGCTCAGAGATAGAATCCAGCATAGAACCATATTTCCGCTGCAGAGAGAAAGTTTTATCACTGCTGGAGCTTGCATTCCCAAAGGTTGCACCATTCCCTTCAACTCTCACTTCATTAGGACCAAAAGCATTTGCATTATGAAACATCATCATATTCATCACAGAAGCATTTTGTACTCCTTGAGTCCTCATACCATACTGCCCACCAGATCTATAATTGTCCCCATAGAAAATTTGATTCATCCTGTCACCAAAAGACATGCTACTGGTACTTGAAGATTGACCAACTTCAAACACAGAAGAAGCAACTTCTTTACTTCTGTCACCACCAGCTCCACCTCCCTCCTGCGTATCCGGTTGTCCCACCACAGTCCTATTATGATGAGCAGACGAAGCATTCCTGTCCCTCTGAGTGTTTGTGTCCCCATTAGCAACTCCATTATCCTTCAGATTATTAACAGTGTCTCTTCCCCTGCCCACATTCTCTTGAGCATTTGCATCATCACCTCTTTCCATAGCAGCAGCATCAGCATATCTCATATATGGATCCACAGATGGTTCAAACAACTCTCTGGTGTAATGGAAATCATAGAAGCCCCCTCCTAGCTCAGCTTCTCTTGTATTATCCACCAAAGGGACATCCCTGCACCCCAATTTTACCCTGACAAAGGTGAAATTCCTGATAGTGTTCTTATCCAGAGCCAACGGTTTCCCTGCCAGGCCTGCCACATAGAAAATTGTAGACTTGCATCTGTATTTCATTGGTATCCCTTTTATTCTGAACCAAGCTTCCTCCAAAAATGCTTTCGGCATTACATCACCTGACCACTTTTTGATCTCGATCATAACTTCAGGCTTTGTCGTCATAATAAAACCACCAAAGTGTGACAACTCATCAATACATTTTTCAGTGGGGAACCGAATCTGAAATTCAACCTCAGATATCTTCTTGGCATAAAACCTCCAATTATGTTTCATGGTTTCTGCCCAAACTTGAAATTCATGCTCCAAATCTATTCCATTAGCTTCACCTTTCACCACTTTTATCAAGGCATAATGCGTCAGCTCATGAGCCCTCACTTCACCTTCTACGGCCGGAATAGAATAGAACCCTTGATCAAAATCAGTGCTACCAAAAAAAGGTGCAACATAGTCCCAGGGATCCCTCAACCGACACACAGAAAAATCATGTTTTCCCCCATAGTTGAGGCAGAAAACCTCAATCAGAGCACCTGCTTCCTCAACCACCACATCATTGTTACCCTCAATCAGAGGCACCATCCTAGGCACAGGTGCAAAGGACCCAGTCTGAGTGGTTTCTCTACCAGGAATTGAAACTGCCAACGGAAATTGACTCGTACCAGACATATCGATTGACGAAGCTGTGTTTGATCGAGATAGGAAATGACGTCTCGTGCGACTCACGGGGCGACTGCGGAGGCGATCGCGGCGGCGACAGCGGCGTCGAGACCACCGGAGGGAGTGCCATGGCGATGGAAGGCGGTATACCACTCTCGTGCCCGCCCACGTACGCGGCAGCGCGAGGGATGGGTCGAGTGGGTTGGGCACAAGCGGCTCACGCTACACGAGGCAAGCAGAGCGGAGTTGGATCGCTGTGACGTGTTGACCACCGTGTGCCCCGGCGCGACGGTGAGGTTTGACGGATTCATGGCCAGGATTGGACCGCATGTGGAGTTGCAGGTGGAGAGCGGGACATTGACGCAGAGTGGGGCGTCACGTTCACCGCCCTTTGTGCGGATGGATGCAATGGTCTGACTCGAGGCAGTGGAGGAAGTGACGTCATCAATGGCGGGACCCGTGGTTCAGATCGTAGGTGGGCTTGTAGGTGGCCATTGCTCTCATGGGCCGAGTGAATCCAGTGGTGCTCTCTCTAGCACATCTCGCAGACGAGATCGGGGGAATCCGACAAACCCTAGAAGACCGTGTGGTGTCGTGTTTGTCAAATCTGTTCATGCTCCTCGTCCAATCGCTCCCAGCCCATCTATTGCGGTTTGGGCAGGAATTGCTTCTGGAGATAGGAGGTCCTTTGCGCAGGTAGTGCGTACGCCTATGGATCATCGATTTGGAAGAGGTGGAGGTGGCTATGGTCGCGGTGGTGGCTATGGCAGCCCAGGAGGTCTCCACCGCGCAACTTCCCGAGGCCAGGGCCGTATGGTGGCCGATCTAGGTTGGGTAGTGAGGCTGCTCGGCGGGAAGAGGAAGCTCGCCAGGAGGAAGAGAGGCGCAGGCAAGAAGAGGGATGGAGGCGTGAAGAGGAAAGGCGGCGAGATGAGGAGAGGCGGAGGGATGATGAACGGCGAGCGGAAGCTGGAAATCGTCGTAGGGAAGAGGTTCGACGGCGTGAGGAGGAGCAGCGCAGGTTGGAGAGGTCCCGAGAAACTGAGAGGTTGGCGAGGGAGAGGGCCTTGCTGGAACAGAGGCGTCGGGATGCGGATGTGCCTGGTGGAAGGGATCGATGGAACCATCGACAGGAAATGATTGGGGCTCTATCTACATCGGCAGCGACGGCAACAACTGAGGCAACTGCGTCGGCGCATTCTGGTGAGGTTAATCATCGCCCTGTTGCTCAGAATTCATCTGCCATTGTTCCTAGTCCGGATGCACACTCTACTATGCCGAAAACAATCTATACATATTACCAAAAAAATTGTTTTACATGTTGTTGTCATACGACTATTTTATACACAACACTAAAAACCGAAATACTACAAAGTAGAAGTATAACAGTTTCTTAAGTATGAAAAAATTCGTCAAAACTTATCAAACATGAGACCTATTTTTTTAATCTCGACGCGAGGAACGCAAAGCTGAAAACAGTTCGTAATTCATACGAATGGTTCTAAATATATTTCATTTCGAGAGTAAACAATCAGAGTATCAGACCTTGCAAAAGTTGATTTTTGTCTAGTGACTACGCATTGTTGTTGGTTTTCCATCAAAAAAATGTTTTCAATTTCCATCCGAAACCCGATCCATGACTGGATACGGCCCAGGCCCACCAACAGCATCACGTCCATGGTCCACCTCCCAGTCACACCATCGACGCTGGTTTGGGCGCTGGCCGAGCGCGTTCATCGTTCAAGGTTCCGTCACCGAGTGGCGGACGGTTCGTGTGGCTTCTTCCTTGTGTGGTGGTGCCCTCGGGTGAAGGTTCGTGGGTGGAGCGGCTTCTTCGTCTCCGGCGTCGGCAGCGGTGGTCCCTGTAGCTTTGCTTCCTGTGTATGTTGTGCTTTGTACTCTTTTTTCGTATGAATACATATGCAGTTCAAAAAAAAAAGTCACACCATCGACGCCGGCGCCTCTTCCTCCTCCCACCGCTCGCTCCCGCGCCTCCCGGTTGCGAAACTCCGGTGACCGTCGGCCACCCCGTCCTCCCCCGCTACCGGATCCATTCGCTTCCCCTCAGCTGATCTACGCGGGCGGCCGCGACCTTCTCTAGCCATGGTGAGTTCTTTGCCCTTTCCTCCATCTAGATCCTGCCCTTCCCTGGACACCGCCATCGCCGCCGAATTTTTGCGGTCACCGGGTCTGCAACTTGAGATATCTTGTTGAAGACTGTGTGATTGAACTTTCAGAGGTTTATCTAGTTGCTGAATCTATTCTTGCCCAAGTGAAATGCTGAGATCCTTGTACAGTCATTACAGAGTTCATAAATGTATATTTTCAGAGATGTGTAAAGCTCCAGAGTTACGGGTTTATAATTTTTGAGAAATGTGCACCAAATTCAGAAACGAGAACAGCAGAGTTGCCTGAATGAACATATAATTATATTTATTCCTTTTTAATTCAGTCAGTTGTCTGAACATGTGTTACGCGTATGCAGCAATTATAAAAGAGTTCTTGTAAAGTTTGTATACAGATACAAAGGAATAGACAGCGAGGTTTTACTTGGTACAACTGATACATGTGTGCAGTGAAAAGTATTGGTTTCTAGACTTCGTCAATTCAATCAAGCTGAGTTCCCTTCCAAACACTAGTACATTGTTCTGTTGTGATTTGAGAATTGTAGCCCGTGAGTCTCCATTTTGAATGCTAGGTTTTCAGTTATCACTCTTTTTGCTCCCCTCAATCGATTCATACGTACAAAACAATTAGCTTGGTGGTAATTCTCATTAGCTTGTGTTATCCTCTCATCTAGAATTTATATGCGCTTATTGCGAACTAAATAAGGCCATTAGCTTGTCTGCACACATGACCACAACTTTGTGTGTAGTCGACCGTGCAACTTCCGGCTGGTGACTCGATTACACAAAATAAATTACCTACACTTAGACTAATAACAGCTTCAACACAAGGAAGTATACAAAGTCACTAACGCAAACCTACACAGGCAACACTTCTTCGGTGGCAATTCTCATTGCGACAATCACCTTTGCCGCTGCATTTACCCTGCCTGGAGTGTATAGCAACGATCCTGGAAGTGAGGGACTTCCCATCATGTCTAAGAAGTTTGCTTTTCAGGTATTCTTGATCTCTGATGCCTTAGCGATGTGTGCTATTTTCCTGTGGCCTTCATATGCAAATAGCCAGTTGGGAGGATTATGAGTTCTTACTTTTTAAAATATCCTTCATTGAGAACAAACGTAGTTTGCATATGTGGAAACAGCTACGGCTTTTCAACTGGCTTATACACCGTGCTTTCTCCACGTCTCCACTCTCCACTGGCATTTATATTAAAGATGGGACAAAGATGGAAGAATTTCACAAGATTTGGAACAAAATACAAGAATTAAATATAACCTGTTTTTTCAAGGAACAATAATAAAAATATGAGTATTTCTATAACATTTATTACATATAAACTCAAATGCGGTTAGTTAAGCATAAGCATAGACAAGATGATCGAGGTCAAACCATACTAAGAAGATCAGACTTGTAATTTCGACCTACGCGGTATTTAAGCTTAAGGAACGGAAGCTCGCCAATCACCTTAGTAAGAATGGGCATCATAGGTACCCATACGCAAATTCCGATAGCCAGCCAGTGGATATCTGGAGCCAGTACTGTGTACAACCCAGTTGAAAAAGCCACGGTTGTTGTCACGTACGCAAACCACATGAGATTTTTAGTAATGGTCCTGTAATAAATCAAGAACTCATAGTCCTTCCACCTTGCTGTGATGCATATGAAGGCAACGAAAAACGAGGAGCACATTGCTAAGGTGTTAGAGATCAAGAATGCTACAAATGCAGTCTTGTGAGACATGATGGGTTGTCCCTCACTTCCAGCAGCACTGCTGTATCCTCCAGGTAGGGTGAATGCAGCAGCAAAGGTGATTGTTGTAACAAGAATCGCCACTAATGAAGTGTTGCTTGTGTATATTTTACTTAGGGACTTTACATCATTCCTTGACGAATCAGTCATTATTCGCATTGTATGCGTGTGAAGATTATTAACAGAGTTGGCATCTCGGGGATCAGCTCTCAGCATAAGTTTCATCACTTCATTCTGCATGAATTTGAATGAAGGTACAATTAAATGGAGCTGACACTATAGTAGCAAAGCTTAGTTATCCGTACTACATGGACAATATTGAGCAAAAGTGTTGAGAAACTAAAAACATGCATTATATTCAAAAATAATAATGGTATTACATAAATTTACATGGAAAAATAAGTGCAGTAGCATCTTGTTGAATAAACACGGCTGCACATTTCAGCAATCAATTTGAACAGCACATACATGACATTTTTTATACTCTGAACTATACACTAAAAGTCATCTAGATACATTTGCTTCAGAAAGCTAAAACATCTTATATTTTGAAACGGAGGGAGTATTATATATATTTACGTTTGCACTATTTTAATACCACCTATACAATTTAAATCTTACTAGTATCATGTATATACTATCACACAACTTGTTTAACACCTTTTTCCGGTAGAGTTATCTAATTTTTCAATCCGAGATTGTGGTCCTACACGGTATGTATAATGAAGTAAAGCTATACTGCAACTTTGATTCTCGGTAAAGTAATTTGTGTATTTTGCTTGTATCGGCATTTGGGCTCATGAACTAATTTTATTTTCTAACTCCAAGTAATCAGATCTTTAACCAAGTGTTAAATTAAGTTGAACAAATGTTTAGCTGATTCTATGAATATACAACTTATATTCTTTGTAAGGTAAAGATGAGATGCCTATTGATTGTTCAAACTAAGTAGCCAGTAGTCAAAGTTGAAAAAGAAACCAATGGCAGGGACGCATGGCATGTCGTACAGAAAAATTGAAATATGAGGTTATAGTAGTAGCAGCGATAGAAGCACGATATTAAGACAAATTGCATTACGGGCAAAAAGAAAATTCTATTAATATCAGGGCATGCCAAGATTTCTCATTTGAGTATTTTACTTGGACAAGAGGATCACATAAAATTCGTGGTTTAAGCGCCTTCTCACTTCCCTCATAAGTGGTTTTTCGTAATTGTTAAGTTAAAGAGTAGTTGACATATGTGTTTGATAGATTAATTAAATAACCATATCCTTTATGGCAAATAAATTACATAACCATTTGTATGCAGCTGCATCAGGGATGATTCGACGATTAAGAACATGCTTGAATAATAGAGAGATGGGTGCATCACAGTAAAATAGTATTTAGCTTATTTATTTGCAACCGTTTATATGGTCTCTCTTATATACTGACACCATGGGTGTACCCATTTTATGTGGTTTATCCCACATTTTGGTTAGGACAACAATGTAATAAGATAGGCTATATATAATGCATCGTCTATGTTCCAGAGGCTGGGGGTAATAAAGTTACTATCATCTTAAAAAAAAAACGTACCCAGTTTAAAGTCTTGGCACGATTCATGATGCCCGACAGTACCCAAGCTGCTGACGTGCCCTTGTTGTTACCCACTGTCGTGTCTATGTCTTCGTGAGACAGTAAAGAAGCAACTATTTTAGGATCGCACTTATCTACAGCGAAATGTAGTGCTGTATTTCCATTCACGTCTTGCATGTTGATGATTTTGCGAAGTTGTGGTGTCTCCATGATAAATTTAACGAACTCTGTGTAGCCATACAATACAGCTGTATGAAGGCATGTCTGACGGTCAAGCCGTGTTCCACGGCAGGGGGCATCTGGACAGTGGTTAAGGAGCTCTCGGGCAATATCAACATGACCACCATATGCTGCAACCTGAAGGAGAGTATAACCATCCCTTGTCATCTCATACCCTAAAGAAGAATCATGCTGCAGAAATTCTCGTAGCACGTCGATCTTGTTGCGATATACAGCAGTACACACCGGAGTAAACACATCATTGTGAGCTTCTCTAGCCAGTTGAGGACGTGTTGCCATAATTCTCCTAGCAATATCTGAAAACAAATAGTAGCTATGAATGATGGATCACAGCCAAGGGATGATGCTATTAATTGCGAGAATTAGTATAGTTTATCCTTGGATTAGAGATCTCACCTACATTTCCATTTCTCGCTGCTGCATGGAGAGAATTATGGCCAAACTGTCCCCCATGAGCAGAATCATGAAGGTCAAGTAGTCTCTGTGCAACTTCAGTAAAATTCCGCATCACGGCAATGAACATGGGCGAGTCATTGTGCGTGTTCACGCCTTTGGACAGAGCGGGCTCTGCTTCTATCAGCTCCAGTGCAAGCGATGTGTGGCCGCTGCGGATGGCATGGTGAAGTGCATTGCATCTATCCTTGTCTTGCTGCAAGATCGCAGCACCCATCTGATTTGCTTTGTGGCATTCGAGTAAGACGGATGCCACAGCGACATGGCCACTTCTCACGGCGGCGATAAGTGGTGTCTCCAAGTCCAGGTTTAGGACGGCGAGGAGAGAGCTCTGCGGTGTTACCACATCCTTGCAGAATTCGGTGTGACCATTGGTGGAGGATATGTGGAGGCAGGTGTTCCTGTATGGAGTCCTCCCAAGTAGAATGTCTGGATTATGAAGAGCATAGTGCTTCATTAAAATTGAATTACCAGATGTGGCTGCTCTCATGAGGTCCTGGTCCATCTGATTCTCTCCCTAATTTGCTCCTCCTTTTCCTTCTCCTCCTGGCGAGATTTTACTGAAAGAAAGCAAAAAAAAAAAAAAATAAGCTAGGATGCAACACAATTCTGAAAATTTGAATAAGCTTTATGATCCTCTAGCGGTGATCTCCCGATAAGAAGGGGTGCTCGGATGGTCAACTGGATCGGCTAAGAGATCCTTCAACTCTGTAAACCTTGGTATCCTAATAACATGTGCAGCGTCATCAGTTCGGGTGCGATAGGAGCTGCGGTTGCCGTGCCAGATCCAGTGTCTACCTGCCGGCAACTACTCTAGCTAAAAGCAACATGACAGATTAAGAGTAAAGACACTATCTATATAGACTAGCTGGCCTTAGGTAGTATGAGTTGTAAGAAAATCCGTAAATTAATCATGCAATAATTAATTGAAGAAAACGAGCAAACTGCATTGAATACCAAATAAAGACGTCGGCGGTGAAATAGTACGTACCGCATAGATTAGAGATCGAGAACGTAGAGATCGATCGCAGAATGAAGAGCGCAGCTCACTAGCTAGTGTTCCAAGCAGATGTGAGATGGCAACAACTTAAGGACGTTGGTGGTCAATTCGGTCGTTCACTGAAATCATTCTACTCCCTCCGTTCCAAAATAACTGTCTTAGATTTGTCAAAAAGTGGATGTATCTAGACATGAAACAAATATAGATACATTCAATTTTATACAACTTTGAGACACTTATTTTGGGACGGAGGGAGTATTAGGCAGATGCGAGGATAGCACTACCTTTAATAAAGTAGTCATTTGACTATACAAAAGAATGTGATGGCAAGAACTTCAAGAGGCCGGATGGCAATTCCGTCCTTCAGTTAATCTGTGTACGCATCATTCCATTAGGCCTGAGACGGTGCATCCTTTAACAAAGTTCTTGAAACGGGGAACCTTTAATAAAGTTAGTCATTTGATGTACTTAACCAATAGGTAACCGGTATAGTCAAATTGGTAATTCTTGTCATACCACGTTCAGAATATAATCTATTGCCTTCTGTTTATAATTACTCCATAGACCTAATGATTCTCTACCATATGATGAATTGGCTTGATTTGGTGTTTTTCTTTCATACAAGCGGCCACTTTAAGGCGAAGACACTAAATTACTTAGCGTGCGATTTATTTTTGCACCATTGCAGCAGGTTTGGCTGCCCAATTGTTGCCATACGCATCCATGTCCTCATGTCGTCGATAAGCAACATATGTAAATGCCTCTCGTGTCGGATGTTTGATAGAGTTATCCTTGTTTTATATGTCTATGCACCCTGTGTCAAAGTGACCTTCTGATGTTCCTGTAAAGCGCGTCGTTGCTGGTAAGTTGTAGTGTAAGCAGTGTCTGTGTAGTTGGTGTAAACACGGAGCTCCATCTTCATATTTCTCGTGGAAACTCGTATTGCACCTTCCTGACAGTACGGCACGATTCTTCCTGTCCACGTTTCTACTGCCATTTTTTAGACTGAGCATGTGATCCTTGGCACCGTTTTCGAATTTCTGACGTGCTTGAGTTTTGAGCTCGAAAGGTGTTGTGTCTCCACTTTGTTTTGTGGACTCTAATCCCAGCACTAGCGGCACCAGTAAGATGATCTCTGGAAAAGCTGTCTCAAAGCAGTCTCAAAAGCAGTCGGCTCAGCATTAAGTACTATAATATCAAGAATCATCCTTGAAAAAACTAGTGGGTAGGTTTGCGGTGCCTTCTTTCATAGGATACCTTGCCAATACTACATGGATCGAGGATGCAACCTTTATTGTGTCTGACACTAGAAGAAACAAGATAGGTATCCCTTTTTATTTGAATATATTTTTCGATAAAGGGAATATATTCATATCAAGATGATACAAATTACATCCAGGCTTTGCAACAACATATTGTTCGGAGAAACTCAAGATATCACGGCTGCACACAACCTATAGAAGAAAAAGTATAGAAAAAAACCTGTCGAAACAAACAGAAACTTGCAACACAACAAGCACTATGGAAACAACACCTAGATATCGAAAAGGATTCTCCGAAACGTCCCCTCTAGGAAGTTAACGGTGCACATACACCATCATCGTCCGATCCAACCAACAGTCAGATTCAGGGTTTTCACCCCGGTGAGGTTTCTTCTCCAAACAATGCCTTCAACAAGGGAACGATTAGGAAGCCGTCATTGCTAGAACAACCACGAAGGTCGGCCTGTGGGCTTTCGCCCTTGAAAACTAAGACCACCAACACTAGTAGAAAAAGGGCCTTCCGTCCGGAGCTTTAGTCCCGGCCCAGTTTGGACTCAGGACTAATGTGACCATTAGTCCCGGTTCCAACGGCTAGGACCCCGCACGGGCACAACCAGCCTTTAGTCCCGGGTCAAGCGGGAGCCCGTTTAGTCCCGGTTGGTGTCCCCAACCGGGACTAAAGGTCTATATTTAGTCCCGGTTGGTGACACCAACCGGGACTAAAGAATTTCCTATATATCATCGCCCCTGCCCGCCCTCTCCTCTGTTTTTCCTCCCCTAGGTGTATGCTGGTTGTTTCTCCCTTCTCATGCACATGAGGTGCTTGATGAAATGCCTGAGAGCATGATGCCACTTGAGTCCACACAAAACAAACATGATATGAAGTGCCCGAGCCACACTTAAGCTTTCTCCTCTTTTTTTCCTCCTCGATCGAGGTTAGCTACTTTATCCTTTCATCTGTCATTGATAAAATGCATTTGTCGATATACAGTGGTCATTTCTCTATTCATGATGTTTTGTAATGGTTTTTGATATACTTATACAATGCAGATGAGCCGGCAATGGATGTACAGTGACCGACACTCTGCCGAGTTCATTAGGGGTCTGCATGATTTTATCGGTGTGGCTGAGGCAAACAATCGAAATGGTTTTATGTGTTGTCTGTAAGAATACGAAGGATTACTCTTCCTCGAGAGTCCTTCACACCCACCTGCTTTGGTCCGGTTTCATGACCAGCTATAATTGTTGGACCAAGCATGGAGAAAGAGGGGTTATGATGGAAGACAATGAAGAAGAAGAGGACGATGACAACTATCCTAGGTTCCCTGAGTACGGTGATACTGCAATGGGGGAAGCTGAAGAAGAGGCATCAGCTGAAGAAGAACTTGATGATCTTCGTCGGGCCATTCTTGATGCACAGAGAGACTGCGAAAGTGAAAAGGAGAAGGAAAAGTTGGAGCGCATGTTAGAGGATCACAAAAAATTGTTATACCCAAAATGCGAAGATGGCCACAAAAAGCTGGGTACCACACTGGAATTGCTGCAATGGAAGGCACATAATGGTGTATCTGACATGGGAAATACTGCCATAATAAAGAAATTACTTCCAAAGGATAATGAATTGCCCGTTAGTAATTATGAAGCAATGAAGGTTCTCTGCCCTCTAGGATTAGAGGTGCAAAAGATACATATGCATGCCCTAATGACTGCATCCTCTACCGCAGTGAGGAGTACGAGAATTTGAATGCATGCCCGGTATGCGGTACATTGCGGTGTAAGATTAGGCGAGATGACCCTGATGATGTTGAGGGCGAGCACCACAGGAAGAGGGTTCCTGCCAAGGTGATGTGGTATGCTTCTATATTAGCACGGTTGAAACGTTTGTTTAGAAACAAAGAGCATGTCAAGTTGTTGCGATGGCACAAAGAAGACCGTAAGAAAGAACAGATGTTGAGACACCCGCTGATGGGTTGTAGTGGAGAAAAATTGATAGAGAGTTCCCGGACTTTGCAGAAGAAGCAAGGAACTTAAGGTTTGGTCTAAGTAGGCATGAATCCTTTTGGGGAGCAGAGCTGTAGTCATAGCACCTGACATGTGACTCTATGTATCTATAACCTTCCTAGTTGGATGTGCATGAAGCAGAAATTCATTATAATGCCAGTGTTCATCCAAGGCCCGAAGCAGCCCGGCAACGACATTGATGTGTACCTACGGCCAATTATTGAAGAACTTTTATAGTTGTGGCAAGAAAAATGTGTACGTATGTGGGATAAGCACAAACATGAGGGATTTGACCTACGAGTGTTGCAGTTCGTAACCATCAATGATTGACCTGCTCTTAGTAACCTTTCAGGATAGACAAACAAGGGATACAATGCACGCACTGTTTAGATGGGACCGAAATTATATATTTGGATAAATGTAGGAAGGTTGTGTACCCGGGGCATCGTCGATTTCTTCCGATCAAGCATCCCTTAAGAAAGAGAGACAAGCATTTCAAATGTGAGGCAGATCACCGGAGGAAGCCTATCCACCGTACTACTGATGATGTATTTGGTATGGTCAAGGATTTAGAAGTAATCTTTGGAAATGGTCCTGGCAGTCAATCTGTTCCGAATGACGCTAACGGACACTCAACCATGTGAAAGAAGAAATCTATATTTTTGGAACTACCCTATTGAAAAGTCCTAGAGGTCCGCTCTGCAATCGACGTGATGCACCTGACGAAGAATCTTTGCGTGAACCTGCTAGGCTTCCTAGGCGTGTATGGGAAGACAAAAGATACGCCGGAAGCACGACAGGACCAGCAACGCATGAAAGACCGAGACGACAAGCATCCAATGAAGACAGATAAATGACATCTACGTCCCGCCACCTACGCTTTTAACAAAGCAGCAAATGAAATATTTTTTGAATGCATGAACAATATCAAGGTCACATCTGGCTTTTCGTCGAATATAAAGAGAATACTGAATATGGCAGAGAAAAAATTCCAAAACCTAAAGTCTCATGACTACCACGTGCTTATGACGCAATTGCTTCCGGTTTCACTGAGGGGGCTTCTACCGGAAAATATTCGAGTACGAACCTATGTGCATTCCACAACACAATTTCGTAGAAGGTAATCAATCTAGAAAATAGACAGAGGTTATTGAATGATGTGTTCCAATGTCTTGTCAGTTTTGAGTTGGTGTTCCCACCATCCTTCTTCAACATTATGACACATCTCCTAGTTCAACTAGTCGATGAGATTTCCATTCTCAGTCCTGTATTTCTACATAATATGTTCCCCTTTGAGAGGTTCATGGGAGTCTTGAAGAAATATATTCATAACCGTGCTAGGCTAGAATGAAGCATCTCCAAGGACTATGGAACAGAGGAGGTCATTGAGTTTTGCGTTGACTTTATTCTTGACCTTAAGCCGATTGGTGTTCCGCAATCGCGGCATGAGGGGAGACTGAGTGGAAAAGGCACGCTAGGAAAGAAAGCAATGATAAGTATGGACGGGAATTCTTTCACTCAAGCACACTACACAGTTCTACAAAATTCTACCTTGGTGGCTCCGTATATAAAGGAACACATGAATATTGTATGCTCCAAAAACCCGAGGCAGTCTGACTCCCGATTACACATGAACACATGGCGACTTTTGGCGGTTGGTTGCAAATACATCTCATGAATGACACTGATGACCCACAAGTATAGGGGTGTATCGTAGTACTTTCAATAAATAAGAGTGTCGAACCCAACGAGGAGCAGAAGGTGCTGACAAGGAGTTTCGGTAAAGGTTTCACTGTAAATACTAGCAGACAAGTTTTTAGGGGCTTTGATATTGCAGGTAAATAAAATGCGAGTAAATAAAAGACAGTAATAATAATTGCAGCAAGTGGCCCAATCCTTTTTAGAGCAAAGGACAAGCTGGTTGGTTTACTTATGATCACCAAATGTTCTTGAGTACACACGGGATTCTAGTCAAGTGCTTTCGCTTCACATAGTTGATTAATCTTCATTGTTTTGATAAGTGTTGTGTGGGTGAACCTATGCTAATGCACTGCCCTTACTTGGACAAATACATACTTATGATTATACCCCTTGCATGCATCCGCAGTTACAAGAAAGTAATTAAGATAAATCTAACCACAGCCTTAAACTCTGAGATCCTACGCTCCCTTATGCATCGGTATACTAACGGGGGTTTAGGTTTCTGTCACTCCGGCAACCCCACAATTAGCAACCAAATACACAATGCATTCCTCTAGGCCCATAGAGGTGAAGTGTCATGTAGTCGACGTTCACACGACACATCTAGAAGAATAGCACCACAACTTAAATATCAAACCATTAAATATTACTCAACATAATTCCACTACTAACAGCATGACTTCTCCCATGTCCTCAAGAACTAAACTACTACTCACAAGACATCATATGGATCATGATCAGAGGTGATATAATGATGAATAACAATCTGAACATATACTTCAATTCACCGATAAAACTCAATAGCATCAACCACAAGGAGTAATTAACACCGGGAGAGTTTCCCCTATGAACTAGACAAAGTATAGCCCTAGATGTTACAGTGGAAAGAGATGGGACAGCCGTGATGGTGGTGATGGTGATGGAGATGATGATGATGATCCCGATGAAGTCCTGCACGATGACGATGAGGATGGCGATGATCTCCCCCCTTCGGGAGGGAATTTCCCCTGCAGATTTCTCCCTGCCGGAGAGCTTTTTCTCTCTCTCTCTGTTGTTTCCGCCCGTGGAGGCGGCGGAATATTTCTTCTCCAACTCTCCGTGGCTTAGGGTTTCTGGGGGATGAAGTACGCGAAGGGGCGACCAAGGTGGGGCCCGCGCCCAGGGTGGTGTGGGCTCCTCCTGGCCCATCTCAGCCTCCCCTTTTGGCTGACACCATCTTCTGATAAAATAGTAACTTCTGTCTTCTTGGACATATTTTAGAGCTCCGGAAATATAGTGTCTTGACGGTGCTTTTTCCAGCTGAAATCTGGCTCCGGAAGTTTATCATCCAATAATCATCAAACATGCAAAATAAGACAAAATAACATAAGTAACACATCTTAATATGAAATATATCAATGAATAACAGTAAATTATGCTATAAAATAGTGATGCAAAAATGGATGTATCAACCCCCCAAGCTTAGACCTCACTTGTCCCCATGCGAAAGCTGAGCTCAGTAAACTAAAACAAAAGTTTATGGAGTGAAGCGTTGATAATAAAGAATACGGACAAGAAGCATCAGTATTTACTTAACAACACAATTCATCTTAAACAGCAACTACTCTTCATATAACATAACTTGGCCATGAGTAGTGAACAAACCACAATAAAAATACACGAAGGAAATTATAGATTAGTAATGGCACACTTCATTCTTGGTCATAGAACAATAAGCAATCAATACTTATCTTTCGAAATGAGTCTTTATATTAGAGCTTATATTGCAGAACCTCCACACTCAATTATCACACCCTCTTTATAGTCATTGATAACTTCCAAAGCTATATTCTTAGAGGCAAAAGTCTTTGTGCCAATGATACGTCTCCAACGTATCTATAATTTTTGATGTTCCATGCTTGTTTTATACCAATTGCTACATGTTTTGCATCTACTTTATGACAATTTTATACATTTTTTGGGACTAACCTATTAACAAGATGCCGAAGTGCCAGTTCGTGTTTTCTGCTGTTTTTGTATTCCAGAAAAGCTAGTCTGGAAATATTCTCGGAATTGGACGAAACTTCACGGACATCCCTATTTTTCCAGAAGACACCAGATGGAGCAAAGAAGCGACGGAGGGGAGCCACAGGGGCCCCACACGCCACTAGGGCGTGCCAGGCCCCTAGGCCGCGCCCTAGTATGGTGTGGGCCCCTCGGGGCTCGTCAGTCGCCGCCCTTTCGCCTACTTATCACCCCCGAGAAAATAACCCTAAGTGCCCGAGCCATTATCCACGAAAAGTTCCAGAGACGCCGCCGCCGTCAACCCTAGCTCGGGAGGGTCCAGAACCTCTTCCCGGCACCCTGCCGGAGAGGGGAATCGTCACCGGAGGCTTCTACATCGCCATGCCTACCTCCGGAGTGATGCGTGAGTCGTTCATCCTTGGACTACGGGTCCATAGCAGTAGCTAGATGGTTGTCTCTCCTATTTGTGCCATCATATTTAGATCTTGTGAGCTGCCCCACATGATCAAGATCATATTATTGTAATGCTACATGTTGTGTTTACTGGGATCCGATGAATATTGAATATTATGTCAAGTTGATTATCAATCTATGCCCTATGTTATTTATGATCTTGCATGCTTTCCGTTACTAGTAGATGCTTTGGCCAAGTAGATGCTTGTAACTCCAAGAGAGAGTATTTATGCTAGATAGTGGGTTCATGCCTCCGTTTAATCTGGGACAGTGACAGAAAGTTCTAAGGTTGTGGATGTGCTGTTACCACTAGGGATAACCTAACGATGCTATGTCCACAGACATATGTGTTTGTTTACATTACGCGCTTTACTTAATGCGATTATCCGTTGCTTGCAACTTAATACCAACGGGGAACTCGGATGACAACCCGGCGGTGGATTATTAGTCATAGACGCTGTTGGATAACGGTCTATGTATCATGTCGTAATGCCCAATTAAATATCATAGTAATCATCATGCCATGTATTTGCATTGTCATGCGCTCACTATTTGTCAATTTCCCAGCTGTAATTTGTTTACCCAACATGTTAGATATCTTTATGGAGAGACACCACTAGTGAACTGTGAACCCCGGTCCATTCTTTTACACTGATTAAACAATCACAAACTGCAAACTGTTCCTTTTTCATTCTCTGCAATTTAATACTCATTTTTCACACGAGACGTTTAATCCTTTATTTTCAGTAAGCCAGTGAGATTGACAACCTCACTATTTCGTTGGGGCAAAGTATTGTGATTGTGTTGTGTGCAGGTCCACGTTGGTGATCGTGTTGCGCCGTGCGAGCCACCAACAACCTTCTGAAGAATTGTTGCTCCTACTGGTTCGATAAACCTTGGTTTCATACTGAGGGAAAACTTGCTGCTAGGCTACATCAAACCTTCCTCTTGGGGTCTCCCAACGAGCAAGTATGTCTTGCATCAAGCCTTTTTCTGGCGCCGTTGCCGGGGAGTCAGTAGTCTTCTACAAGGAGAGTTTCACACTTCCAATCTCTTTACTTTGTTTTTGTCTTGCTTAGTTTATTTTATTTTATCTTGTTTGCTTTCAATTATCAAAAACACAAAAAAATTAGTTACTTGCTTTTATTTTATTTTCAAGTTATTTTCTGCCTTAGTTTTAATTCTGCTAAAATGAGTACTCCTGAGAACACTAAGTTGTGTGATTTCACTAGCACAAACAACAAAGATTTCATATGCACACCTATTGCTCCACCTACTACTCCAGCAGAGTTTTAAATCTTGTTATGAAAGAGCAATTTTCTGGTGTTGGTACTGATGATGCTGCTGTTCACTTTAATAACTTTCTTGAACTTTGTGAAATGCAAAAGCTCAAGGAAGTAGATGGTGATATTATTAAACTGAAACTTTTTCTTTTCTCTTTGAGAGGACTGGTGGCTCTAGGTTGATAGTGCTAGAAACAATGCTTGTACGTCACACGTCAGTTGGGAACCCCAAGAGGAAGGTATGATGAATGCAGAAGTAAGTTTTCCCTCAGTATGAAACCAAGGTTTAATCGGAATAGTAGGAAAACGAGGTTTGCTTCGAAGGTGTTGGTGAAGGAGTGTAGTGCGGCGCAACACCAGGGATTCCGGTGCCAACGTGGAACCTGCACAACACAACCAAGTTATTTTGCCCCAACTTAACGTATCGAATGGAAAATGATGTTTGTTTGCATAAAACAGTAGAGAACAATGATTGCAGTAGATTGTATTTCAGATGTAAAAGAATGGACCGGGGTCCACAGTTCACTAGTGGTGTCTCTCCAATAAGATAACTAACATGCTGGGTAAACAAATTACAGCTGGACAATTGACAATTGATAAGTGCATATAACATGCATGTGTGAGCTGTGGTGTCTACTATGAGATTCATTTGGGCATTACGACAAAGTACATAGACCGCTATCCAGCATGCATCTATGCCTAAATAGTCCACTTTCCGGTTATCATCCGTACCCCTTCCAGTATTAAGTTGCAAGCAACAGACAATTGCATTAAGTAATGTGCGTAATGTAAACAATACATTCATCCTTGAGTAAAGCATTGCTGTTTTACCCCTAGTGGCAACAACACATCTACAACCTTAGAACTTGCTGTCACTATCCCAGGTTAAATAGAGGTTGAACCCAACTATCATGCATAAATACCCCCTCTTGGAGTTACAAGTATTCACGTGGCCAAAGCTTCATCAAGTAACGGAGAGCATGCAAGATCACAAATGACATAGACATGATAATATAATATTCAGCTCCACATAGGTATCAATATAAGTCAGATCCCAGCAAACACAACATGTAGCATTACAATAAGATGATCTTGATCATGATAGGCAGCTCACAAGATCTAAACATGATGGCACAAGTGGAGAAGACAACCATCTAGCTACTGCTAAGTAAAGCACATAAGATGTGAAAGAATTAAAATATAGTTTCACTAGAGATGACCTGATAAGTTTGTTAATGAAGAAGGGGATGCCTTGGGCATCCCCAAGCTTAGACGCTTGAGTCTCTCTGAATATAGTTGGGATGAACCACGGGGGCATCCCCAAGCTTAGGCTTTTCACTCTTCTTGATCAAATAATATCACCCTTCTCGCTTGATCCTTGAAAACTTCCTTCACACCAAACTCAAGACAGTTCTCATTAGATGGTTAGTGCATAATCAAAAATTCTCATATTCTATAATGATACAATCAATTCCAAAGCTTCTGGACATTAGCTACAGCCACCAATGCTTTGTGGAGCAAAGAAATCCACACAAACACAGTAAAAGAGCGAATGCAAAACAAAAGACAGAATCTGTCAAAAACAGAACAGTCTGGAATGACGAATTTTTTCGAAGCACTTAAGTTGCTCAGATGGATCTGGCCTAAAATAATGAAAGTTGCGTACATATCTCAGGAATATGCGTGATTTTTCTCAGAATGTTTTGAATTTTCTACAGGGAGATAGGCTCAAATCCGTGACAGCTAAAAATCTGTCACTGCGCAGAAATCCAAATCTTGCATCAACTTTCAATATAGAACTTTACTTGGCACAACATTGCGATAAAATAAAGATACAAAGGAGTTGCTACAGAAGTAACAAAACTCCTTGAGAAAAACTAAAAATAAAAGATAAAGGGTTGCCTCCCTAAAGCGCCTTCTTTAATGCCTTTAGCTAGGCTAAAAGATTTTAATGATGCTCTTATAGGAATAGAACTTGAAAAACAAAAGAGAGCATCAAGAGGCAAATATCAAACGCATTTAAGTCTAACCCACTTTCTATGCAAGGGAACCTTGTAACAAAATAAATTATTGAAGCATAAAGCAACTAGCATAGAAAGATGAAACAAGTACAACTTCAAAACTTTCAACATAAAGAGAGGTGTTTTAGTGACTTGAAAACTTTTACAACCATATTTTCCTCTCTCATAATAACTTTCAGTAGCATCATGAACAAACTCAAGTATATAACTATCACATAAAGCATGCTTTTCATGATCTACAAACACATAATTTTTATTAAGTTCAAAAACAGTGGGGTCATTAAACCCACTTTTGACAATAGTAGTATAATAAATATCATTAGGCAATATAGGACCATCATCAAGAGCATTATCATATATAGCATTAGGGAGCCATTGTTTTATTTCTGAAATTTCGTTTTCTTGAGTCAAGGAGCTTGTTACGTAAAATTTATCAAAAAGAGATATTTCAAAAGAATCATGGCATTCAACAATATAACACTCTTCCTCCTTAGGTAGGCATGGAGGGCAATTAAATAGTGTAAGAGTTGAAGAGTTACTGTCATTAGAAGGTAGATCCTCCTTTTGTTCTTCACTCTCCTCCTCTTTTTCATCCAATGAGATCACAGTTTCAGCAATTTCCTCTTCCTCAGGTTCCTGCGAGGCACAAGTTTCATCTTTTTGAGGAAACATCCTCTCAAGATGTTCAGTAATGTAAGAATTATTATCCTTGTAGGTATCACATCAATATTTAAGTATGGCAATACATTCAGATTTATAAGGGGCATCAGTTTTATGTTCAAGATAAGAACTAATTTCAAGGGCACCCTTAAAAACAATAAACTCTTCAATTTGTTCAAGATTACCAAAATCGTAGTTTCCTTTAGCATAGGCAGCCAAGGTTTCATTATCAGTATACTCACATTGGAAAGGGAGATGTTTGTGCCTTCTATAGCAAAGAGATTCATTAAAGCAGTAGGATTCATCATATGTAGAACATAAGTTCTTAGCAAAACCATTCAATCTTCTTATTTGTTCCCATAGATGTTTTCCTTTTGGAGAGAAGCGGTAATTCTTATAACGAGACCCAGTTTCATAGAGATAAGACATTGAAAACAACTAGTCATAATAGTAATTTGAAATAAAAAGGAACTAATTTTTTTGTGTTTTTGATAAAGAGAGCAAACAAGACTAAATAAAAATAAACTAAGCAAGATAAATAACAAAGTAAAATGATTGGGTGTGAGAGACTCCCCTTGCAGAAGCAATTCTGTTTTCCCCGGCAACGGCGCCAGAAAACATGTTGGTGGCTCTAGGTTGATAGTGCCAGAAACAATGCTTGTACGTCACACGTCAGTTGGGAACCCCAAGAGGAAGGTATGATGAGTGCAGCAGTAAGTTTTCCCTCAGTATGAAACCAAGGTTTAATCGGACCAGTAGGAAAACGATGTTGGCTTCGAAGGTGTTGGTGAAGGAGTGTAGTGCGGCGCAACACCAGGGATTCCGGTGCCACCGTGGAACCTGCACAACACAACCAAATTACTTTGCCCCAACTTAACAGTGAGGTTGTCAATCTCACCGGCTTGCTGAAAACAAAGGGTTAAACGTATCGAATGGAAAATGATGTTTGTTTGCATAAAACAGTAGAGAACAATGATTGCAGTAGATTGTATTTCAGATGTAAAAGAATGGACCAGGGTCCACAGTTCACTAGTGGTGTCTCTCCAATAGGATAACTAACATGCTGGGTAAACAAATTACAGCTGGGCAATTGACAATTGATAAGTGCATATAACATGCATGTGTGAGCTGTGGTGTCTACTATGAGATTCAGTTGGGCATTACGACAAAGTACATAGACCGCTATCTATCATGCATCTATGCCTAAATAGTCCACTTTCCGGTTAACATCCGTACCCCTTCCAGTATTAAGTTGCAAGCAACAGACAATTGCATTAAGTAATGTGCGTAATGTAAACAATACATTCATCCTTGAATAAAGCATTGCTGTTTTACCCCTAGTGGCAACAACACATCTACAACCTTAGAACTTGCTGTCACTATCCCAGGTTAAATAGAGGTTGAACCCAACTATCATGCATAAATACACCCTCTTGGAGTTACAAGTATTCACGTGGCCAAGGCTTCAACAAGTAACAGAGATCATGCAAGATCACAAATGACATAGACATGATAATATAATATTCAGCTCCACATAGGTATCAATATAAGTCAGATCCCAGCAAACACAACATGTAGCATTACAATAAGATGATCTTGATCATGATAGGCAGCTCACAAGATCTAAACATGATGGCACAAGTGGAGAAGACAACCATCTAGCTACTGCTATGGACCCATAGTCCAAGGATGAACTACTCACGCATCACTCCGGAGGCGGGCATGGCAATGTAGAGCCCTCCGGTGATGATTCCCCTCTCCGGCAGGGTGCCAGGAAGAGCTTCAGAAACCCCCGAGTTAGGGTTGACGACAACGGCGGCAGCGAATATGTTCTGGATGAAAGGCTCGGTGTTTTAGGGTTTTCGCATCTCGGGGAATAAATAGGCGAAGGGGCGATGTCGGCGGACCCCCGAGGGGCCCAAACTACCAGGTGGCACGGCTGGGCTCACTGCCACGCCTGGGTGTGGTTTGGCCACCTCGTGGCTTTCCTTCATCTCTCCTTCGGACTCCGTGTACGTGGTGGAAAAATAGGGACCTGGCCTTTTGTTTCGTGCAATTCCGAGAATATTTCTAGAAGTAACTTTCTGAAACCAAAAACAGCAGAAAACAGGGAACTGGCACTGTGGCATCTTGTTAATAGGTTAGTCCCAGAAAATGCATAAAAGTGATACGAAGTGTATATAAAACATGTAGCAAATGGTATAATATGAGCATAGAACAGCAGAAATTATGGATACGTTGGAGACGTATCAAGGACATGCTAAAGAATGGTTGCTATCTTTGCCTAGAAATAGTATTGATTCATGGACTAAATGCAAAGATGCTTTTATTGGAAAATATTATCCTCCTGCTAAGATTATTTCTTTGAGAAGTAGCATAATGAATTTTAAGCAATTTGATAATGAACATGTTGCTCAAGCATGGGAGAGAATGAAATCATTGGTTAAAAATTGTCCCACTCATGGACTGACTACTTGGATGATCATCCAAACCTTCTATGCAGGATTAAATTTTCTTCAAGGAATTTATTGGATTCGGCCGCTGGAGGTACCTTTATGTCCATCACTTTGGGTGCTGCAACAAAGCTTCTTGATGATATGATGATTAATTATTCTGAGTGGCACACCGAGAGAGCTCCAACAGGTAAGAAGGTAAATTCTGTTGAAAACCTCTTCCTTGAGTGCCAAAATTGATACTATTATGTCTATGCTTGCAAATGGTCAAACACATGTTGATCCAAATAATGTTCCTTTAGCTTCTTTGGTTGCTCAAGAAGAGCATGTTGATGTGAACTTCATTAAAAATAATAACTTCAACAACAATGCTTATAGGAATAATTTTGGTAATAGCAATTATAGGCCCTATCCTTCTAATAGTGGCAATGGTTATGGAAATTCCTATGGTAACTCCTATAACAATAATAAGAGTGTACCCTCTGATCTTGAAGTCATGCTTAAGGATTTTATTAGTACACAAACTGCTTTCAATAAAACTGTTGAGGAGAAATTTGGGAAAATTGATGTTCTTGCCTCTAAAGTTGATAGTCTTGCTCTTGATGTTGACTTGTTGAAATAAAGACCATGCCTATGATATTAAAGAGAGCAAAACTCTCAATGCTATACAAGTTAAAATTGATAACAATGTGAGGATGTTAGCTGAATTGCATGCTAGATGGGAAAGAGAGGATGAAATTGCTAGAAAGAATAATATTGCTAGAGTTTATACTATTACTACTTCTGAAAATGCTTCAAACACAAGTGTTAGCAAACCTCCTACCATTAATGGCAAGATAATTGGTGTTGGTAATGTTTCCACTTCTATTGCAAAATGTCCTAAATTGCCTGATAACTCTGAAACTGTCCTTGATAAAGATGCTGAAATTTCTAGCAATAAGGAAGATAATAACTCCATTACTTTGATGATAATAATCTTGATTTTGATGGTTGCAATATTTCTGAAGTAATTAATTCTTGCAAAAGCTTGCTAGAACCTAATGCAAGTGAGATAATGGCTTTTACTAAACATATTACTAATGCTCTCATACAAGTTAGGGAGGAAAAATTAAAACGTGAAGTTCTATCCCTAGGAAGTTAGAAGATGGTTGGGAGCCCATTATTAAATGAAATTGAATGACTTTGATTGCAATGCTTTGTGTGACCTTGGTGCTAGTATTTCTGTTATGCCTAAAAGATTTATGATATGCTTGATTTAGCACCTTTGGAAAATTGTTACTTGGATGTTCTTGCTGATTACTATTAAAAACCTTTGGGAAGAATTGATGATGTTCTTATCATGGTTAACAACAATTATGTCCCCGTTGATTTTATTGTCTTGGAATTGAAGGCCTCCATGCCATTGTGCAAGATTTTCTTCTTAGGTGCTATTATTGATATGAAAGAAGGGAATATAAAATATCAATTTCCTCTCAAGAAAGGTATGGAACACTTTCCTAGGAAGAAGATTAAGCCACCTTATGATTCTATTGTTCGAACAAATTACAATGTTGATGCTTCTTCACTTGGTAATACTTGATGCATGCTTTGTGCCTAGCTAAAAGGCGTTAAAGAAAAGCGCTTATGGGAGGCAACCCATTTTATTTTTCTGCAATTTTTCTTTTATTGAGTCAAGGTTGTTTACTTCTGTAGCAACTCCTTTGTATCTTTATTTTCTCGCATTGTTGTGCCAAGAGTAGCCTCTAATGTTAAGGATGCTTAATTTTGATTGCTGCGCAGAAACAGATTTTTTGTTCACTGTACGAAATTCCTAAAATCACCAGATTGTTAAAAATCTGAAATTTTTTGTGCGTAATCTTTATGAATGTCTGAATCTTTCATTAGTTCAAGTTTTTGATCTGAGCGTCGTAAGTGCCTCGAAAAAATTCGTCTTTGCGGACTGTTCTGTTTTAGACAGATTATGCCTTTTTATTTTGCATTCTCTCTTTTACTAGTGTTGAGTGAAATTCTTTTTTGGGTGGAAGAGCTTCACATAACATCAGTGGCTGTAGCTAATGTTTAAAGTAACAAGTCATATTGCGTCTTTATAGAACATGTGAGTTTTTGATTATGCACTAACCCTCTAATGAGATCTACTTTGAGTTTGGTGTGACGGAAGTTTTCAAGGGTCAAGAGAGAAGGATGATATAATAGGATCAAGAAGAGTGAAGAGCTTAAGCTTGGGGAGGCTCCCATGGATCTCCCCAGCATATTTCAAGAAGACTCAAGCGTCTAAGCTTGGGGATGCCCAAGGCATCCCCTTCTTCATCGTCAAAATTATCAGGTCATCTCTAGTGAAACTATATTTTAATTCTTTCACATCATATGTGCTTTTCTTGGAGCGTCTGTGTGCTTTTATTTTCAGTATTGCTTTTATTTTCAATAAAGCTTGACTGGACCCTAGCATTCTTGATTGGGAGAGAGACACGCTCCGCTTTTTCATGAGAATACTCCTATTCTTCACTTATATTTGTTGAGTATTCATATCTAGCGCTGTTCAGCTTTTAGCTCTTGTTTTCATGTATCTCTTGTCAGAGCTATTAGCTTTCTTTTGTAGAAAGTACTCTCTTGCTTCACTTATATTTGTTTGGAGAGTTGATGAAATAAATTGATTGGTGTTTGGTTGGTTCAGAAAATGTTGCATGTGGTAATTGGTATAAGGAAAAACTTGCTTAATCTTGTAGATCACTAATGGATAACTTGATGCTTGTCAATTGTTTTGAGTTAACAAGTAGATCATGATTAAATTTGTGCATCACATGAGTTAAGCCTATTAGTGAAGAACTACCGTAAAGCTTGTTGAAAATTTGGTTTGCATCGGTGGTATCTCTAAGGTCTAGATATTTTCTAATAAAGGGTTTGGTTAACAAGGAAGACGGTATGAAGTCTTATAACGTTTGCAATATGTTTGTCATATAAAACTTGGTGTACGGGTTGATATTCTTGTTTGCTTACATAACCTTGCTAGCCTAAACTCTGTACTGAGAGGGAATGCTTCTCGTGCATCCAAATCCTTGAGCCAAAATCCATGCCATTTGTGTCCACCATAACTACCTATATGTGGTATTTCCTTGCCACTCCAAGTAAATTTTTCATGTGCTACCTTTAAATTATTCAAAATGTTATTATTCCCTTTTTGTGTCAATGTTTACTAGCTCATGAGGAATTAGTGTGGTTATTCTTTATTCTATTGTCAATGGACTTTTACACCTGGACTAGTGGCATATACATCCGCTTATCCAATAACTTGCAAAAAGAGCTGGCAACGGGGTGCCCAGTCCCAATTAATTACAACTTTAACCAATTAATTCTCTTCACACTTTTGCCCTGATTCATCAGTAAGCAATGACAAACAGTGAAATACCTGAATGTGTGTAAACCAAAGAGAAAGAGGGATGATCTGCCTTGCTGGTAGAAATAACGTCCTTCATGGGAGCCGCTCTTAAAAGTCCGTTTGACAGGTAGAATACTGTTCTCACCCGCTACCATTCGTTGACAATTAACAAACACCTCTCAAAAATAGATACTCCTCCATGGTATGTGATTGATGGAAGGCACCCGAGGATTCGGTTAGCCATGGCTTGTGTTAGCAAGGTTGGGAGGAGTATCAAATATTTTATGCAATCTCTATATGCTTTCAAAAACTAAAAGCTCTAGCACATGACTTAATCCCTGCTTCCCTCTGCGAAGGGCCTTTCTTTTACTTTTATGTTGATTCAGTTTTCCTATTCTTTCTGTCTTCCACAAGCAAACACTAGTGTCAACTTTGTTACAACATGCGTTATATGCAACGTATTGGACTTGTTATACTACTTTGTGTTGACATTATCCATGAGATAAATATGTTGAAAGTTGAAGCAAATGCTGAAACTTAATTCTTCCTTTGTGTTGATTGAATACCTTTTATTAGAAACTATTGCTTTATGAGTTAACACTTATGCAAAACTGTTTGATGCTTGTCTTGAAAGTACTATTCATGAAAACGTTTAGTTTGTGTGATTCATTGTTTACTCATTATCTATTTGGTAGCAAATTATAGACCATTGACTTGGATCACTTCATTCATTTACATGTGCCTTACAATATTATATGATCAAGATTATGTGGTAGCATGTTACCTCAAAAATTATTTTGTTTTTATCGTTTACCTACTCGAGGACGAGCAGGAACTAAGCTTGGGGATGCTGATACGTCTCCAACGTATCTATAATTTTTATGTTTCATGCTTGTTATATACCAATTGCTACATGTTTTGCATCTACTTTATGCACTTTTATACATTTTTTGGGACTAACCTATTAACAAGATGCCGAAGTGCCAGTTCCTGTTTTCGCTGTTTTTGTATTCCAGAAAAGCTAGTCTGGAAATATTCTCGGAATTGGACGAAACTTCACGGACATCCCTATTTTTCCAGAAGACACCAGATGGAGCAAAGAAGCAACAGAGGGGAGCCACAGGGGCCCCACACACCACTAGGGCGCGCCAGGCCCCTAGGCCACGCCCTAGTATGGTGTGGGCCCCTCGGGGCTCGTCAGCCGCCGCCCTTTCGCCTACTTATTCCCCCCGAGAAAATAACCCTAAGTGCCCGAGCATTATCCACGAAAAGTTCCAGAGACGCCGCCGCCGTCAACCCTAGCTCGGGAGGGTTCAAACCTCTTCCCGGCACCCTGCCGGAGAGGGGAATCGTCACCGGAGGCTTCTACATCGCCATGCCTGCCTTCAGAGTGATGCGTGAGTAGTTCATCCTTGGACTACGGGTTCATAGCAGTAGCTAGATGGTTGTCTCTCCTATTTGTGCCATCATGTTTAGATCTTGTGAGCTGCCCTACATGATCAGGATCATATTATTGTAATGCTACATGTTGTGTTTGCTGGGATCCGATGAATATTGAACATTATGTCAAGTTGATTATCAATCTATGCCTTATGTTATTTATGATCTTGCATGCTTTCCGTTACTAGTAGATGCTTTGGCCAAGTAGTTGCTTGTAACTCCAAGAGAGAGTATTTATACTAGATAGTGGGTTCATGCCTCCGTTTAATCTGGGACATTGACAGAAAGTTCTAAGGTTGTGGATGTGCTGTTGCCACTAGGGATAACCTAACGATGATATGTCCACGGGCATATGTGTTTGTTTACATTACGCGCTTTACTTAATGCGATTATCCGTTGCTTGCAACTTAATACCAACGGGAACTCGGATGACAACCCGGCAGTGAATTATTAGTCATAGACGCTGTTGGATAACGGTCTATGTATCATGTCATAATGCCCAATTAAATATGATAGTAATCATCATGCCATGTATTTGCATTGTCATGCACTCACTATTTGTCAATTGCCCAGCTGTAATTTGTTTACCCAACATGTTAGATATCTTTATGGAGAGACACCACTAGTGAACTTTGGACACCGGTCCATTCTTTTACACTGATTAAACAACCACAAACTGCAAACTGTTCCTTTTTCATTCTCTGCAATTTAATACTCATTTTCCACACAAGACGTTTAATCCTTTGTTTTCAGCAAGCCGGTGAGATTAACAACCTCACTGTTTCGTTGGGCAAAGTATTGTGATTGTGTTGTGTGCAGGTCCACGTTGGTGATCGTGTTGCGCCGTGCGAGCCGCCAACAACCTTCTGAAAATTGTTGCTCCTACTGGTTCGATAAACCTTGGTTTCATACTGAGGGAAAACTTGCTGCTAGGCTACATCAAACCTTCCTCTTGGGTCTCCCAACGAGCAAGTACGTCTTGCATCAGCCAAGACAAGGAAGGATAAAAGGCATGATTGACAATATTAATGATATATATGGTTGAATCACAACAACTCAAATGCTTGCTCAAGGAAGAAGGAAATAGGTGTACTGACTCAACATGAAAAGTAAAAGAAAGGTCATTCGCAGAGGGAAGCAGGGATTAAGTCATGTGCTAGAGCTTTTAGATTTTGAAAACATATAGAGAGTAAAAATTAAGCTTTGAGAGGTGTTTGTTAATTGTCAACGAATTGTAGCGGGTGAGAATAGTATTCTCCCTGTCAAACAGACTTTTAAGAGCGGCTCCCATGAAGGACGTTATTCCTACCAGCAAGACAGATCATCCTTCTTTCTCTTTGGTTTACACACATGCAGATATTTCACTGTTTTGTCATTGTTTACTGATGAATCAGGGCAAAAGTGTGAGAGAATTAAGCGGTTAAAGTTATAATTAATTGGGACTGAGCAACCCGTTGACAGCTCTTCTTGCAAGTTATTGGATAAGCGGATGTATATGCCACTAGTCCAGGTGTAAAAGTCCATTTGACAAGTAGAATAAAGCCTAACCACACCACTTCCTCATGAGCTAGTAAACATTGACACAAAAAGGAGTACTAACATTTTGAATAGCTTAAAGGTAGCACATGAAAAATTTACTTGGAGTGGCAAGGAAATACCACATATAGGAAGTTATGGTGGACACAAATGGCATGGGTTTTGGCTCAAGGATTTGGATGCACGAGAAGCATTCCCTCTCAGTACAGTGGTTAAGGCTAGCAAGGTTATGTAGCAAGCATAAGAGTTGGGGGATACACACAAATATACATGTAATAGAACCAATCATGCTATCTTCCCTGTAAGCACAATATTTTAACTCGAAGAATACTAATCTTATTGGCTAACAAGAAAGAAAGATAATGGGATAATATTTTTGCATGTAATTCCCTCCTTCTACTTAAGTTTTCATGGTATTCTTGCCAATGACCAATACTAAGTTTGCCACAATTAATATAATCTACTTGATGTACCCAAAAGTGGCTCCAATACCAATGGCAAGATCAGCACATAGAGAGGATTGCAAGCTAAAATAAAGTGTACCGAAAGTAAAGGTGGAACTTCTCATTAATATTCTGAACAAAAACACACTCAAACCAACGGATATGGATAACTAAAAGGGGTGACACTTCACATCGCAAACCATCTTATAAGATAACTTCTCTACTCATGATATGACCACGAAATTATAAAAACGAAAGGATAAAGATGATACTGGGCACTCCCCAAGCTTGGAACAAGCCAAGGGAGTGCCATTACCCCTTGACGATTTAAACTTGATCTCTTGGTGGTGACTCCTTAATAAGCTTCTCGACCAAATCCTTCAATTCATCTATCTTGTATGTGAGGATGCGAATCATCTCCGTATTGTGTTCGATGCGGTTCATGAACTCGTCAGAAGGTGAATCCCAGCTCTTGGAATTGTTCCCCACTTTTCACTAGACTTAGGTCATTCTTTTCCTGCATTATTAGATCGATCTATATCCCAACAAGTAGGCAACTCCATCTCCGGAACTTCTCAAATTGATACTTGTGGATGAGGGTATGAAAGGGTTACTGGAGTTTGAGGCGAGTGTCTTAGTGTAAAGGCATGACGCGATGCCTCTGTGGGGACCCCGGACTAGCTGTCCGAAATACCCGATTATGCTTAACACAACGATCCTGTGATCAGTCTGTCGTTGCACATAATCCGAATTGGATACCAAAGTTTACATCCATTACAATACCGAATAAAAAGTCTGACATAAATGGTCATTTAGACCAAGTCTTACATAGGTGCCTTCATGGGCCAAACCAAAATATCAGCGGAAGCTATGGCGTAGTAGACATCATATTCTAACGATGGCAACCCGACAGGCAGCTGACTTGTGGAGATCCTTAGTTGGCGTAGAAGTCGCCATACTCCTGCTCGGCGTAGTGCTCCTCCTCGTAGTCTGGCTAGGTCAATAGCCAGGGACGAAACCAATATGAGTACATTTGAATGTACTCGCAAACTACCCCAACATGAGTATGCACTAGTTTTATTTTAGTTGACAACTTTTATTTATTTTAAACATCTCTATATCTTTATTGAAAAAGGTAAGAAGAGTTTTATAACTATCTTTTAAAAGAAACCACCATCTCATTTGTTCTCCAAAACTCCTCCTGTTTCTGACCATGGCTCACCATGGTCCATCTATTTCAACAACTCATACCACTCCATGTGGTATAGCTGTGTAACACCATCTCCAATTCAGTTTCTTTTTAAACTTAAAAACTTTTCCAAAAACTTGCACATGGTCAAAGTAGGGCCTCCCAACTGTCCATATCCGAGGACTCGGCTATTCGAATAGTTTTACACTCTGCAGAGGTAGCACGCTTTTCCCACATCCATCCGGCAACTCATCGTGTCCGCCACGTCTCGCCATACAGGGTGTATGCGAAGTAAGCCGCCGACCATAGCCTGTCCTTTGCTCATGCTAGTATAGGATCCTTCCCATATGACACTTCCAACACAACAAATCCAGCCCTTCGGAATCTAAGTGTGAGGACTCATAGGTTTTGTCCGGCGGTTTATTGTGGAACCTTCAATCCTCCTCCTTATCTTTCATAGAGTTTGAGCGAGGACCTGGGTCAGGGGTAGACCAACAAACTATCCCCTCATGCATGACGGAGTCATCTCCGTCGATGAGGTATCCAGTACTAATATGAGCAAATTATATGACGAAGCCCTTTCCCATATGTGGTGGATGTGGTCGCACAGGGTATCGGATGGTTGACGTAAGTACAAGGACACACTGTGCATTTTTCATAAACATCACCATTTTTTTCCACTTCTCCATTTCAACACCGACATCTCGGCATTTCATATCTCACAAGTAATTGCAAAGGAGTTTTGAATAAATCATATTTGTTTTTCCCATCCTATAATTTGATATACTATCTTATATTTCTACATAAGTGGCAAAATAATCTCCATATACTTTTGAAATGGGTTTTATAAATCTTGCTTTGAGAGTAAAACAGTTATGAAAGTAGATGCATATGTTTGTAGTGCAAGCTCAGAGAATAGCTTGCCTTGCTTGGCAAAGTGATCTTGCTCTTGTTCTTCAATTTCAGCAAACTCTCCTTCCTCAATATATCCGTCAACGTTTTCGTCTAATTAATAAACAAACAATGCAAACAATCACTAAGCTATACAAGCAATCATCTCAACACAACAATCATGAACATCACACATAGCTACTGCACACATCAAACCACACAATTTGGTTTTAAAATAATTGAATTAAACATCATTTATTTATGTTCAAAATTATGGCAGAAACTTGTGGAACAAGTTTAATTCAATAAGTTGAGTTCTGTTGGTCACAAAAATACAAACTAAAATTCTATGGAAAGCTACTGATGTGTAGAAGACAACACCATTTGATTTGGTTCACTTGGAGTTACTAAACTCCCTACACATTTGTTTGAATCCAGTAACTTATAATCAAGTTTTAGTTACCAATTAAGTTCTGTTGATCCTAAAATTAAATCCTTTTAGGGGTAACTAAACATAGCTAAATGTGATCTAACAAAATTGGTCCTAGTTCATTTGGGTCAACCATTAAACATATTTAAATGTTTGAGTGCAGAAGGGTGTTTAAACTTCAACCTTGTACTAAACAAATCCTACTGCACCATTAATTCTACCAAAATTAGGGAAGCTAATACAAGGAAGTACTAAGCTAACAAAATTGGTTTGGAATTATTTACACAAACAGAGTATCAGAAACAAACAAGTTAAAATTTAAACCTTCTGTGTTATTTTTAATAATACTTTTTATTTATTTATCTAAATTAGTTGAATCCAATTGAGTTGGTTAAAAAAATTCATAAGCTTTCCAGAGCAATTGGATTTGATTTATTTGGATGCCTAGATCTTGAGATATTGAATTTTGAAGTTAGGTCCTGTACTGTTTTTCCAGAGAAATTAAATTAGAAAAACTAGCTGTTCTGGATAATGTTTAAAACACTGACAGGTGGGGCCAGCTTGCCAGCGGCTATCTACAGCGAAGCGGTACGTTGCCGTTGGATCTAGATCCAACGGCTCTCAGAGCCTGCGAACGGCGACGACCAAAAATGGGCGGCGCCGCCGCACCGGCGGCACGGTGATGGTCGGAATCTCACCTAGGGGGCTAGGGAAGGCTCGGCGAAGGCGTGGATTGACGGCGGAGGCTCGGGTAAGGCTGCTGGATGAACTTGCGCTTGCTGGGGAGGGCTGGTTCGTCGGTGGCGAGTTCCCGGACTTCCACGGCCTCGGCAGGGACTCCGGCGAGCTCCTGGCGACGCGTCTGTGCACGAAAACGAGGAAAAAAGAGCTCGGGTGAGTGCGGTGAGGGTGGAGAACAAGGTTCAGGGCAGAGAGGGGACAATGGTGGTGTGTGGCATTGCGGCCATGCCGACCTTGACGGCGGCGACGGTTGCGGCCGTGCACGCCCTTCTGGCGGTGCACAGATCAAATTGGAGCGAGGGAGAGTGAGTGGGGGTGGTGTGGAGTTCCAGAGGGGTGCGGGGGTGGTTTTATAGGGTCGGGGCGGTCCACGATGGTCGCGGTTCACAGCGACTCCATGGCGCGCCCGAGGTGATCATTTCCTTGATTCCGCGGCGAGGGTGCAGGGAATCATGGCGGCGTGATGTTTACCGGGGTCCGGACGTTTTCTAGAAGCATCTAGACGAGCTGTGCGTGTCGGCGTGCAGAGAGGTGCGCCAATTTGGGACGGCGCCGTCGGAGTGACTACGGCGATGCAGAGGGGGACAGGGGCCACCACGGCGAGCGGCGTGCTCCAATTTTCCTCCTCTGGGCAGAGACGGCAGAGGCTCGGCGAGCGCTGCAGGGGGTCCGGGCGGCGAAGAAAACGGCGAGCAACGCCATGGCGACACGGCGATGGTCGTCGGGGTTGAAGTCGACGACACTTTTGCAGAAAGCCCCTGCTTCTTCTTTTCTTTTATTTTCCAGTTTCTTTTTAATATCCAGAAGCTTTTCTGGATTTAATTGGGGCACTTAAACATTTTAGAAAAATTTGCAAATAATTGTGGGGCCTCCCCATAACATGTAGAAGCTCCACAAAAATTGGCTTTGCCAAATAAAATGTTTTGCATCATTTTCTTTCATAGGGTTTTGAATTTGGTAATTTGGTTTATTTCAAATTGATTTTACTTTACAATTTTAAAATTAGTTTTAAAAATAGCATTGAAGAGGGAAAATAGTAAGAATCAAAATGGGAGTGTTTACATTACAACTCCACTGACTTTGGTTTGAAAATAATTGAGTTTGTCACTTGAAGAATTTCATGTGACAACTTGTCACTTTTATTTTTCTTCTTTATAACTTTATTTTGTTTCTACTTTTCTTCAAGTGTTCACTAGAGCAAGCAACACACACAACAAGAACAAACAACTTAAGTAACAAGAGCAATCAACACAATAAACAACAAAAGTTTTTGTTGGCTCTCATTTTTGGAATATAATATTGATAATATTTTGGGATGTTACAATCCTTCCCCCCTTAAAATAAATCTCGTCCCGAGATTTGCTAGGCTTGGGTTTTAAGGAGGTCTGGGAATTCGCTTCGAAGATAATCTTCGCGTTCCCAAGTTGCTTCTTCTTCAGAGTGGTTAGTCCACTGGACTTTGTAAAACTTGATCGCACGTCTTCGGGTAACACGAACATCTTCTTCGAGAATTTTGAGGGGTCTCTCACGATAGTCAGGTCTTGGTTCAGGTCGATGGAGAGGTGGTCGATGTTTTTGAAAACATCAGGCTGGTCAGGAACTTCAAGACACTTCCGGAGCAAGGAAATGTGGAAGACATCATGATAATCTCCTAACTCCTGGGGTAACTCCAGCTGATAGGATACTTCTCCTCGACGAGCAATGACCTTGAAGGGTCCAATATACCTTGGCGCTAACTTTCCTTTGACATGGAAACGCTGCATTCCTTGAGGGGTGTCACTCGGAGATAAACATAATCTCCGACGTGAAGTGAGATCACGGCGCTTGGTGTCAGCGTAACTCTTCTGACGGGATTGGGCAGTTTTGAGGCGTTCACGAATAAGCTGAACTTGCTCTTCAGCTTCACGGAGGGTATCTGGTCCGAACAATTTGCTTTCTCCGGTATCGGACCAATTCAGGGGTGTACGACACTTCTTGCCGTAAAGGGCTTCAAAAGGGGCCATTTGCAGACTAGACTGATAACTGTTGTTGTACGAGAACTCTGCAAACGGAAGACAATCTTCCCACTTGGAACCATAGGATAGAACACATGCGCGAAGCATGTCCTCCAATATCTGGTTCACTCGCTCAGTTTGGCCATCGGTCTGGGGATGATAAGCTGTGCTAAATGCTAACTTGGTTCCGAGGGCTTCATGAAGGGATTTCCAGAATCTTGAGGTGAATTGCGTGCCTCTATCAGATACAATCTTCTTAGGCACACCATGCAGGCTCACTATTCTGGAAATATACAGGCTAACTGAGCCCGTAGTGGTCTTGACAGGAAAAAGTGGGCAACCTTGGTCAGTCGATCAACGATGACCCAGATTGAATCATGGCCTCGGTTGGATCTTGGAAGTCCGGTAATAAAATCCATTCCAATCTCATCCCACTTCCACTCGGGAATTTTCAAAGGTTGAAGCAATCCAGCGGGTCGCTGATGTTCAGCCTTAACTCGCTGGCAGATGTCACACTTGGCTACGAATGAACCAATCTCTCGCTTCATTCCATGCCACCAAAATCTTTCTCGAAGGTCTTGGTACATTTTGGTTCCGCCGGGGTGGATTGAATAAGGGGTCTCATGGGCCTCCTTCAGGATTAACTCCTTAAGTTCCGTGACATTGGGCACACAGATACGGTCATTGAATTTCAGCACTCCTTCAGCATCTTCGGTAAAACCGGGTGCTTTGCCGAGGGAAATCTTCTTCCTAATTCCCTCTATGCTTTCATGACCTTTTGGGCTTCTTTGATTTGATCCATCAGGGTTGGGGTTAACTCTAATTGGCGAGATAACCATGGCTAACAAGCTCTAGTCCAAAATCTTGGAACTCTTTGAACAAGGCTGGCTGTTCGGCTTGGATCAGGGCATTCAGGGTGCAAGGTTTGCGACTAAGGGCATCGGCAACTACATTAGCCTTTCCGGGTGATAATGGATTCCAATATCATAATCCTTGATTAATTCCATCCATCTCCTCTGTCGCAGGTTCAGATCTTTCTGGGTGAAAATATACTTCAAGCTTTTGTGATCTGTATAGACCTCGCAGCGATGTCCCGCAAGATAGGGACGCCACGTTTTGAGGCAAGAACAACAGCAGCTAACTCCAAGTCATGGGTTGGGTAATTCTCTTCATGCGGTCGCAACTGCCGGGACAGGTACGACACAACTTTGCCTTCTTGCATCAGAACGCAACCAAGTCCGAGGCGTGATGCATCGCAATACACGTCGAAACTCTGGGTGACGTCTGGCATGATCAGGATTGGGGCTGAGGTTAGTCTCTTCTTCAGTTCTTGGAAACTATCCTCACACTTCTGAGTCCATTCAAATTTCTTGTCCTTCTTCAACAGTTGGGTCATGGGTTTGGCTATACTGGAAAATCCTTCAACGAACTTGCGGTAATAACCGGCAAGTCCGAGAAAGCTTCGGATTTCAAACACATTGGTTGGGGATAACCAGTCAAAATGGCTTGATCTTCTCTGGGTCAACAGAAATTCCTCCGGCAGACACAACATGTCCGAGAAATGCCACTTCACTGAGCCAAAACTCACACTTGCTAAGCTTGGCATACAGCTGGTGCTCTCGGAGGTCTCCAAAACTAGACGCAGGTGTTCAGCATGCTCTTCTTCGGTCTTGGAATAAATAAGGATGTCATCAAGGAAAACTACCACGAACTTGTCGAGGTACTCCATGAAAATCTTGTTCATGAGATTCATGAAATAGGCTGGGGCATTGGTCAGACCAAAAGACATCACGGTGTATTCAAACAACCGTAACGAGTGGTGAAGGCGGTCTTGGGAATGTCTGTCTCTCGGATCTTCAACTGATGGTATCCTGTCCGAAGATCGATCTTGGAAAAGACTCGGGCTCCGTTCATTTGATCGAACAGATCCTCGATCTTGGGAAGAGGTACTTATTTTTAATGGTCACGTCATTCAGCTTGCGATAATCCACACACAGGCGTGTGGTACCGTCTCTCTTGTCCACAAATATAATGGGTGATCCCCAAGGTGAAGCGCTTGGGCGAACAAGTCCTTTGCTGAGCATATCTGCCAATTGCTTCTTCAACTCAACCAGCTCTTCCGGATTCATCCGATAAGGTCTTTGGGATATAGGGGCGGTTCCTGGGATAAGCTCAATTATGAACTCAATTTCCCGGTCTGGCGGCATACCAGGCAATTCTTCTGGGAAAACATCCTTGAACAGGTGAACAACACGGATCTCATCTAGGGCAGGTCGAGCTATGCTCTCATGGCAGCCTGGGTGAGATTGACTAGTTTCAGACACATACTCCACTTCTACTTCTTTGTCGGTGGTGATGGATACAGCTCTTCTAGCACAGTCAATTCGACCATGGTACTTGGCTAACCAATTCATACCGAGTATAACATCGATGCCTTGGGTTCCCAGAACAATTAAGTTAACTGGAAACTTTTCTCCTTTGATCTCAAGGGGTACATCGGAGCAAAACATCTTGGTCTCTACGGTGGATTCTGGGATTTGGATGACCATGGGTTTGGGTAAGAGGCTCTCAACTAAACCTCCCTTAGCAACAAATTCTTGGGTAACAAATGAATGGGTAGCACCAGAATCAAACAGAACAGTTGCAGGTACTGAGTTGACAAGGAACGTACCCAGCACAACATCCGGAGCATCCTGAGCTTCTTCAGCATTGATGTGGTGCAGACGACCCTTGGCAACAGCAGCATTTCCGCGGGTGCGGCATTCTTGCCATTTCCATTCCATTGCGGCCTTGACCATTGTTCTGTGCGCATTGGGGCGCTGACATTCCTCTTGGGATTGGGACATTCTGGAGTAGTGACCCTTGTTGCCGCATTCAAAGCAGACACATTGGATTGGGGTGAAGTTGTTGAAGTTTCCTCCGGGACGGTTATTGTCATTGGGGCGGTTGAAGTTGTTTGGGCGGTTAGGGTAATTGGGGCGTGGAGCTTGGGGTGGACGATAGGCAGGCCTGGGTTCTGCTGAAAGATACGAGGTTTCTGGCTGCTCGAACCTTCCTGAGCATTCATCCTCCTCTTGCGACCTTCATACATAGACTTGCGCTTGGTCTCCAGCTGGATGGCTTTGTCCACAAGTGACTCCAGATCACGGAAGTCATGGATAACCAAGCACACTGCAGTTCATCATGAGTCCACTCATGAAACGCTCCATCTTCTTCTCTTCTTTGTCGGTGTCATCAGGAGCATACCGAGATAAGTCGGTAAACATCCAGATAACCGACCACATCTCTACTTCCCTGCCTCAGTTTGCGGAACTCATCCTTCTTCCTCTCAATAAGTCCGTAAGGAATATGCTTCTTGCGGAACTTCTCCTGGAACTCAGCCCAGTTGATGACATGACCAGCTGGCTGGAGAGTCTTGGTAGTTTCCCACCAAGCTCTTGCAGGTCCAGCGAGATAGTGGGTTGCATACAACACTTTCTCATTTCTCCCACAGCAGCAACTTCAAGATTATTGTCGATGGTGCGAAGCCAATCATCGGCTTCTAGTGGGTGAAGTCCCTTGGAGTAGGTGGGTGGGTTGGTCTTCTGAAAATCGCCTAAGGTAGATCGCTGGTTTCCATGCCATTGCCATTACCACCATTGTTGTTGTTGTTATTGTTGTTGTTGTTATAAGCGGCTGCGAGTTGTTGCAGGGCAACGAGATGAGCCTGGCGCTCCTGCCGGGCATTCTCACGTTCCTCCATGATAAGCGCGAGAAGTTGGGCGGGGGTTGGGTCCGGTGGTGGTGGTGCTGATCCTGATCCTCCCGTATTGTCGCGACGGGGCGGCATCCTGAAGCACACCGGGTATAAGAGGCAAGGCAAGAAAAGTTCGACTAAGGGAAAAGACGATTCTCAAGTGGTTGATTAATTTAAGGATTATATGAAAATATTTCACACAGATTTAAACAAGACAAACATACTTATATTTCACAAACATCACATCAAGGAGTTCACAACATCAAGCTTACAACATCAAGCTTACAACATCACCTTACATCTAGATACATAACATCTGGTTTCCAAAAGAACCACTACTACGACTCGACTACGATAGGGGTCAACCTAATCCTGCGGTAGTGATCAAGTCACTCGCCTACTGAGGTGGAACCTCCAGCTCTAACACGTCAGCATCTGACTGGTAGGTGGCTCCTCGGGATCCTCCTCCTCGTCCTCGAGAACTGCTCGAGTGGCTCCTCCTCCTCGTCAACTAACTCCTCCTCATCATCCTCCTCCTCACAGTCCATCTCCTCCACGAAGTCATCATCGTCACTGAGGAAAGCGTTGTTCTCCTTGCGGAGATCCTCGCCCTCCTCCTCCATCTCGTCAGTATGGTGCTCTAGATCCTCAATCAGCCCGTCCTGCTCTGCCACCTTCGTGCGGAGCTTCACGATAGTCTTCCTCAGCTGGGCCCTCTTCCTGAGAAGAGCGACCTTCTCCTCCATCAGCTTCATCTCGTTCTCGCGAAGCTCAACGAGCGACTCGCGGTCAAAGTGGAGCTGAATCCTAGTGCGCAACAGATCATCCTGAGTGCACTGAAGTAAGATCTCCATGTCCATGATGTAGCTCCCAAACATCGGGTGGTAAGGTGAAGGAGTAGGGTGTCCATCGCAGTTGCGCCTCCCGTAGAACCGGAAACGGGAGTCTACTAACTCCGCCTTGTGCTCCTCACAAAGTCGGGCTAGCATCCTCTGTGTAGCAGTACAGAGACCATCAACCCAGGTGGCCTCCTTGGTGGTGAAGATGAGCGTCCTGGAACTGGGAGACTTGATGTTCCTGCGAACTGACGACCTGATGAGCCAGCTCAGCCTTCCGACACCGTGAACATCAATCTGAGCTCCCTCAAACTCTGGAGCGGGGCGACCTAACAGCTTGGTCAACTCGAACAAGTCCCTCTCAAACGTCAGCTTGCTGTCCTTCTCAGCTGAACGAACTCGGTCCAATGGAGTGCCATCTACATTTTTAAGCAAAATTTTAAGTTAGTTAGGTGACAAGTGTATCAAAATTTTAATATAGTAGGGCAACAAGTGAGTCAAATTTTAAGCTTAATGAGAGGTGTGCAAAATTTTAGGATAAGGAAAATGTAATATTTAATGAGAGTAAAATTTTGCATAAGTAAGAGGATTGGAGATAAGCAGTTTTCGAAAATACTTCATTCCTTTCTTTTTAGAAATTCATTTTTGTAACATTTGACAAACGACCATGCTAACTAAGGTTTCCTAAAGTCAGGATGGCTCTGATACCAAGTCTGTGGGGACCCCGGACTAGCTGTCCGAAATACCCGATTATGCTTAACACAACGATCCCGTGATCAGTCTGTCGTTGCACATAATCCGAATTGGATACCAAAGTTTACATCCATTACAGTACCGAATAAAAGTCTTACATAAATGGTCATTTAGACCAAGTTCTTACATAGGTGCCTTCATGGGCCAAACCAAAATATCAGCGGAAGCTACGGCGTAGTAGACATCATATTCTAACGATGACAACCCGACAGGCAGCTGACTTGTGGAGATCCTTAGTTGGCGTAGAAGTCGCCATACTCCTGCTCGGCGTAGTGCTCCTCCTCGTAGTCTGGCTAGGTCAATAGCCAGGGACGAAACCAATATGAGTACATTTGAATGTACTCGCAAACTACCCCAACATGAGTATGCACTAGTTTTATTTTAGTTGACAACTTTTATTTATTTTAAACATCTCTATATCTTTATTGAAAAAGGTAAGAAGAGTTTTATAACTATCTTTTAAAGAAACCACCATCTCATTTGTTCTCCAAAACTCCTCCTGTTTCTGACCATGGCTCACCATGGTCCATCTATTTCAACAACTCATACCACTCCATGTGGTATAGCTGTGTAACACCATCTCCAATTCAGTTTCTTTTTAAACTTAAAAACTTTTCCAAAAACTTGCACATGGTCAAAGTAGGGCCTCCCAACTGTCCATATCCGAGGACTCGGCTATTCGAATAGTTTTACACTCTGCAGAGGTAGCACGCTTTTCCCACATCCATCCGGCAACTCATCGTGTCCGCCACGTCTCGCCATACAGGGTGTATGCGAAGTAAGCCGCCGACCATAGCCTGTCCTTTGCTCATGCTAGTATAGGATCCTTCCCATATGACACTTCCAACACACTTAACCCAGCCCTTCGGAATCTAAGTGTGAGGACTCATAGGTTTTGTCCGGCGGTTTATGGTGGAACCTTCAATCCTCCTCCTTATCTTTCATAGAGTTTGAGCGAGGACCCGGGTCAGGGGTAGACCAACACACTATCCCCTCATGCATGACGGAGTCATCTCCGTCGATGAGGTATCCAGTACTAATATGAGCAAATTATATGACTAAGCCCTTTCCCATATGTGGTGGATGTGGTCGCACAGGGTATCGGATGGTTGACGTAAGTACAAGGACACACTGTGCATTTTTCATAAACATCACCATTTTTCCACTTCTCCATTCAACACCGACATCTCGGCATTTCATAATCTCACAAGTAATTTCAAAGGAGTTTTGAATAAACATATTTGTTTTTCCCATCCTATAATTTGATATAACTATCTTATATTTCTACATAGTGGCAAAATAATTCCATATACTTTTGAAATGGGTTTTATAAATCTTGCTTTGAGAGTAAAACAGTTATGAAAGTAGATGCATATGTTTGTAGTGCAAGCTCAGAGAATAGCTTGCCTTGCTTGGCAAAGTGATCTTGCTCTTGTTCTTCAATTTCAGCAAACTCTCCTTCCTCGATATATCCGTCAACGTTTTCGTCTAATTAATAAACAAACAATGCAAACAATCACTAAGCTATACAAGCAATCATCTCAACACAACAATCATGAACATCACACATAGCTACTGCACACATCAAACCATACAATTTGGTTTCAAAATAATTGAATTAAACATCATTTATTTATGTTCAAATTATGGCAGAAACTTGTGGAACATGTTTAATTCAATAACTTGAGTTCTGTTGGTCACAAAAATACAAACTAAAATTCTATGGAAAGCTACTGATGTGTAGAAGACAACACAATTTGATTTGGTTCAATTGGAGTTACTAAACTCCCTACACATTTGTTTGAATCCAGAAGCTTAATAATCAAGTTTTGGCTACCATTAAATTTGTTGCTAAAATTAAATCCTTTTAGGGGTAACTAAACATGACTAAATGTGATCTAACAAAATTGGTCCTAATTCATTTGGGTTAACCATTAACATATTTAAATGTTTGAGTGCAGAAGGGTGTTTAAACTTCAACTTGTACTAAACAAATCTACTGCACAATTAATTCTACCAAAATTAGGGAAGCTAACACAGGTAGTACTAAGCTAACAAAATTGGTTTGGAATTATTTGGACAAAAGAGTATCAGAAACAAACAAGTTTAGAATTTAAACCTTCTGTGGTATTTTTAATAATACTTTTTATTTATTTATCTAAATGAGTTGAATCCAATTGGTTGGTTAAAATTTTCATAAGCTTTCCAGAGCAATTGGATTTGATTTATTTGGATGCCTAGATCTTGAGATATTGAATTTTGAATTTAGGTCCAGTACTGTTTTTCCAGAGAAATTAAATTAGAAAAACTAGCTGTTCTGGATAATGTTTAAAACACTGACAGGTGGGGCCAGCTTTCCAGAGCAAGCGGTACGTTGACGTTGGATCTAGATCCAACGGCCTCAGAGCCTGCGAACGGCGACGACCAAAAATGGGCGGCGCCGCCGCGCCGGCGGCACGGTGATGGTCGGAATCTCACCTAGGGGGCTGGGAAGGCTCGGCGAAGGCGTGGATCGACGGCGGAGGCTCGGGTAAGGCTGCTGGATGAACTTGCGCTTGCTGGGGAGGGCTGGTTCGTCGGCGGTGAGTTCCCGGACTTCCACGGCCTCGGCAGCGGACTCCGGCGAGCTCCTGGCGACGCGTCTGTGCACGAAAACGAGGAAAAAAGAGCTCGGGTGAGTGCGGTGAGGGTGGAGAACAAGGTTCAGGGCAGAGAGGGGACAATGGTGGTGTGTGGCGTTGCGGCCATGCCGACCTTGACGGCGGCGATGGTTGCGGCCGTGCACGCCCTTCTGGCGGTGCACAGATCAAATTGGAGCGAGGGAGAGTGAGTGGGGGTGGTGTGGAGTTCCAGAGGGGTGCGGGGGTGGTTTTATAGGGTCGGGGCAGTCCACGATGGTCGCGGTTCACAGCGACGGCCATGGCGCGCCCGAGGTGATCATTTCCTCGATTCCGCGGCGAGGGTGCAGGGAATCGTGGCGGCGTGATGATTACCGGGGTCCGGACGTTTCTAGAAGCATCTAGACGAGCTGTGCATGTCGGTGTGCAGAGAGGTGCGCCAATTTGGGACGGCGCCATCGGAGTGACTACGGCGATGCAGAGGGGGACAGGGGCCACCACGGCGAGCGGCGTGCTCCAATTTTCCTCCTCTGGGCGCAGATGCGGCAGAGGCTCGGCGAGCGCTGCAGGGGGGTCCGGGCGGCGAAGAAAACGGCGAGCAATGCCATGGCGACACGGCGATGGTCATCGGGGTTGAAGTCGACGACACTTTTGCAGAAAGCCCCCTGCTTCTTCTTTTCTTTTATTTTCCAGTTTCTTTTTAATATCCAGAAGCTTTTCTAGGATTTAGTTGGGGCACTTAAACATTTTAGAAAAATTGCAAATAATTGTGGGGCCTCCCCATAACATGTAGAAGCTCCACAAAAATTGGCTTTGCCAAATAAAATGTTTTGCATCATTTTCTTTCATAGGGTTTTGAATTAGGTAATTTGGTTTATTTCAAATTGATTTTACTTTACAATTTTAAAATTAGTTTTAAAATAGCATTGAAGAGGGAAAATAGTAAGAATCAAAATGGGAGTGTTTACATTACAACTCCACTGACTTTGGTTTGAAAATAATTGAGTTTGTCACTGGAAGAATCTCATGTGACAACTTGTCACTTTTATTTTTCCTTCTTTATAACTTTATTTTGTGTTCTACCTTTTCTTCAAGTGTTCACTAGAGCAAGCAACACACACAACAAGAACAAACAACTTAAGTAACAAGAGGCAATCAACACACAATAAACAACAAAAGTTTTTGTTGGCTCTCATTTTTGGAATATAATATTGATAATATTTTTGGGATGTTACAGCCTCACCACCCATGTTCAGCTTCACGTTCTTCACAGGATTGAAAGGGTTGGCAGTGACCCGATGCTTGCAATTGTAGCACGAGGACGTGGAGTTGAGTCTTCCTCTACTTCATCGTCGGTTTCGCTCTCGACCTCCTCCCCGATCCTCTAGTCCATGATGTCCTCCACGGCCTCCTTGTTCTCGTTGTCGTTGGAGAAGACCATGGCGCTCTAAATCTGAAAATAGTTCCTGGCAGAAAACAGCTCGAAACAAAACGCGACGAAAACATGATATACGGACCTCGGGAGATCCAGGTGAATATATAGCAAAAAGTTTTACGACAAAAGGAAGGGTACAGGACGAAAAGGGGTCGGAGACGGGCTGCGAGGAGCCCACACGCCACCAGGGCGCGCCCAGGGTTGGCTCCGTGCCCTGGGGTGGTGTGGTGCCCTCGGGTACCGTTTCCTACCCTTTCTCGACTCATAATTTTCCATATTATATAAAAACAACAAATAATTAAGTTGGAAAGTAAATTGTGAACTTTTTCTTACCGAAACTGTTACCTATTCCAAATCAGCTTCTGCAGCTGTCTGAATTTGACTTTCTATAAAATCTTCTGGAGTTACCACTTTGATAAAATCAACATCTTCATTATAAGAATCTCCAGAAATATAATGCTTGAGTCTTTGACCATTAACCACTTGTGGTCTGTCCCCATCTAATGAATTGATCTTAATGGCACCTAAGCGATAGACCTCCTCGATGATATAAGGTCCTTACCATTTTGAAAGTAATTTTCCTGCAAAAAGTCTGAGACGAGACCTATACAATAAAACTTTCTCACCTACGTTAAATTCCCTCTTAAGGATTCTCCTATCATGCCATTGCTTAACTTTCTCTTTAAAGAGCCTAGCATTTTCATAAGCTGCATTTCTCCATTCATCTAAAGAATTCAAATTAAGCAATCTCTTTTTACCGGCAAGTTTAAAATCTCTATTAAGTTCTTTCACCGCCCAATAAGCTTTATGTACTAATTCTAGAGGCAAATGACAAGCTTTTCCATAAACAATTTTGTAAGGAGACATTCCCACAGGATTTTTATAAGCAGTTCTGTAAGCCCACAAAGCATCGTTAAGCTTTTTAGACCAAATTTTTCAAGATTTATTAACAGTCTTCTGCAAAATAGATTTAATCTCTCTATTTGATAATTCTACATGACCACTTGTTTGGGGATGATATGTGATGCATGTAAAATGCATACATGAACTTTGCATTATTTTATTCATATTCTATCATATTTGCATCATATAAGGGGTATATCATTGATTTATAATGATTTTGGGAATAATTCACAGGTTCCCCTATTTTTCTGGAATTAACCCTACGCAGGCAGAAAACCCTATTTTCTATATTTTGATGTTTCAAGGACCCAAACGACGTCCAAATGACTTGCAATTTTAGGAGCATCAATATTTGGAAGGAAGAAGACCTGGTAGCGAAGGAAGCAAACAAACGGAGGTCTGAGGACCAAAAGAAGGGGCCCACGCGGTCACAGTACCAGGCCACGTGGGACCCACCATCTCGGCCCTCGACGCTCCGTTGTCGTCGATCTTTCTTCCAGAAGCTTCGTCTTGACCTAAAACTGACTATAAAAATAGTCCCCGAGGCTCTTCGCAGAGGAGCGCCGTAGAAACACAGAAACACCAAAACAGATATCAGGAGCTGCAGATTGGAGGGGAAAACTCCGGCGGGGCGCTGCCGGAGAGGTCTCCACCTTCTCCAACGACATCTCCATCAATTCCATGATGAAGAGGGAGTAGTCCACCCCTAGACTATGGGTTTGTGGAAGTAACTTATGTATCTCTCTCTTGTGCTTCACTAATTAGCACCGTATGAGCTGCCGAACATGATTACGGTAATCTATGTTGTGGTGGATCTTTATGAGTTAATATATGTGTGAGATTGCAATTGTTTTACTTCAGTTATGAAAGTAGATGCATATTATGTACCCCGTTCTTGTTTACTTATTTTGATCAAGCATGTTTATGAGAGCGTGTGAGGGGGAACGTGTGCATTAGATGGAGTAACGGGGGGTGGCTAGTGCGGTGAACACGAGAGAAAATTCCGTGATCCACTTGGGTATTTTACCTTACTTTGTTGCCTCACTAGGGATAAAAAGAAATACCTTGCTACCGGAGATGTGGGTGTGACCATTGCCACTACTCCATGACTAGATCTAGCATGTTCTTATTTCAACTTCATGTCATGAAACTTATTGCTATGCTCTGATTTATCTTAATACTAAGGTGTTATGATTTAGTTCCCATCTTACTGGAGTATAAGAGAGATTAATAACCAAAAGATCTCTATGTTATGACGTGATGCCCATATGATTAATAACTTGTCATGAAACTTTGTTGCAATCTCATATGTTAAATTTTGTGTTCCATTGTCTACCACATCATTAAAGAGAGAGTGCATTTGTGAAACCATGAACCCCGGTACATTTTTAATCATAAGAAACACCTTACAACAACTTTCATCCACTTTTCATTTTCGGCCATAATTAAATCCGAAAATACAAAAAAACTTTTGCATCTTTCATTCATCATATAAAACCCAAAAATATCATTTATCATTGTTTCCATCATCCTTGCATATTTATTTATCATCATTGCATATTTTATTTATTGTTTTGTATTCATAACTTACTCACACCTTGTGCTTGACAACCAATTGGTGCGGTTGAGGGCACAAAACAATTTATCTTTGTTTGCAGGTTTCCAAGGGAAGGATAAGGAGGTAAAGCTTCCACTACTGATTCCCGAGAGTTCGATATAAACCCTCGAGTCAACTTCATGGGGGAAATTGTCTTGCCCGTACTACACACTATGCTATTGGGGTCTCAACCTACGCCTTTGAGGGCTATCAAGACATATTTTCTGGCGCCGTTGCCGGGAAATCATTCCTGAAAGTTTTATCCAAGGGTATCTCACAACAAGTCAACTTCATCACCAAGTTGTGCAAACACCTAAGCTTGGGGAGGTTGCACCTACGTGAGCAACATCTTATCCATCTTTACTTGCAAATCATTTTATTTTGTTTTGTTATTGTCTTGCATTTTGTGTTGCATATTTTATTTTTAGTTTTGCATTAAAAATTAAAAACCCATAAAAACTAGTGTTGTTTTTAATATGTGTGTTAAAGTATGGAGAAACTTTCTGGAATCTCTATACCTAATGGTTATGTCAAAACTATGGGAGCTTACTATGAATATCGATCAACCAAAGAAGGAAATAGAATGCTTGAATTACTTGAACATCTCAATGACATGGCTATTGAGTTTTGTGAATTACATGATGTCACTTGCTGCTTTAGAAAAGACTATAAACACTCTCCCTATCAATGTAAGAACAACAGTGATTCTCTAATTGCTTGTTATCATGAAAATAAATTTTCATGCCCTGATATAGAACAAGTTGAGAAATATATTGCTTATGTTGCAGCCCATGAAATAGACTTTCTTATTGATAATTTTTTTGCAACTAGTCACGAAGCTCGTGTAATGAAAGGACACATTTCTATTCTTCTCCAACTTTGCAAAAAAGAGTTTAGTGATAATGTTTATGTTAAAGAAAGAATTCTTGCTACCATGGAAAGTACTAATATTTTGCAGGAAAAGGATAATGAAAATAATAGCTCGTAAGAGGAAGAATGTGAAGAGGAGATTGAAATGGATATGTTCCAACCTAAGCTTGGGGAAGATAACCCATGCTCTTATGAGGAAACTAAAAATGCTCCTTTACTTTCTATTAATGCAGCTAGTGAACTTATTGATGATAATGAGGAGTATTGCTTAAATATGCTATATGATAATGCTTTAGATGATGGTCCTATGCTTATTGATAAACCTCCATGTTTAGTTGTTGCTAAATTATGTGAGGATAAAAATGATATACTTGCTGATTGTGATAGTGCTCTTACTCATGAGAGTCCTTCTATGTTCTTGAATTCTCCTAATAACACCATAGATGAGAAATTTGCTTATGTTGAGAAATACTTATGTGGTTTGCAATTATGTTTAGTTCCAAATCTTTGTGGCAACCATGATATTAAACTTGATATTGATCTTATTAACTATTTTGAAAGAGGGAAGCATGCTAATGAATTCCATAATAAATTTAATAATCCTCTTAATGTGCCTAAATTATCTAAGTTGAATGATTCTTGTGGTTATATGGTTGAATTTATTTCTACTACTTGCAACTATTATGAAAGAGGAGGTGATAAGAACCCTCTTTATGCTAGTTATTATATGCTGCAAGTAAATATTGTTAATATGCATTGGGAAACTTCCATTTATGGTGATTCATTCATATACAAAATGCCAATGCATAGAAAGAAAGTTTGACTTCGTTGTTATTACTTCTGTGTTTTGTTTTTATCTCAACTAGGGTTCAACTTGACTATTATTTTGATTGGTTTGAGAACACCATGGGATCCTGGTATTATGCATGAACACTTCTCTAGGAAAAGAGACACATCATGCTATATTAGATCTAGGATCTAGTGTCTCAGTTTTATCTAAAGATCTATATGAAGTACTTGAATTAAAGAATCTTGAAAAATGCTCTATTGAACTTGCACTTGCTGATGATTCCATTAAATATGCTATAGGAATAGTAAGTGATGTTATGGTAGAGTTACATATGACTTTTGTGCCTGTTGATTTTCTAATCATGGATATGGGGAATAAAACCTCTAGTCCAATTATTCTTGGAAGACCTTTTCTTCGTACCACAGGTGCTATCATTGATACAAAAGAAGGGAATGTGAAGTTTCAGTTTCTACACAAGAAATGCATGGAACACTTCCCAAGGAAGAGGGACACACCAAAGTTCAAGCTCCCTCATGAGCTTCGTCCACAATAACTATCAAGTAAGAAGCCTAGCTATATGGCTATAAAGAAAGCGCATTACGGGAGGCAACCCGGTTGTTTTTGTTTTTGATTTTCGGTGTGTCGTCTTGCTGTAAAAAGAGACTTTGTTTATAGTTTTGTTTCTGGAATTTTTAATAAAGTGCCAAGTTTTACCCATTTTGGCTTGAAAAAGTTGCTTATAGCATTCGGAGATATTATTCCAACACGAATCTGTGCATGGTTTGATTTTTAATTCCTATTCTGTAACTCCGAATGAGCTGATATTTAAACTATAGAAGCAACTTTTCATCCTCTGTATGCCTGAATGTTTTCAGAATTTTTTGACAAAATTAAGTAGGGTAGAAAAATACGTTTTGCTACTGCTGTTATTCTGGACAGATTCTGTCCCATTTTGTTTAATGCATGCTTAGAACTTTTAGCTTGAATCTTTCAGATCCAAATGAGTTTATGAGTAGGCATACAACATAATACACTTACTGGACATTCATATAAATTTGTGTCTAAGGATTATATGCAGCAAGAAGCCTATTTGTTTATCACTACTAATGTCACCCCACAGAAAAGAAATGGGAGAAACGGTGTTTTGAAATTTTTTCACAGGGATTAGAGGAGATGCACCAAGAGTTATCTAAGGATGGTGAAAACCATAAGCTTGGGAATGTGAAGACAACCCACTGGACCTACACACTCTCGGTTTGCACACGTCTAACTTCCGTTTTTCGATCAATGCACTTTATCGTATAAACTTTGAGCGTCTTTTTGTTTTTGTTTGTTTTGATTTCTATTTTTGAGAGACCACCGCATTATCATTTATATATGAGAGAGCTACTGGAAATATGGGTTGAAATATGTTGGATGCCATTATAAGATTGGGAAAAGGGATGTTTGAGTTGATTTTAAAAGATACATATAGTTGCATGATTCATGAGCTTGTTAATGAGTAATAATTTGTTAGTGTTTTATCAAGAGCTATCTTTTATTCATGTTTTGATGCTGAATGTTACTTTACTTTGTTTAACATAAATTAGTTAGTTCTATGGACACTCATGCATGCTTTTATATGCTCAACTTTCTCCCTCTTGGTAGCCCAAAAATTCCAACAAGCAAAGACTTGTTTCCAACACCTTCAACCAAAGTTTTTCCAGTGAGTCCACCATATCTACCTATTAGCTTTATGCTATTCCGAGTATGTATACCATGTTATTTTGTATCATATATACCTCTGAATTAAAATGCTTATGTTGTTGATTGTTATGGGAAAAGTTGGTCATATAGCTCTCACGAACTTGATGCACGCTTTACTTTTATTGCACTTAATGAACATGACCCATTGTGATTAAAATTATGATGTTATGAGCTTGACAAACATTTTTGGTTGAGAGTTAGCAGAAATGTGCTATCACATGGAATGCTTTTAACATTGCACTTCATTATATCTAGTTGATGTCATGCACTTTTGTTTATGGATGCTTATCATGGTGAAATAAATGTGGAAATGGAGTAGGTTTAAATTAGTTTGTATAATGGTTAGAGAGACGCCTGGGCCGCTAATCTAAGCCATGCATCATTCATGGTGGAAATTTACTTACATGCAATGGTGAACCGTCTGTGATACACCTTACAATAGAAAGCTATCCAATGGTAAATAAAAAGGGTGTTGAGATTGTTCATTATGTTTGTTTGTCTTGTCATTTTGATATGGGCTTGTTCCATATCCTAGGACAAGAGGTACCCCAGTTGACGCTCTTGATGATACTATTTTACTTACAATGATATTTAAATTGAACTTGCTTTGTTTCCCAAGTTGAGTAGCACATGGTGTAGGTATTCGTATTCAAGGGGCATGAGATTTTCAACCCATACTTTGTCAAGCACATTACTCATATTTGCTTTCACTTTAAACTTAATCATTCAAGATGCTATGATAGGGGCAATGAGAGCTTGACACCAAGGAGTACCACATTACAATCATTAACTTAAGTAGAAACATTTGGAAGTTAGATGAACTTATTGCATGCTTTACCTCTACTCAAATATCTTTCCAAAGTGTCCACCTTATTCAGATTTCCATCTATACTCTATGACCACTATAGGATGTTCTTACTTATCATTATGCATACTTGAAGTCCATAGTACTTTTTCATTTATGTTACACTTTGTGAATTATCATTGAACATCCTTACATTGAATATTTGATATCGCTTCATAAACTATCTTGCATATTGTTACATCTTATTAAGAATGAACCATTTGACTCTATGTAGCAATAGTAATCATCTTTGATATCCATTGATAGTATTGAAATGCAAAGTCCATGTTAGTTTTATCACCTTCATACTCGAGGACGAGCATGGGTTAAGCTTGGGGATGCTGATGCATGTAAAATGCATATATGAACTTTGCATTATTTTATTCATATTATTATCATATTTGCATCATATAGGTATATAATTGATTTATAATGATTTTGGGAATAATTCACAAGTTCCCCTATTGTTCTGGAATTAACCCTGCGCAGGCAGAAAACCCTATTTTCTATATTTTGATGTTTCAGGGACCCAAACGACGTCCAAATGACTTGCAATTTTAGGAGCATCAATCTTTGGAAGGAAAAAGACCTGGGAGCGAAGGAAGCAAACAAACGGAGGTCCGAGGACCAAAAGACGGGGCCCACGCGGCCACAGTACCAGGCCGCGTGGGACCCACCATCTCGGCCCTCGACACTCCGTTGCCGTCGATCTTTCTTCCAGAAGCTTCGTCTTGACCTAAAACCGACTATAAAAATAGTCCCCGAGGCTCTTCGGAGAGGAGCGCCGCAGAAACACAGAAACATCGAAACAGAGATCCGGAGCTGCAGATTTGTAACATCCCAAAATTGAGAACCTAAAAACCTGTGTGATTTTTCCACTTTTGTGTTAATTGCATCGTGGCATCCATTTTAACTCTTGCTGAACAAATAAAACAATTGTGTTGGCAACACATAAAAAACAAATGCCCAAAAATGGCTTTAAATCTTTTACTGTCTTGAGGAAGTTTGTGACAAGTAAAAATTATTTGAAGCTTGTCTATTCGTCCAGGAAGTTCCAAGAGCTCCAAAATAATATTTTGCACTTGCTCCAAATTGTTAAGGAGCAACATTTTCAAATTTAGCAAAATGCCATAAACGAACCCTATGAACAAATGTTGTCCAAAACATTTTATATTTAGACGCCAATTTTTGTGGAGCTTCCACATCAGATGAAAAGGCCGCTCAAGTTATCTCATAATTTTTTAAAATGTTTTGGTGCCTAAATTAAATCAAGGAAATGCTACTGGTTTTATTAATAAAAGAGGGGAGGACCTATCCGTGATGGCAAAAGACTTTCCAGGGGGGTTTCAGAAATTGCCGTCTTCTTCGTTCTGTAGCGACCGTGTGCGTCGCTGCCGCCGGACCAGCTCGCCGCGGGGCCCCCTCGCTGCCCCCACCCACGAGGAGGAGAAGACCACCACCTGCCCACTCTCCCCCCGTGAGATATTTTCCTTCCCGTGCCCTAGCTCTCTCTCTTCTCCCGCACGGCCGCCGCCATGGTCGTGAGCTCACCGCCGATGTAGAGCTCCCCATCCATATTGAAGACCACCGACTGGACCGCCTCGCCGTGCTGCTCCCCCACGCCGAAGCAATCGAAGCGGGAGGCCGTGAATCGCCATCACCGCCCCGTTCTTCTCCGACCGTTGCTGCGGCCTCGCCGGTTGATTCCCGCCAATTCCGTCCATCCCCGCCGTTGCTGAGCACATCCCCGAGACGAGGGTGAGCACGCCGTTGTTCTGAACCCCTCCCCTCTCCTCCTAGCCCTCTGTGTTGCCGTCGCGTGTGAGCCACAGTACGCCGCCGTGCCATTGTTCCGCAGCTCGGATATTCCGAGTTGTGCGACACCGGAAAATCCGGTTTGTTCCAGTGCTACACACTTTAGTCCTTAGCAGTTTTGAGCCACCTCTGACGATCGGATATTCCGATTTGGAAGGATTCGGAATTTCCGAGTCTCTCCAGTACGGGATGTTCTCGTTCCTTAGCAGATTTTCGTGTGTGCAACCCAATCAGATTTTCCGATTTCAAGAAAATTCGGATATTTCGATTTTGCCCAGCCCCAAATTTTTGTACTGCTCCTTTTATTTTCTTCCTTCTATCTTGTCTAGGTAATTCCATTGCTGTTTAAACATAAGTTGTAGAGGACATATTTAAAAGAGGTGTTGAAAGGCAATAACTTGTTATCGGTTCGTCAGAAATTTGTGTTAGTTATACCAAAATGTCCAGACAATTGTGATCTAACCTTCAAATTAAATGTCATGCATATTTGATCACCGGAACAGAAATGCACTTTCAGACGCTAGGAGAACCACTAAGTTAAATATGGGGTATTTTCTCCTCTAGTTGAGGTATTTATCCCCGCACCCCATTTAAATTGCTAGAGTGCTATTAATAATAAGTCGGTGTATTAAAATGTCATATCATCATCTCTGTATGCATTGCACAATTGCCATGTGTTGATTGTTGCTTTTACTTTCCGGTGTTGTTTGCTCTCCGGTAGATCACGAGTCCGGAGTTGAGCATCATTACTCAGACGAGCAGTTTGACTACTCCGCTCAACAAGGCAAGCGTAATCCTCCCTCTGAGCATATCTTATCCTATTTTCCGCAAATATTTTCTCCACTATAATCTTGCATGCGGTTCCAAATGTCAATTTGCTTGGATTAGAGTATCCTATAGTTGCATTAAGTTCCCTATGCCATCTACCTGTTTCCCTCCTAATATCCATAGGATTGTTTTGTTGGCCCGAGATATTTACTATGCTATGTTGATGCTTAGCCATGCTTAGTGAATGCATAGATGTACGATGGATACTGTATGTTGGAACAGGTGATGAGATGAGGATGTTGGTGGAGAAATTGTGGTGACGGATAATAAAATGCTTAAAGGTGGGGATGAGATGCCACATGGAATGTGGTGGGTTGTCTCGTTCCCGTCGCCTAAGTGTGAGTTATTTACCTCTAGAACCAAGTTGCGCATGCAACCATGCGTGGGGTATATGGAGCCCTCGTCGACCGACTAACTTGAGCGGGACTAGCCAGGGTCCTCTAGTTTGGTTTTCCATTTGTGCGTGCGTTGAGATGGTAAACAAGACTGAGATGAGGATGGTGGTGTTTAGGAAAATGAGTGGCCGTAGGGTGGGGTGTTGTGATCCTGGCAGTCCTACCACCACTGATGATCCTGGGTTAGTCCTCAACAAGGTAAAGGTTGTAACCGTTCCCACTCAGCCGGCTTTCCCCGGAGGAGAGCTAAGCGTAGGCAATGAGCCGGACGGTACGCGTGAATAAGGAGCTAGGAGGTCCCTCGGGAACCTGGCGACTTTCACATTGTACACCCCTGCAGGGATAAATCTTTTCGAAAAGCCGTGTCCACGGTTATGGACGACTTGGGAAAGACGATAAGATCATAGAATAACTGGAACGGAATGATTAAAATTGGGTACTAAAGGTGCCATCCACGAATGCAAGGTTGACTTCCTCGAGGGTGATTCGGGGAGGTGCCTTTGATGAACAGGTACATGATGATGGTGATGAATGATGAGGAATGCGATTCAAGAGAAAGAGTCACTTCTTACCCCTCTTTTAAAAGTATTCTGATTAGTCGATGCCATGGGGTCCTGTTTTATTAAATAAAATCAGCTTTATGCAAAAGAGCCATAAAACCTTGAAAGCCTCATCGAGCTAAAGCTCTATATTTAATCTTGCGAGTTCGTCGAAATCAACGTCGTTTGTTTTGTTTCAGAGGAAGACTTCACCGCCCTCGAAGGTGGGTTCTTTGTGGACGTCGACGAGTAGTCTGGGGTTCCCAGGTGGTAGCTTAGGACATCCCGAAACAGCTGGCGCTGGAGTGTTTATTTGTAGGCCTCTTAGGCCATATTTGGATCTTGTTGTTAGACAACTTAATTCGCTTCCGCATGTTGAAATGTTGGGTCTGTGACCTCTGGTTATAATTTGCTATCTTTCTCTATTATAAGAGTTGCATTATATTTGATTTGTGTCGTAGAGTCTGTGATGTGCCAGTTGTTCCACAAGTCTTGATCTTATTATTATGCTATGATAGTTGTGCCTGTGTTAAGGCATCAATCGGGGTGTTGTGTTGTCGATGATCGATTCCGAGCAACACGTGCCAAAGGTTTTGGCCGGGGATTGGTAAACCCGTAACCTCCGGTTGTATCGCTTAACCGGTGACACACAGCATCACTGTATAGTAGTCGGGTCGGGGCGCCACAAGATTTTAGGGGAAAACTCCAGCGGGGCGCTGCCGGAGAGGTCTCCACCTTCTCCAATGACATCTCCATCAATTCCGTGATGAAGAGGGAGTAGTCCACCCCTGGACTATGGGTTTGTGGAAGTAACTTATGTATCTCTCTCTCTTGTGCTTCACTAATTAGCACCGTATGAGCTGCCGAACATGATTACTGTCATCTATGTAATACCTTTGTGGTGGATCTTTATGAGTTAATATATGTGTGAGGTTGCAATTGTTTTACTTCAGTTATGAAAGTAGATGCATATTATGTACCCCGTTCTTGTTTACTTGTTTTGATCAAGCATGTTTATGAGAGCGTGTGAGGGGAACGTGTGCATTAGATGGAGTAATGGGGGGTGGCTAGTGCGGTGAACGTGAGAGAAAGTTCCGCGATCCACTTGGGTATTTTACCTTACTTTGTTGCCTCACTAGGGATAAAAAGAAATACCTTGCTACCGGAGATGTGGGTGTGACCATTGCCACTACTCCATGACTAGATCTAGCATGTTCTTATTTCAACTTCATGTCATGAAACTTATTGCTATGCTCTGATTTATCTTAATACTAAGGTGTTATGATTTAGTTCGCATCTTAGTGGAGTATAAGAGAGATTAATAACCAAAAGATCTCTATGTTAGGATGTGATGCCCATATGATTAATAACTTGTCATGAAACTTTGTTGCAATCTCATATGTTAACTTTTGTGTTCCATTGTCTACCACATCATTAAAGAGAGAGTGCATTTGTGAAACCATGAACCCCGGTCCATTTTTAATCATAAGAAACACATTTCCAACAACTTTCATCAGCTTTTCATTTTCAGCCATAATTAAAGCCGAAAATACAAAAATACTTTTGCATCTTTCATTCATCATATGAAACCCAAAAATATCATTTATCATTGTTTCCATCATCCTTGCATATTTATTTATCATCATTGCATATTTTATTTATTGTTTTGTATTCATAACTTACTCACACCTTGTGCTTGACAACCACTTGGTGAGGTTGAGGGCACAAAACAATTTATCTTTGTTTGCAGGTTTCCAAGGGAAGGATAAGGAGGTAAAGCTTCCACTACTGATTCCCCGAGAGTTCGATATAAACCCTCGAGTCACCTTCGTGGGGAAAATTGTCTTGCCCGTACTACACACTCTGCTATTGGGGTCTCAACCTATGCCTTTGAGGGCTATCAAGACATATTTTCTGGCGCCGTTGCCGGGGAATCATTGCTGAAAGTTTTATCCAAGGGTATCTCACAACAAGTCAACTTCATCACCAAGTTGTGCAAACACCTAAGCTTGGGAGGTTGCACCTACGTGGGCACCATCTTATCTATATTTACTAGCAAACCATTTTATTTTGTTTTGTTATTGTCTTGCATTTTGTGTTGCATATTTTATTTTTAGTTTTGCATTAAAAATTAAAAACCCATAAAAACTAGTGTTGTTTTTAATATGTGGGTTAAAGTATGGAGAAACTTTCTGGAATCTCTATACCTAATGGTTATGTCAAAACTATGGGAGCTTACTATGAATATCGATCAACCAAAGAACGAAATAGAATGCTTGAATTACTTGAACATCTCAATGACATGGCTATTGAGTTTTGTGAATTACATGATGTCACTTGCTGCTTTAGAAAAGACTATAAACACTCTCCCTATCAATGTAAGCACAACAGTGATTCTCTGATTGCTTGTTATCATGAAAATAAATTTTCATGCCTTGATATAGAACAAGTTGAGAAATATATTGCTTATGTTGCAGCCCATGAAATAGACTTTCTTATTGATAATTTTTTTGCAACTTGTCATGAAGCTCGTGTAATGAAAGGACACATTTCTATTCTTCTCCAACTTTGCAAAAAAGAGTTTAGTGATAATGTTTATGTTAAAGAAAGAATTCTTGCTGCCATGGAAAGTACTAATATTTTGCAGGAAAAGGATAATGAAAACATAAGCTCGGAAGAGGAAGAATGTGAAGAGGAGATTGAAATGGATATGTTCCAACCTAAGCTTGGGGAAGATAACCCGTGCTCATATGAGGAAACTAAAAATGCTCCTTTACTTTCTATTAATGCAACTAGTGAACTTATTGATGATAATGAGGAGTATTGCTTAAATATGCTATATGATAATGCTTTAGATGATGGTCCTATGCTTATTGATAAACCTCCATGTTTAGTTGTTGCTAAATTATGTGAGGATGAAAATGATATACTTGCTGATTGTGATAGTGCTCTTACTCATGAGAGTCCTTCTATGTTCTTGAATTCTCCTAATAACACCATAGAGGAGAAATTTGCTTATGTTGAGAAATACTTATGTGGTTTGCAATTATGTTTAGTTCCAAATCTTTGTGGCAACCATGATATTAAACTTGATATTGATCTTATTAACTATTTTGAAAGAGGGAAGCATGCTAATGAATTCCATAATAAATTTAATAATCCTCTTAATGTGCCTAAATTATCTAAGTTGAATGATTCTTGTGGTTATATGGTTGAATTTATTTCTACTACTTGCAACTATTATGAAAGAGGAGGTGATAAGAACACTCTTTATGCTAATAACTATATGCTGCAAGTAAATATTGTTAATATGCATTGGGAAACTTCCATTTATGGTGATTCATTCATATACAAAATGCCAATGCATAGAAAGAAAGTTAGACTTCGTTGTTATTACTTCTGTGTTTTGTTTTTCTCTCAACTAGGGTTCAACTTGACTATTATTTTGATTGGTTTGAGAACACCATGGGATCCTGGTATTATGCATGAACACTTCCCAAGTAAAAGAGACACATCATGCTATATTAGATCTAGGATCTAGTGTCTCAATTTTATCTAAAGAACTATATGAAGTACTTGAATTAAAGAATCTTGAAAAATGCTCTATTGAACTTGCACTTGCTGATGATTCCATTAAATATGCTATAGGAAGAGTAAGTGATGTTATGGTAGAGTTACATATGACTTTTGTGCCTGTTGATTTTCTAATCATGGATATGGGGAATAAAACCTCTAGTCCAATTATTCTTGGAAGATCTTTTTCCGTACCACAGGTGCTATCATTGATTCAAAAGAAGGGAATGTGAAGTTTCAGTTTCCACACAAGAAATGCATGGAACACTTCCCAAGGAATAGGGACACACCAAAGTTCAACCTCCCTCATGAGCTTCGTCCACAATAACTATCAAGTAAGAAGCCTAGCTATATGGCTATAAAGAAAGCGCTTTATGGGAGGCAACCCGGTTGTTTTTGTTTTTGATTTTCTTTGTGTCCTCTTGCTGTCACAAATGACTTTGTTTATAGTTTGTTTCTAGAATTTTTAATAAAGTGCCAAGTTTTACCCATTTTGGCTTGAAAAAGTTGCTTATAGCATTCGGAGATATTATTCCAGCACGAATCTGTGCACGGTTTGATTTTTAATTCCTATTCTGTAACTCCGAATGAGCTGATATTTAAACTATAGAAGCTTTTCATCCTCTGTATGCCTGAATTGTTTCAGAATTTTTTGACAAAGTTAAGTAGGGTAGAAAAATACGTTTTGCTACTGCTGTTTTCTGGACAGATTCTGTCCCATTTTGTTTAATGCATGCTTAGAACTTTTAGCTTGAATCTTTCAGATCCAAATGAGTTTATGAGTAGGCATACAACATAATAAACTTACTGGACATTCATATAAATTTTTGTCTAAGGATTATATGCAGCAAGAAGCCTATTTGTTTATCATTACTAATGTCACCCCACAGAAAAGAAATGGGAAAACGGTGTTTTGAATTTTTTTCACAGGGATTAGAGGAGATGCACCAAGAGTCATCTAAGGAAGGTGAAAACCATAAGCTTGGGGATGTGAAGACAACCCAATGGACCTACACACTCTCGGTTTGCACACGTCTAACTTCTGTTTTTCGATCAATGCACTTTATCGTATAAACTTGGAGCGTCTTTTTGTTTTTGTTTGTTTTGATTTTTATTTTTGAGAGACCACCACATTATCATTTACATATGAGAGAGCTACTGGAAATATGGGTTGAAATATGTTGGATGCCATTATAAGATTGGGAAAAGGGATGTTTGAGTTGATTTTAAAAGATACATATAGTTGCATGATTCATGAGCTTGTTAATGAGTAATAATTTGTTAGTGTTTTATCAAGAGCTATCTTTTATTCATGTTTTGATGCTGAATGTTACTTTACTTTGTTTAACATGAATTAGTTAGTTCTATGGACACTCATGCATGCTTTTAGACGGTCAACTTTCTCCCTCTTGCTAGCCCAAAAATTCCAACAAGCAAAGACTTGTTTCCAACACCTTCAACCAAAGTTTTTCCAGTGAGTCCACCATATCTACCTATTAGCTTTATGCTTTCCGAGTATGTATACCACGTTATTTTGTATCATTTATACCTCTGAATTAAAATGCTTATGTTGTTGATTGTTATGGGAAAAGTTGGTCATATAGCTCTCACGAACTTGATGCACACTTTACTTTTATTGCACTTAATGAACATGACCCATTGTGATTAAAATTATGATGTTATGAGCTTGATAAACGTTTTTGGTTGAGAGTTAGCAGAAATGTGCTGTCACATGGAACGCTTTCAACATTGCACTTCATTATATCTTGTTGATGTCATGCACTTTTGTTTATGGATGCTTATGATGGTGAAATAAATGTGGAAATGGAGTAGGTTTAAATGAGTTTGTATAATGGTTAGAGAGACGCCTGGGCCGCTAATCTAAGCCATGCATCATTCATGGTGGAAATTTATTTACATGCAATGGTGAACCGTCTGTGATACACCTTACAATAAAAAGCTATCCAATGGTAAATAAAAAAGGGTGTTGAGATTGTTCATTATGTTTGTTTGTCTTGTCATTTTGATATGGGCTTGTTCCATATCCTGGGACAAGAGGTACCCCAGTTGACGCTCTTGATGATACTATTTTACTTACAATGATATTTAAATTGAACTTGCTTTGTTTCCCAAGTTGAGTAGCACATGATGTAGGTATTCGTATTCAAGGGGCATGAGATTTTCAACCCATACTTTGTCAAGCACATTACTCATATTTGCTTTCACTTTAAACTTAATCATTCAAGATGCTATGATAGGGGCAATGAGAGCTTGACACCAAGGAGTACCACATTACAATCATTAACTTACGTAGAAACATTTGGAAGTTAGATGAACTTATTGCATGCTTTACCTCTACTCAAATATCTTTCCAAAGTGTCCACCTTATTCAGATTTCCATCTATACTCTATGACCACTATAGGATGTTCTTACTTATCATTATGCATACTTGAAGTCCATAGTACTTTTTCATTTATGTTACACTTTGTGAATTATCATTGAACATCCTTACATTGAATATTTGATATCGCTTCATAAACTATCTTGCATATTGTTACATCTTAATAAGAATGAACCATTTGACTCTATGTAGCAATAGTAATCATCTTTGATATCCATTGATAGTATTGAAATGCAAAGTCCATGGTAGTTTTATCACCTTCATACTCGAGGACGAGCATGGGTTAAGCTTGGGGATGCTGATGCATGTAAAATGCATACATGAACTTTGCATTATTTTATTATATTCCTATCATATTTGCATCATATAAGGGTATATCATTGATTTATAATGATTTTGGGAATAATTCACAAGTTCCCCTATTTTTCTGGAATTAACCCTGCAGGCAGAAAACCCTATTTTCTATATTTTGATGTTTCAGGGACCCAAACGACGTCTAAATGACTTGCAATTTTAGGAGCATCAATATTTGGAAGGAAGAAGACCTGGGAGCGAAGGAAGCAAACAAACGGAGCTCCGAGGACCAAAAGAGGGGGGCCCACACGACCACAGTACCAGGCCACGTGGGACCCACCATCTCGGCCCTCGACGCTCCGTTTCCGTCGATCTTTCTTCCAGAAGCTTCGTCTTGACCTAAAACTGACTATAAAAATAGTCCCCAAGACTCTTCGGAGAGGAGCGCCGCAGAAACACAGAAACACCGAAATAGAGATTAGGAGCTGCAGATTGGAGGGGGAAAACTCCGGCGGGGCGCTGCCGGAGAGGTCTCCACCTTCTCCAACGACATCTCCATCAATTCCATGATGAAGAGGGAGTAGTCCACCCCTGGACTATGGGTTTGTGGAAGTGACTTATGTATCTCTCTCTCTCTTGTGCTTCACTAATTAGCACCGTATGAGCTGCCGAACATGATTACGGTCATCTATGTAATACCTTTGTGGTGGATCTTTATGAGTTAATATATGTGTGAGATTGCAATTGTTTTACTTCAGTTATGAAAGTAGATGCATATTATGTACCCCGTTCTTGTTTACTTGTTTTGATCAAGCATGTCTATGAGAGCATGTGAGGGGGAACGTGTGCATTAGATGGAGTAACGGGGGGTGGCTAGTGCGGTGAACGTGAGAGAAAGTTCCGCGATCCACTTGGGTATTTTACCTTACTTTGTTACCTCACTAGGGATAAAAAGAAATACCTTGCTACCGAAGATGTGGGTGTGACCATTGCCACTACTCCATGACTAGATCTAGCATGTTCTTATTTCAACTTCATGTCATGAAACTTATTGCTATGCTCTGATTTATCTTAATACTAAGGTGTTATGATTTAGTTCGCATCTTAGTGGAGTATAAGAGAGATTAATAACCAAAAGATCTCTATGTTAGGACGTGATGCCCATATGATTAATAACTTGTCATGAAACTTTGTTGCAATCTCATATGTTAACTTTTGTGTTCCATTGTCTACCACATCATTAAAGAGAGAGTGCATTTGTGAAACCATGAACCCCGGTCCATTTTTAATCATAAGAAACACCTTTTCAACAACTTTCATCCACTTTTCATTTTCAGCCATAATTAAATCCGAAAATACAAAAATATTTTTGCATCTTTCATTCATCATATAAAACCCAAAAATATCATTTATCATTGTTTCCATCATCCTTGCATATTTATTATCATCATTGCATATTTTATTTATTGTTTTGTATTCATAACTTACTCACACCTTGTGCTTGACAACCACTTGGTGAGGTTGAGGGCACAAAACAATTTATCTTTGTTTGCAGGTTTCCAAGGGAAGGATAAGGAGGTAAAGCTTCCACTATTGATTCCCCGAGAGTTCGATATAAACCCTCGAGTCAACTTCGTGGGGAAAATTGTCTTGCCCGTACTACACACTCTGCTATAGGGGTCTCAACCTATGCCTTTGAGGGCTATCAATATGGTGAAGCAATTCTATGATTAACATCATACTTAGCTAGAGTTTTTCTAAAAGCACCATGAATAAAATGAGAACCACCATCAGTCATGAGATATCTAGGCACACCAAACTTTGGAAAGATAATATCTTTGAGCATTTTTAATGATGTCTCACCGTCAGCACTAGATGTTGGTATAGCTTCTACCCATTTAGTAACATAATCAACAGCAACAAGTATGTGAGTATAACCATTCGAGGGAGGAAAAGGACCCATAAAGTCAAATCCCCAACAGTCAAAAGGTTCGATAACAAGAGAATAATTCATAGGCATTTCATTACGTCTACTAATGTTACCTACTCTTTGACATTCATCACATGACAAAACAAATTTTCTTGCATCTCTAAAAAGGGTAGGCCAATAAAAACCTGATTGTAGAACCTTTTGTGCAGTTCTATCTCCAGCGTGATGTCCTCCATAAGCAAATACTTGGCAACAATAAAGTTAGCATAGTCAGCATACCAAGGACTTTCACGTGAGCTTACCTTTATCGCAGCTAATTGTTCATTTGGAAAACTATCATTAACAGGTATAGGATCGTCTGAAATATTTTCTAATCTAGACAAATTATCAGCAACAGGATTTTCAGCACCTTTCCTATCTACAATATGTAAATCAAACTCTTGCAATAAAAGTACCCATCTTATGAGCCTAGGCTTAGCATCTTTCTTTTCCATAAGGTATCTAATAGCAGCATGATCAGTGTGAATAGTAACTTTTGAATCAACAATATAAGGTCTAAATTTATCACAAGCAAAAACAACTGCTAAAAATTCCTTTTCAGTAGTAGCATAATTCTTTTGAGCGGCATCAAGTGTTTTACTAGCATAATGAATAACATTTAACTTCTTGTCTACCCGCTGTCCAAGAACAGCTCCTACAGCAAAATCACTAGCATCACACATTATTTCAAAAGGTAAAGTCCAATCAGGAGGTTGAACAACAGGAGCTGTGATTAAAGCCTTTTTTAGAGTTTCAAAAGCTTCCTTGCAATCATCATCAAAAACAAAAGGTACATCTTTTTGAAGAAGATTAGTGAGGGGTTTTGAAATTTTAGAAAATCTTTAATAAACCTCCTATAAAACCGGCATGACCAAGAATACTACGATACCTTTCACATCCCTTGGACAGGGCATTTTCTCGATTGCTTCAACTTTAGCTCTGTCCACTTCAATACCTCTTTCAGAAATTTTGTGCCCTAGGACAATTCCTTCATTAACCATGAAATGACATTTCTCCCAATTAAGAACAAGATTAGTCTCCTCACATCTCTGCAAAACTTTATCAAGATTGTGCAAGCAATTATCAAAGGAAGTTCCGTAGACGGAAAAATCGTCCATGAATACTTCCACAATTTCTTCACAAAAACCATGAAAAATAGCAGACATGCATCTTTGGAACGTAGCAGGAGCATTACACAAACCAAAAGGCATACGTCTATAAGCATAAGTTCCATAAGGACAAGTAAAAGTAGTTTTCTCTTGATCTTGTGCTTTAACAGCAATTTGTGAGAATCCAGAATAACCATCAAGGAAACAAAAATGAGTTTTCTTAGACAACCTTTCTAACATTTGATCAATAAAAGGCAAAGGATAATGATCTTTCTTAGTTACTTTATTGACCTTTCTAAAATCAATGCACATCCTATACCCAACTACTACTCTTTGAGGAATAAGTTCATCATTTTCATTTGGTACAACAGTAACTCCTCCTTTCTTAGGGACACAATGCACGGACTTACCCATCTACTATCAGCAATAGGATAAATTATACCAGCATCAAGAAGTTTTAATACCTCATTTCTTACCACTTCTTTCATCTTAGGGATCAAACGACGCTGATGCTCAACAACAGGTTTTGCATCGGTTCAATGTTGATGGCATGTTGACATATAGTAGGAGAAATCCCCTTTAAATCATCCAAAGTGTATCCCATAGCTCCTCGATGTTTCTTTAGTACTTCTAATAGCCTTGCTTCTTCATTACCTGAAAGTTTAGAACTAATAATAATAGGATATATTTTCTTTCATCAAGATAAACATATTAAGATTATCAGGCAAAGGTTTTAAATCGAAACAGGATCTTCCTTAGGAGGCGCTGAGGTACCCAAATCTTCCACAGGCAAATTATGCTTAAGTATTGGTGGTTGACGAAGAAAGGCATTGTCAATCTCATTCTCTCCTCCATAAATACTTCACTTTCGTGTTCCTCCATGAATTGCTGCAAGGCATTGTTAGGAGCAACAGCAATAGAAGCAAGTTGTTCAATTGAAATTCTCATTAGGTAATTCAGTTTCATAAAGTTTTTACCAAACTTAGAGAAATTAAACTCATAAGATTCTCCATTAAATTTAGTGTAAATTTTCTCTTTCTTACAATCTATAATGCACCACATGTATTCAAGAAAGGCCTACCAAAAATAATGGGACAAGTTTTACTAGCAACAGAACCAAGTACTAGAAAATCAGCAGGGTATTTAGTCTTACCACAATACCAATTGGAGAGATAGTTTCTCTATTAGCAAGCTGAATAACCACATCAATCTCCTCAAGTTCGCAAGGACCAATTTCATGCATAATTTCTTTATAAAGATCAAAAGGAATAGCACTAGAACTTGCACCAATATCACATAAACCATAATAGCAATGTTCTCCTATTTTGACTGAAAGCACAGGAACACTTGTTTCCTAGCTCTACTGGGATGTGAAACAATATTAGAGGCATCTTCACAAAAGATAATATGTCCTCCTTCTACATTTTCAGTTACCAAATCCTTTACTATTGCTATTGTGGGTTCAACCGCTATTTGTTCAGCAGGTTCTAAAGCTTTCTTTGCACTTTTATTAACCACACTAGCTATGATAGAATGTTCCTTAATTTTAACAGGAAAAGGTGGTTTCTCAATATAAGGTTCTGGCAAGATACGATCAACAGTATGAACTTCAATGTTTTTAATATTGGCAGAATTAATATCTTTGTAAGGCAAGTGATACTTATTGCAACTTTCTTTAGGAACATCAAGATAAGAGGCAAAAGCCTTGTAACAGTTTGCAATAACTTGAGAATCAAGACCATACATATCATAGAGATTACGAAAATTATCAGTATTCATAAAAGTTTAATGCATTCGTAATCATACTTTATACCTGATTCTCTACCTTTGTCGTTCTCCCATCCTTCAGTATTTTCCTCAATCCGATCAAGAAGGTCCCATTTAACTTCTCTTTATTACGTGTAAATGATCCAGCACAAGAGGTATCCAATAGAGTTTTATCTTGAAGAGAAAGCCTTGCATAGAAGTTATCAATAACGACATTACCAGGAAGCTCATGAATGGGGCATTTGAGCATTAATGATTTCAATCTCCCCCACGCTTGGGCAATACTTTCTCCATCATGAGGCCAAAAATTATATATATGATTCCGATCTTGATGAATTTCACTAGGAGGATAAAATTTAGAATAAAAGAGAGGCACAATCTCCTCCCAGCCAATAGAACGCCCATTCTTCAGCATCCTATACCATTTTGCAGCTTTACCTCAGTGATATAGAGAACAATTTCTTCTTGACCTCTTCCATTGAAATACCTGCACACTTGAACAACTCGCATAATTCATGAATAAATAAAATGATCCCAGGAGGGACAGTTCCATCTCCTGCATAGCGGTTATTCGTAACTCGTTCAACAATTTTCATAGGTATTTTAAATGGAATTACTTGATCAGGTGGTTCCTCTTCTACTACCGTAGCAGTGGTAGTAGTTTTCCAAACAGGGATTCAAATGGAGATCTCTCCATGATAAAATAAAGTAGCAAGCAGAAATAAAAACAGCACCTACAGTAAAAGTTTCCCTTACCAATTCCACTCACCAATAGCGCTTCACTCCCCGGCAACGGCGCCAGAAAATAGTCTTGATGACCCACAAGTATAGGGGGTGTATCGTAGTACTTTCGATAAATAAGAGTGTCGAACCCAACGAGGAGCAGAAGGTGCTGACAAGGAGTTTCGGTAAAGGTTTCACTGTAAATGCTAGCAGACAAGTTTTTAGGGGTTTTTGATATAGCAGGTAAATAAAATGCGAGTAAGTAAAAGACAGTAATAATAATTGCAGCAAGTGGCCCAATCCTTTTTAGAGCAAAGGACAAGCCGGTTGGTTTACTTATGATGACAAAATGTTCTTGAGGACACACGGGATTCTAGTCAAGTGCTTTCGCTTCACATAGTTGATTAATCTTCATTGTTTTGATAAGTGTTGTGTGGGTGAACCTATGCTAATGCACCGCCCTTACTTGGACTAATACATACTTGTGATTATACCCTTGCAAGCATCCGCAGTTACAAGAAAGTAATTAAGATAAATCTAACCACAGCCTTAAACTCTGAGATCCTACGCTCCCTTGTGCACCGGTATACTAACGGGGGTTTAGGTTTCTGTCACTCCGGCAACCCCACAATTAGCAACCAAATACACAATGCATTCCTCTAGGCCCATAAAGGTGAAGTGTCATGTAGTCGACGTTCACACGACACCACTAGAAGAATAGCACCACAACTTAAATATCAAACCATTAAATATTACTCAACATAATTCCACTACTAACAGCATGACTTCTCCCATGTCCTCAAGAACTAAACAACTACTCACAAGACATCATATGGATCATGATCAGAGGTGATATAATGATGATAACAATCTGAACATATACTTTAATTCACCGATAAAACTCAATAGCATCAACCACAAGGAGTAATTAACACCGGGAGAGTTTCCCCTATGAACTAACAAAGTATAGCCCTAGATGTTACAGCGGAAAGATGGTGCAGCGGTGATGGTGTGACGGTGGTGGAGATGATGATGATGATCCCGATGAAGTCCAGCGATGACGATGAGGATGGCGATGATCTCCCCCCTCCGGGAGGGAATTTCCCCGGCAGATTTCTCCCTGCCGGAGAGCTTTTTCTCTCTCTGTTGTTTCCGCCTCGTGGAGGCGGCGGAATATTTCTTCTCCAACTCCCGTGTCTTAGGGTTTCTGGGGGATGAAGTACGCGAAGGGGGAGCGCCTGAGGTGGGCCAGGGGCACCACACCTGGCCAGGGCGCGGCCAAGGTGGGCCCCGCCCAGGGGTGGTGTGGGCCCCTCCTGGCCCATCTCAGCCTCCCCTTTTGGCTGACCATCTTCTGATAAAATAGGAACATCTGTCTTCTTGGAAATATTTTTAGAGCTCCAGAAATATAGTGTCTTGACGGTGCTTTTTCCAGCTGAAATCTGACTCCGGCAGTTAATCATCCAATAATCATCAAACATGCAAAATAAGACAAAATAACATAAGTAACACATTTAATATGAAATATATCAATGAATAATAGTAAATTATGCTATAAAATAGTGATGCAAAAATGGACGTATCAGACACCACTGTTGGAGATTAGCTGTACTTGTTGGCTAGGTCACCATCTTCGACTATATTGACTTTCTATAGCATTGTATACGGGAACGGCGCCAGAAGGGTGTTTCCGGATGGGCTCGGCCCATTTAGGGATCCTTTGATTCATATGATAGGAAATGTGTGGGATTGCGATGTCATGTCCATTTTAATCCTATGGGTAGAGGAATTGGTGAAGGAATTTTTCCATGTGGTCCACCCTCATGCTATTTTCCTATGAAATTTACATTAAAATATTCCTATAGGATTATTTCCTATAGGACACGATCCTAAGAATCAAACTACTTATGAACGAAAATTTTCATAGGACTTCAATCTTATAGAAATACTTTGAAAATCCTATGAAACAAAGGGACCCTTAAGGTTCTGCTTCCTCCGCTCACAAAGTTCCTTTGTTCCTGGCACCAGTTCTTCATAGCGATCTCAGTAGGAAAAAATTGCTAGCATTTCCTAAATTCAAAATATTAAAAAAGGGTTTCAATTTGATTTTTTAAATGGTTCAAGGAAAAACAGGTTCAAATTTAAAATGGTTCAAACTAAAAATGGTTCAAATAAAAAATAGTTCAAATTAGAAATGGTTCAAATTAGAAAATTGTTCAAATAAAAATTGTTAAATTTTGAAAACAATTTTTTTTAAGAAGAAATGAAACGAAACAAACATAAAAAAAATAAAAAATAAAAACTAAAAAGGAAAACAGGAAAACAAAAAAGTAAAAAAAAATGATAAAGAAAAACAAACAGGAAAAGGAAAACCGAAAAAGGGGTGGGGGGGTGTATGCGTCAGTAGCGTAACTAATGCTAAGAGCAACTACAGTGGGGTAATATCAGCTGGCTATAAGATATTAAATAGTATATCGTTGGAGAAGAGAGAATAGGTGAGAGAAGGAGGGATCGCTCTCATGCAAGAGCTAGCTCTAACGCATTCTCCTACACACCATATAACAGGGAAAGGTGGATGAAGTAGTCCATGATACCTCCGGATGAGTAGTACGTGGCTAACAACAATGAACCTTACATCTTCTATCTTCTATGAACCATGCGCACGGGCTGTACTTGCAACTAGTCTCAATCTCATCTCATCTCATCTCATCTCAATCTCAATCTCATCTCATCTCATCTCAATCTCAACTATATAAAAACTAGCAGAGTGCCCGTGCGTTGCCACGGCCGATTAATTTTTTTCCTCGCATACACATGCAAACATAATGTACGTGAAATGCATCTAAAAATATAATGATTCAACTTTGCTTGAAATTCATTTCGATAAAAGCCATAATTTTATGCATATAATGGAAGTAGCCAAATATATTTTATCTTTTTAACTAAGATTTACTTTGTCGCGCTTTTAAGGTATTATGGTAAAACATTAGGATGTTGTATATACATTCAGCGTTGCAACGGTTTTGATATGACATAAGCCATATACAGCCATCAGTGAATACTGAATACAATAGTCAATGTATTATTATCATTCAGAAAAAAAATCATTATATGAAGTAAACATCCAATCATATCCTATGAACATATATATATCCTTGTACATAATCTGGAAGCAAATAAATGACAGAGTTAGCCCAATTTTGTGGATCCTGCTCCAACAGACCAACACCCATGAACATGAAATCGAGAAGCAAATATCCAATATCAAATGTAGAATCAAATATCTCTACCTTCATTTTCACCTGTATGTCCTCCATGACCACTCAAGTAATCTCTTTCAGTTTTTTTGTTTGCCTACACTGAATTATGTGATGCGTTCAAATTAGTTCAGTTCCACCATCAATATTGCTTGTTTTCAGTTGTATCTTCAGAGTTCAGTGACCAACAAAATGAATTGATTTATGGCTACATGTACGGTGCACCTGCTACTCCACTCTCGTAGCTTTGTGCAAGATTGAGATAAAGATGAAGAGTGCTTTCCCCGGCTGCACATGGTCGCCCCCCACCCTACGAAGCACCGATACGGCGATACGGATACGGCGATACAGAGACGGTGATACGGAATACGGCGATTTCTAAAAACAGCAATACGGCGATACGTCGAGTATATGTGTAAAAATAATAAAATCAGCAGTCACTCACTCCCTGTCTAGCAAATCAGCAAGCAAATTAGCAGGCAAATCAGCAGTCGCTCCCTGTCCCTGGCCAACAAATCAGTAGGCAGCAGCTCGGAGGGCAGCAGGCCAGCAGCAACTCAGCAGTCAGCAGTTCAGCACGCAAGCAAGCAGGCATCACTTAGCACGCAAGCAAGCAGCAGGCCAGCAGCAACAGGCGGCAACGGAACAAGAAGGGCGGTAGCCGTACCTTGCTGCTGGCGACGAGAGGCAGCGGAGGTGACGCAATTCGGGTGGCGGCGGCGCGATTCCGGTTGGCGGCGGCGCGATTCTGGCCGGCGGGGCGCGAATCCGGCCGGCGGGGGGCGCGAGTCCAGGTGGAGGCAACTCCACGCGGCGGGCTCGTTCGGGCTCTCCCGTGTAGCTAGACGAATCGGAGGAGTATCAGGTTTATTTTCCTTTTTTTTAATTCGGAAAAAGGGGACACGCGGGCGATACGAGTATCGGAGGAATATTGGCGTATCGGAGTATCGCACAAGTTTTATACTGCGATACAAAGATTTTTGAAGTATCGGTGCTTCGTAGCCCCCACCTGTGTCGATTCATCAGCCCTGTGCTTTCTGACACCTGCCAAAAATCCTTCCCAAAGAATGGATCGGGCTCCTCTGGAGACTGCGACGGCGGATCCATGCGGCCTCCGGCCTCCCATGCTAATTTTTCCACATAATCTCCGTCTCACTCGAGGAGGGTACCATGGACGATGCGCTTCAGCTCCTTCGTACTGGCGTCACGAGCAGGCCACTGCGCGCCTCCGCGGCCGTCGGTTTCGGCGCCTCCGCGCGTTCACATAGGCGTGGCCGCGTGGGTCTGGGCTCCTGCGTGTTGTACGCTGGGCGGACAGCCCTCGTCACGAGCGTAGGTATGAGCCGCCTCTGGGTTGGAGTTGGGAGTTTGAGTTGGTATCGGATGACTCGATCGATGCCGCACGTACGACGTACCACCAGACGTATCACTAAACGGACGAAGGAAGAAACACTACTCGTATTATAGTAAAGATAAAGATAGTTTTGGTGCTTTGGTGTCCGTCGGTACGTCCTTTAATTTTTTCCGATTTACCCTTTCCGTTTGAAGATATTGCAATGCATGCCACCGCAAGTTAAAGTTACAGGCTTGCCCCCGTTTCTATCAAACCGTTTTATAACTGCCCCCGTTGCTCACTTGAAATTACAGGCTTGCCACCGCCTAAGGGAAGAAAAATGGTCAAACCCGCACCAGACCAATCTTTCTCTTTCCTCTCTCCAAGTCTCCCACAATTCTTTTCCCCGCGTCCACCCGCTGACCCGCCCAGTCTAGACGGCAGATCGCCGCCTCCGCCCAGACTACTACTACGAACTGAACTGTAAACTGATCCTATATTTCCTTGACTGACTTTGTATTTGTGTTCTTCCACACGAGAATTAATCTGCACGTTGGACTCGCAGTCACAGAGGCAGTTACTCACTTTGTACTTACTGAAACTGTGCATCAAACCCAACGAACAATTTCTGAGAGACGATATCCCAAAGCAGGAGCTCCATTCACCTGCAGAGAAAATACAGAGGGAGAAAGGTAGTTCAGAATGGCGTCGACTAAAACCATACACTATGCTAGGATTACGAGACAGATTTCCAGACACCTAAGTCAAGGCATGACTCCACCGATGCGGCAGCCGACAACGACACCGGCGTGTAAATAGTTATCATTCTTATTTTTTCCTATCTTTGTTATCTGCAACATGCATGGTTCTTTGCAAAGGAGTTGAGCAAGACACAGGTCACGTTTAATGTTTCTCTGTTAATGCTGAAAAGTATGTTGCAGATTTTAACTTGGGAAGACAAATTCATGATAATCTAATAATTAAAATCAACCCGTAGCAACACACGGGCAAATGTGCTAGTGTAGATAATAAACTTGTGTTGCTTTCATCTTGTTTTCCATCAGGAAGCTAGAATTGTGAGGATTCAACATTACATATTATGTTTGTGAAACCTGCACGCAGCAGGATTCCATATGGATAACTGATACGTTTCTTCGGAGTAAATGGCACTGGCGGTCACACAACTCGTCCGCTATGTGCACTTAAGTCACACAACTGGAGAACGGGATTTTTTGGTCACACAACTGGACTTTTGGTGCACGCAGGTCACAAACCCCACTTGTCAGTCAATTTTCCGTTGCAGGAGTGCTGACATGGAGACGTAATTTTGCGGAAAACCCCCTGTAGTTTTGGACATTTCGCAAAAAACCCAAATTTGGGTCCACTTACAGGGGTTTTTTGTGAAATGTCCAAAAATACAAGGGGTTTTCTGCAAAATTACGTGTCCACGTGCAACAGAAAACGGACTGACATGTGGGGTTTGTGACCTGCGTGCACCAAAAGTCCAGTTGTGTGACCATAAAATCCCGTTCTCCAGTTGTGTGACTTAAGTACACATAGCGGACGAGTTGTGTGACCGTCAGTGCCATTTACTCATTTCTTCGGTCCGTTTGATACCGCTAGCTTTTACGGATTTGCTTTCAACAATCTTTGCTTTCAACAATTCTTGCATGACCCTATAAGAACTGCCGTCCATGCTGCTATATGTACACACCTTCGTTTAAAAATACAATGCCTGCACAGGTGTTTCTTCACTCTAATTGATCCCATTTTCTAGTGATTACTTTGAAGAAAACTACTGAAGAACCTCTACGACCAAGTATTATAATCGCCATTTGTTTAATACTTGCATTGACCTTTTTTATTCTAGCGGTTTTATATGACTCGGCTTTTCGTAGAGTGTAGAAATATTTCAGCACGTATTTAGATATAGAATTATTTTCCTATTTGCTGGTGTAGCACCGAGACATTTTTCATGCACTCTGTACAAAAGACTGATTTGCTTTGATCATGTCATCATTCCAATGATGTAAGGAGACTCTTATTTACTGCCTATCCCAGGGACTCAATCAGTATATTTACGGTGAATTACTAATGAGCACCGTTTTGGCTCCCGGGCACATATGCTCCTGATATTTTCGGGAGCATAAAAAAATTTGAAATTTTTTCAAAAATTCCGAAAATATTCATGCACGTACCTGACCATGGTACGCACCACCGTGTGAAATTTCGCACCGAAATGACATCGTATGCACCCTGTACAAAAATAACAAATTTCTCATTTTCTGTCAGAAATTTGTTATTTTTGTACAGGGCGCATACGATCTCATTTCGGTGCGAAATTTCACACGGTGGTGTGTACCATGGTCAGGTACGTGCATGAATTTTTTGAAAAGTTTTTCAAGTTTTTTTATGCTCCCAAAAAAACGGGAGCATATGAGCTAGGGTGCCAATGCGAATTTCTGGAATTACTATCTCTTTACGGTGAAGGAACTTTCTCAAGGACTTCAACGGCCAGGTTTAATAATCAGACCTTTTTTATTCTTTATGACTCAGAATATTTAAGCATTTTGGATATTTGGAATAAGACGACCGAATTTCTATAGGCTGCTTTGCTATGGCACCACTTTTGTAGGATGTGCTGGAACTAGAAAAGTTTCTCCTCATTGCTGTAAACTTGAATGGGGAGACGCCACTTATAGCCGCAGTGACAAATGGTCATCTCTCGTTGGCTTCGTTTCTACTCGGAAGCTGCTGCTGCCAACCAAAGCTCAGGCAAGCAATTTTGCAACAGGAAAGGTTTGGATTTAATGCACTCCACCATGCTATTCGCAACGGCCACAAGGATCTTGCGCTGGAGCTGATAGCAGCAGAGCCTGCACTGTCGCAAGCTGTGAGCAAGTGCAATGATTCATCCTTGTTCTTCGCGGTGATGAGACGTTTGACACATGTCTGTGAGAAACTAATACAAACTCCTTCGTGTGCCTATTCGGGAGGGAAACATGGTCTGAATTGTCTACATGCTGCCGTTGACTGTGGCGATGAAGGTGAAATATATATAATACGAAGAGTACAAATTACATTTACGTGCTATTTGTTACCATATCATTTCACGCTGCTAACACACTCACTTGTTTTCAGAAATTGCTAAAATAATTTTGGAGAAGCGTCCTGAATTGGCTAGAGAACCTGACGCGCAATCAAGTACTCCCTCCATTCAAATTAGTTGTCTTCCATTTGTCCACATGCGGTGTATCTATACTTGTAACATGTCTAGATATATCCACATGTGGACAAATGGAAGACAACTAATTTGGAGTTTTCCACGGTCAAAGCCATACACATCGCATGACTGCAAGACGCCACTATCCGCCTCCTTGTCACCTCCAGCCTGGCCATCCCGGCACCTCACTCCTCGCCGGCGTCTTCTTTTTGTTCATCATGGGCTCGGAGAGGCGAACCAGGCATTGGTTTCTTGTCCTTCTCCATGGGATGAAGAGAGCCGTCACTTTTTGTCTGTTAGTGGCATTGCAGGGCTATATATATATAATTAGTCGGTTCAAGCATATCAGCCATCATCTTGTAACAGCAGAAATCTTGCAATGTGGATGGTGGAGTGGAGACCGGTAGTGGGAATGCTAGCCTTTGATCTCATCTCGGCGGTGATGACGACGCTGGTGAAGAAGGCGCTAGACCAGGGCCTGGACCGCCTGGTCCTTGTCACGCTCCGACAGCTGGTCGCCACGATCTTCCTTGCTCCAATAGCCATTGTTAAAGAAAGGTAGGTAACCTGTTCAAAAAAAGATGGTATGTACATATATGCATCCCATGTACATACAATCTGTCTTCATTTACTAATGCTGCAGAGTGCCATGGCATTCCTGCAGGAGCACAAGGCCCAAGCTGACACTGGAGATCCTAGGGTACTCTTCTTGAGCGCCGTGTTTGGCGCGGCGCTCTCGCAGTACACCTTCTTCTACGGCCTGCAGTACACCACTGCAACTTTTGCCATCACCTTCATCAACCTCTCCCCCGTGCTCACCTTCCTCATCGCCGTCGTGCTGAGGATGGAGCCGCTGAAGGTGAAGAGCACGGCGGGGGCCGCGAAGATCGCCGGGACGCTCATGTCGCTCGCTGGCTTACTGCTGTTGAGTCTATACAAGGGTGTGCCACTAACGCACCAGGCCACTGCCGCCGCTGCACTGAGCCCGGCTGCTCACCACACTGACAGCAGTGGCGACAGGAGCTGGATGCTAGGCACCATGGCGCTGCTGGCCAACTGCATGTGCTTTTCCTTGTGGTTGCTGCTGCAGACCAGGCTGACCAAGAAGTACCCGGCCATCTATTCCAGCACCGCCCTCATGTTCTTCATCAGCACACTGCAGGGCGGGGCGCTGACGGTGGCCGTCGAGCGGCACGCCTCCGTGTGGATGCTCACCGGCAAGCTGGAGATCGTCACCGTCTTGTATACAGTAAGCTAAAACATCACCATCATCTTCTTTATCCTCTTGACTTGTACCCACCTTCACAGAGAAAGAAAAACTTGTCCAAAAAGAGTAAGTACTGACAAAAGCAATGGCCTTAACATTTTAGCCCACACTAATCTATCAATAGTTCAATACACACGGGTTTCCTTGAAAACTAAAGTCTTTGCACCAAAAATAGCTGAGTAGATAACAGTAATGGTAATTAAATACTTGACTGCTGGATCTTGAATCAAATTGTGCGCGCAGGGGATCGTTGGGTCTGTAGCTGGCTACCTGATAATGACGTGGTGCGTGGAAAAGAAGGGCCCGGTCTTCACGGCGGCATTCATCCCCCTGATACAGATCATGGTAGCCGCCATCGATTTCTTCTTTCTCCATGAGCAGATCTACCTGGAAGGTATAACACTGTAGTATTGTTCTTCTCAGTTTCATGTCTCCCTGTCCGTTTGCAGTGATCATTTGTCATTGCCAAACTGAATTATTATTTTTGTTTCAAGATAAACTATGTTGATGGTTCCAGCCATTTAATTGCAATGAAAATTTTCTTATTGTTAATAGTTTATCCTGGAAATGCATTTACAGTGTGCTGGGATCTGTACTGATGGTGCTGGGACTCTATCTTGTGCTGTGGGGAAAGAAGAGGGATGAAGCATCACTGGTATCTTGTGCAACTGACAACAGACAAGTGGATGAAGAAGCTGACAACAAGCAATGAAATTGTAAATTAAGATCACACTATTTGCATGTACTTGTTCTCTTGTGTCCAAGCTACTGAATAGAGTTTAGTTAATGGCCAGAGAGCTCATTTAGCACGCAGCATCCAGTGCTCTACATTACCAGCAGTTGTGGAAATTATATGCAATTAATTATTGGTCAAGTGGTACTTTTTCAGTTTAAAAACACATTACGATTTTGAAAACATTTTCTTTCACAATACCCGACACCCTGCGATTTTATTCATATTTTACCCCAAAGATTTCAGTAATCTTACTATGTATGATTTGGTTGACCGAGACAAACAAAGTACTTACGACTTTATTTTTCTTATATTACTCAGTCCAGACTCAACAGCAATAAGAAAAATATTCCAGCATAAGAACTACAAATAAAATAAAGAAATAAACGGGTAGACATATATTCTGCTGGCGAGTTGAGGCTGAGCTAGCAACTTGGGTACTGGTGACTTAGCTAGAGAGGTATCATCAAGCAGGTAAAACAATATATACAGATTACCAACAATAATATTTTTACATGATGTTGTCATAAAACTATTTTATACACAACACTATAGTATAAGTAATACTAAAAACCGAAATTCTACGGAGTAGAAGTATAACTGTTTTTAAGTATGAAAAAATTGTCAAAACTTATCAAACACGAGACCTATTTTTAAAAATCTCAGCATGATGAACGCAGTGATGAAAACATTTCCTAATTCATACGAATGGTTCTAGGTATATTTCATTTTGAGAGTAAGCAATCAGCCCTTCGCAAAAGTTATGATGGTGATAGCCGGAAGATAATGCAGTTTGTACTGGGTTCATGGTTGGAGGCTGACGGAGTGACGGTTCTGGTTTCCTACTCAAACGTCGTGCGGGGGTGTAGTTCTGAAGTTTGATGGCATGTTCAGGTCATGCTGCCCCGGTCTAATTCTTTCAACGGCGATGGTTTGTCCTATTACAAACTACTTTGGAGGTCTGGAGCTCTGCTAGAGCCGCGTCAAGATCGGGTGAAGAGGTTAATCTATCTCTCTTCTCTTTGGTGGATGCTACGGTGGTGGCGAAGGAAAGAAATATGTGTTGGTTTGTCAAATAGGTTCTTCTATCTTTCATTTCTGTAAGGTCGGTATTTACGTGACTTGTAAATTGATCTATATTGTATTACCAGAAAAACAAATTGACTTTTGTTCCATCCAAAACCCCGATCCATGACCATGACTGGATACGGCCCAGGCCCACCAACAGCATCGCGTCCACCTCCCAGTCACCACCGACGCCGGCGCCTCTTCCTCCTCCCACCGCCCGCGCGCGCGCCTCCCGGCGAAACCCCGGTGACCGGCGGCCACCCGGTCCTCTCCCGCTACCGAATCCCTTCTCTTCCCTTCGGCTGATCTACGCGGGCGGCCGTGACCCTCTCTAGCCATGGTGAGTTCCTTGCCCTTTCCTTCCACTAGATCCCACCCTTCCCTGGTCACCACCGAATTCGATTATTCACCGAGTCCTGCAACTTGGGATATCGAGTTGAAGACCGTGTGATTGAACTTTCAGAGGTTTATCTAGTTGCTGAATCTATGCTTGCCCAAGTGGAAATGCTGAGATTTTTGTACAGTCATTACTAAGTTCAGAAATTTATATGTTCAGAGAAGTGTAAAGGTTCAGAGTTACGAATTTATAATTTTTGAGAAATGTACACCAAGTTCAGAAACGAGAACAGCAGAGTTGCTTAAATGAACATATAACTATATTTGTTCCTTTTTAATTCAGTCAGTTGTCTGAACATGTGTTACGCGGATGCCAATTGTAGAAGAGCTCTTGTAAAGTTTTTTATTCAGATAGAAAGGAATAGACAGCGAGGTTTTACGTGGTACAACTGATACATGTGTGCAGTGAAAAATATTGGTTTCTAGACTTCGTCAATTCAGTCAAGCTGAGTTCCCTTCCAAACACTAGTACGTTGTTCTGTTGTGATTTGAGAACTGTAGGCCGTGACTCTCCATTTTGAATGCTAGGTTTTCAATTATCACTCTGGTTACTCCCGTCGTTCGATCGTGCGTATGGCACGCTTCCAGATTAGGTTACTCATCCTGGCTCAGCATAAACGTATAAATAGAAATTTTATCCCCCAAAAATAGATTTATGTATGATATGTATTCCATGCGGCATAGGTCTTAATGCGTTGTTGTTATTTTGTAGGCTAATACTCTGCGATTGTATCTGACTTGCATCCGGAACACTCTCGAGGCTGCCATGTGCCTACAGGTATACCCATTTGATCACTTCCAGAATCACCGAGACTTACACACTGCTCAGGCTAAGAAGTCTAACTTAGGTAGCATGTGTGTTTGGTTTACTTCTAGAATTTTCCTTGCCAAGAAGTCGAGAGGCACAACAAACCAGAAGTGGAGCTCAAGTAAGCCATCCTTTGAACTGGATGCTGTTTATTTCAATGCGTGCATTATTTTATCCGTTCTTTCTTTCTTTACGTGATTCGATTGAGACCAAGATAAGCTAGTAGAATGGTGTCTCAGTTTGAGAAACTGGACTCTGCTCATGATAGTTGAAAATCGACGAAACATTTTTTTTCTGCCGAGACAACACTCTTCTGCTTCTTTTCTTGTTCATTTGTGTACTCTGGCGTACATGTTGCTACTTGATGAATCCTATCATACTAGAAACAGGCTGGAGCTGGCCCTAGTTAATCCATGAAACTTTGATTGTACGACTAGAATACCAGCACTATCTTTGCCTTCCTTGATAGTCTTTAAGCCAGTGTAAAGTTGTAATCACACATTTACATGTGCTCACGTTTGCTCATACATTTTCGTAAAGAAAATGTTGCTCATACAAGTACTAGCAATTTTTTTTATTGTATTGCAATTTTCATATCCCCGCTTTTGTTTCTACACCTTGTCTTGAAGGTCATGAACCTGAATAAATCAGGTTTCGCTTACATCATCTTTTCTTCAATTCTATTTACAGGACTAGCCCTGAACTTCTACTGAATCCAGTAAGGGAGACTCTTTTAGCAGCATCTTGAATTTAACTTTGATTCTTTGATATTGCTAAAAACATATCTTGTGAGTGTAATTCCCTCATGTACATGAACTGATTGTTTTGCATGCATTCTTCTTTTCTCATACTGATTTTGAGTAAATGATTGTTCCAAAATGCAGAATATTGTCGTCATTAGACTGAAATTACTCTATCAGTTCGAGTTAAATAAAAAAATTACACGCTTCTGGTAGAACTAAAGGGCTCCATCATGTAATATGCTGACAAGAAATAGTAATGGTGTCATCGTTTTGTCATTCTAAGTTTTAGACAAACAAACCCTCCTCATTAGATTATGCTCCTACCTATATGGTGGAAGTTTATTCAAGCCTTTGTGAGTGTGGAATCTATTCTGCGAATCATGAACAGCCTTGTTTTATGTTGATTGTTCTTAACATCATGCCTATGCATAAGCATAGTTCAGCTTTACCAGAATTAAATGTTCTTTCTTGTGTCATGAAATTTTTGAACACTCCCATGTAATAAGCAAAGTTATGACGTCTACCCTTCATGTTTCCTATATGAATTCGGCATTTACAGAACTCTGAAGGGGTGACAAAAAGCATATGCTATAAGCAGGTGCGGTGACAAGTCTAATGACCCTCATATTGTTTAAACCTTCTGAACCCTGCTGAATCAGTTGGCGATAACTTGCATCTGTAATCTACGCCCTCTGTTTTTGACTATGGTTCTTTGGAGACGAAACTGTGCAAAAACAAAAGAAGTTTCTTCAGAATTATGATTCATAGTCCGGATTTTCCTTTACAGGTGCTTATATGCCGTAATGAAGCTGAGAAGTGTCTGGTAGAGACTTCGATCAATTCGATCCGTATAAGCTTGAAGGTAGCGAACAAAAGCTGTTGGATGTTAATACTTCTTGTTAGGACAGTATAACTCAATCGCTTATCATTTGTTCTGACATCATATATTTCTTTTTCGATTTGACAGGTTAAGCAGGCAGATGAACTCGAAAATATTCTTGCAAAGAAGTTTCTTAGGTTTTTGTCAATGAGGGCAGAGGCATTCCAAGTTTTGAGAAGAAAACCAGTTCAGGTATTACAAAACTGTGTACATGGAGCACCTTCAGTAGTACCGATAGCTGTAGCAATCAACTGTTCGCAATAGTGTACATGAACTGTATGAAAATGAAGCCAGGCTAGTAGAGCTACCAGGGCCAGTAACACGGTATTCAGGTGATTTAAGTGGTAGTCTATTCTATTTCCTAGAGTTTCAGAAGCTTTTGAGTTTTCCATCTTGATGATTGTTCACAACGTTTTCACCGGTGGTCATTGAACTGCACTAAATCAAGGCACGCCATCAGAAAGAGTCTTACCAGCTTTTCTTTTCTTTCAGGGTTATGATATTAGCTTCCTCATAACAAACTACCATTGTGAGGACATGCACAAGCATAAACTCATTGATTTCATTGTGCAGTTTATGGAGGTAAGTAAAGGTTCTCTAAGCTTGTTTTTCTTTCTTTCTAAACAAGTTCTCTCACCACCTACGAACAATCAAGAGAGCAAGAGTAAGTTTTGACATGCTTGTAGTTTCCGTCCTTTTGTGTATATAAACGAACAATCCAGCAGTTCTATAATCACCATAGTGTCTTAACCGTTGTCGATCTTGGATTTCCCATACTACACATGAATGAGAGCCAAAGTACAGAATACTGGCAATCTGTTAATATCTTTCACAGTACAGCCAAAGTTGCCTCACAACAATACTGAAGAATACAGTCTGGTGGAAAAGGACTCATTTCGATGATATTATGACTGTTCACAATCTGAACATAACATGTGTACTGACCGGATATGTCTGCTTCTTTGTGATGTAGGACATTGACAAGGAGATCAGCGAGCTGAAGCTGTCGGTGAATACACGGGGCCGACTCGTGGCGACCGAGTTCCTGAAGCAGTTCATATGACTCGGTCAGTTGCGTTGTTTGAAAAACGAATGTTACTGAAGGATATCTCTAGCATTCTGTAGTTACGCTGCCATTCTGGAAGCTTCCCATTTTAGTTGAGCAGAACGGGTCTTCTGTAAATTTGTTGTTACTGAAGGAAATCTTTTTCCTCTGTATTGAAGGATAAATTTACATGATCGAATAACCAGAACCACCTGATTGACAGCTTAAGTTTGCATTGCCAGCTGAGGAGAACGAGCTTTGGGCATTGGGCTGGGATAGTATTGTTATGAAATGAGCTTCTGTATAAAGTCGGGGCCTCAGGCCAGAACATGTACATAAGGGAAATAAGCAAATAAGCCCCTATACAATATGCTAACTACACACACAGCTAAAACCCTGTTCTAACAACCCCCCCCCCCCCCCCCCCCCTCAAACTCAAGGGGGATCTTGGACACTGAGTTTGGACAGGAAAAAGCTGTGTTGTGACCTTGTCTGAGCTTTCGTCAGAAAATCAGCAAGCTGAAACTCTGAGGGCACATACTGAAGGATCACAGTCCTCTCTTGCACCCGAGAACGCATGTAGGAGGCATCAACACCAATGTGCTTGGTGAGCTCATGCTTCACTGGATCACGGGCAATGCTGAGCGCCCCGGTGCTGTCGGAGAGCAAAGGGGTGGGTGCAGCAGCGGAAACACCAAAATCCTGAAGAAGCCACCATAGCCAAGTGATATCAGCTGTCACCGATGCCATAGCTCGCAGCTCAGCCTCAGCGCTAGAGCGGGATACAACAGTCTGCTTCTTGGTCTTCCAGGCAATTAGCGAGGAGCCAAGAAAAACACAATAGGCAGAGAGAGAGCGGCGATCAGTGTGCTCGCTGGCCCAGGTCGCATCACAGTAGGCCTCAAGCTGAAGGGAGTGAAGCTAGAGAAGAATAGGCGCCGAGTCACAGTCCCACGAAGGTAACGAAGAACACGAAGAAGGTGACTGTAGTGAAGTTGAGTGGGAGCAGAGACAAATTGACTTAGAATGTGCACAGCATAAGAAATGTCAGGGCGAGTGATGCCTAGGTAGACAAGGCTCCCAACAAGATGACGGTAGCGAGTAGGATCTGCGAGGGGTTCACCCTCACCAGGATGAAGATGAAGGCCAAGCTCCATAGGAGTGTCAGTCGTGCGCTGATCAGTGAGGCAGGCACGAGTGAGAAGATCTTGTATGTACTTTTCTTGAGAGAGACAAATGCCCTCGGGGGAAGAAATAATCTCAAGTCCAAGAAAGTAGCGAAGAGAACCCAAATCAGTCATCAAGAATTGCTCATGGAGACGTTTCTTCACAAAAGCAATGAATTGGTGGTCATCCCCCGTGATAATCATGTCATCAACATAGAGGAGCAGAAGGGTGTGACCACGAGGAGAAGTGTGAATAAACAGAGCAGGATCATGAGCACTAGCAGAGAACCCAGCCCCTGTGATGACAGAGGAGAACCGCTCAAACCATGCACGGGGAGCTTGCTTCAGCCCATAAAGAGAACGCCGAAGGCGACATACGGTCCCATCAGAGACGGTATATCCAGGAGGCGGTTGCATATAGACAACTTCCCGCAGCTCACCGTTCAAGAAAGCATTCTTGACATCCATTTGAGAAATGGACCACTTCCGAACAGCAGCAACAGCCAAAAGAGTTCGAACAGTGGTCATATGAGCAACAGGAGCAAAAGTCTCATCATAGTCACGACCATACTCCTGTTGGAAGCCACGCGCAACAAGTCGAGCTTTAAAGCGCTCGAGAGAACCATCTGAACGTGTCTTAACCTTGTAGACCCATTTGCAAGTGATGGGTCTAACACCTTCAGGAAGGGGTACAAGGTCCCAAGTATATGTCCGCTCAAGAGCAGCAATCTCTTCTACCATGGCATGCTGCCATTCAGGATGAGTGGCCGCCTCACGATACGTAGACGGCTCAATAACGGTGGTGGCAGCAGCGGCAGCATAGAAGGCGGGACGCTTGAGAGTGTTGCGATCACGCAGATTATATCTAGGAGCAAGGGGAGTAGGTGGCCCGAAGGAACCGGACCCAACAAGGAAGGAGTGGAAGTGGAAGGTGGCGCATCTGAGGGAGAAGGGTGTTGAGCACGACGAGAGTAGGTAAAAGGAAAAGGAGAGACAGTGAATGGCTCGACCGAGGTCGGGGAAACTGGAGCAGAAACCTCATCCTGTGTAAGCTGAATCTCATGGGCAGACACAGGTGAAGTGTGAGTGGACCTAACAGGGGCAGGTGAAAGTGGATAATCAGGTAGAGTCAAGAAAGAGAGAGACTCAACTAAGGATTATGTGGTTGCAGTAGAGGAATGACGAGGGTAGAAGGAGCGAGACTCATCAAAAGTCACATCTTTGGAGATCCTCACTCTCCGAGCAATAGGGTCCCATCAGCGGTCACTAGTAGGAAAAGCCTTATCAGTGGCGCACCAAAATGGATTCTGTGGCGCACCCCAAAATTGCTGGGTGCGCCACAGAATCTCGCCACTAATTTTTTTTCTGTGGCGCACCATGGGCGTGCGCCACAGAAATCCACTTTTTGTGGCGCACCTAGCCTTGTGCGCCACAGAAATCCACATTTCTGTGGCGCACCTGCCTGGTGCGCCACAGAATTCTAAAAAATTCAAAAAATTCAAAAACTGCAAAAAAAAAAAAGTTTCAAAAAAATCAGAAAAATCAAATATGAAATACTATGAAAAATCCTAATTATTGGAATTATTTTCATATTTTTTGAATTTTTTGAACTGATACCTTCCCGCTAGGTCACCCATCCTCAAATTGATCTAACCTAGCACGCTTCACTTCTAAGTTCCACCCACTTCACCTACCCTTGTGCTACTCAAGTTCTTATTCATATATATATCATATGTATCCTCTTAAGTCTTGAATGTGTATATGTTATAAACGTGTGTTTTTAAATTTTAGATTTTTCAAAACTTCTAAACTTTCAAAAGGAGATTCAAAAGTTTCAAAAGATCCAAAAAAATCAAAAAACTTAATTTTTTCAAAAATCCAAAAAAATTCAAAAAATCTAAAAAATCCAAAAAAAATAAAAAATCCAAAAAAATAAAAAAAGTCAAGAAAAGTCAATAATCTTCTTTGTTATCCATTTCTGTGTTTTTTTGGAATTTTTGAATTTTTTTATTTTGCTGCGAAAAATCGTCTGTTTGAAATAATTTTTTTTTCTTTTGGAATTTGAGGAATCTGTGAAATGCTGACCGGGTAAACCTGGTGGATTCGACTCGGATTTTTCTCACGATTTTTTTTACATATTATTTGCGTTATTTCGACGTCGTATGCAAAAGTTATGTCCGTTACAAGTTTTTTTCCTGTTTGTTGCAGAAAATATCAAAATTCATATTTCAAAATTTCTATACCTACTAGACACTGATACCTAACTACATGTCAAAGATTTTATTTATTGATTTTTTATTATTTTTTTTACTTCCTGCAAGACAAAAAAGGCGATCCACGGGGGGTGGGATTTGAAAAAAATAATTCTGTGGCGCACCAAGGATAACTTTCTGTGGCGCACCTGGCCATGTGCGCCACAGAAATGTGACTTTCTGTGGCGCACTAAGCCAGGTGCGCCTTTCTGTGGCGCACCTGACTAGGTGCGACACAGAAATATGACTTTCTGTGGCGCACCAATTAAGGGTGCGCCACAGAATGTAACCTACCTATAAGGGTTTTCCCACTAGTGGGTAACCTTTGTGTTCTAAACTGTAGCCGAGGAAAACACAACAGATTGAGCAGTCAATTTGGTGCGTTCATGCGGGTGGAGAAGAACAAAACATGCACAACCAAAAAGACGCAGACCACTATAATCAGCTGGACCATCACTAGATGATCAACTGGTATCCCCCTTGAGAGCAACAGAGGGTTGAATATTAATGAGATACACGGCTGTAGAGACAGCCTCAGCCCAGAAGTGTGGGGGAACATCAGAAGATAAAAGAAGAGCTCGAGCAGTCTCAAGGATGTGGCGATGTTTGCGTTCAACCACCCCATTTTGAGCATGGACACCAGGACATGAATACTGAGGAAGGGTGCCTTGTTCAGCAAGAAAACCACGAAGCGCACGAGATAGGTATTCACCAGCCGAATCAGCACGAAAAACTCGAATAGAGAAATCATACTGAGTGCGAACCATGGTAGGAAAAGACTTGTAAATCTGAAGCACTTGACTGCGAGATGACATAAAATAGATCCATGTGTGGCGAGAAAAGTCATCAATGAAGATTATATAATATTTGTGACCCCCTTTCGAAACGAAAGGGGCAGGCCCCCATACATCAGAGTGAACAAGTTCAAAAGGTCGTTGAGATACAGAAATACTAGAGGGGTAGGCGAGTTGTATTTGCTTGCCAAGCTTACAACATGTACAATTTAGTGAACTATCACCTGATACAGACCCTAGAACACCACTCCTAACCAAAGAAGACAGTCGAGAGCCACAAATGTGACCCAACCGATGATGCCACTGAGCGAAGGAAATAGTGGAGGTGACAGCTGAAGCAAAAGGGTTGGTGACGTCCGACTGGCTGGAGGACACAGCGGAAGGAAGGCGCAGCCAGTCGAGCTCCCAAAGGCGCTGAGAGTCATGGCGCCGAGGACCGATCCCAACAGAGTCCCCGTACGACAATCCTGAACACAACACGAGTCAGAATCCAAAATAACACGACACCCCACATCCGTGAGTTGACCAGCAGACATAAGTTGCATAGTCAGTTTTGGAACATGAGAAATAGCAGGAACATGAAAAGAAGATTTGGAAAGAGTTCCTTGAGCTGCAACAGGAAGACAAGTGTCATCTGCAGTCTGAACTGTAAGTGGAGAAGGTACAGAGTTGACAGCCCTAAGGTGATGAGTGTGTGGTGTCATGTGGAAGGATGCCCCAGAATCAAGAATCCAAGGCAAAGTTGTACCTGAAGAAGAGTGTCGTGGCGGACCAGATGTCTGACCAGCGGAACCAGCAGAACCTGAGGAGGATGCCGACGCAGCTAGGCGGCGCAGCAAGGTGAGCATCTCCTGGTGAACCTTCTCAAGGGAGCCCTCACGAGAATCAGAGGAGCCTCCTGAGTCCTTATGACGACGGCCACCACGGCGATTCTGTTTCTTCCTCTTTATGCACTCCATGATCATGTGACCATCCTGCTTGCAGTAGGTGCAGAATGCTCTAGTCGAGATCCCAGCCACCGGTGTAGGAGAAGGCACAACTTGCTGCGGTTGTGAAATGTGTGCATCCAGGACTGCTGAAGATGACGGCAACATGCCCGTGCTGCGTAGACGCAGCTCCTCAGAGCGCACTTCAGCAAGAGCCTCCAAAGTAGATAGCCGAGGATGGCGTGCCAACAGCTGGGCACGACTCTGCTCGAACTCGTCTCGGAGGCGAGTGAGGAAATCGTAGAGGCGACGAACCTCCAGCTTGGCTTGTTGCCGCACGCAGCACTGACATGTGCGACACACATCGGCTCCCAGAGAGTCCAATTGGCGCCAAACCGCTGACAGCTCCTTGTAAAATTCATCAACTGTGGCATCTCCCTGTTTAAGTTGTTGCTCTTGACGAATAACAGAGAGATATATGGCATCCCCCGCAGGCTCGTAGCGACGACGAAGGTGTTCCCACATCTGATGACCAGTTGTAAGGGACACCACATCCATGGTGAGATCAACATCCATGCTGGACACCAAGATAGCAGAGGCCCGAGCATCATCATCTGTCCATTGCTTGTACAGGTGGAGCTGATTTTGGTACCCTTCAGTGGCCTCCTCAAAGGCATCCAGCACCTCACGTTGCTTGGTATCATCAGCATCAGCAGGGAAAACCACCTCAGCAGGAGGAGTGGGCAGCGAAGGACATGGCAGAGAACCTGTGAGATACTCCCAGACTCGCTGACCCCTCATGTGCAGCTTCATGTGCTGCACCCAGTCTTGTAGTTCTGTCCGTTGAAGATAACATGACATCTGGGTACTGCTACAGCACCGGTGGTTGTGGAGGGCGCCATTTCAGCAGTGGCTTGAAGACAGCTAGCAACAACTGCCAGACTGGAGGCGGCGGCGGCCAGGAAGGACGGCGGCGGCCGGGAAGGATGGCAGAAGGCGGCGGCGACCAGGAAGGACGGCGGTGGCCGGGAAGGACGGCAGAAGGCGGCGGCGGCGGCCTGGAACGGCGGCGGCGGCCTAGCAGCTTGAAGAAAGGGGGAGAGGCTCGATGGAGAGAGGGTGCAGCGGCGACGGTGACCGGCGGCGACCGGCGGCGGGGAAACCTAGCCCCAGCCCTGATACCATGTTTGAAATGAGCTTCTGTATAAAGTCGGGGCCTCAGGCCAGAACATGTACATAAGGGAAATAAGCAAATAAGCCCCTACACAATATGCTAACTACACACACGGCTAAAACCCTGTTCTAACAAGTATGACACATGGCAAAGGCTGGGTTGATATGGGTCCGTGAGCCTGATATCCTGATATGGCATCGTACAATTTTTTTGCAGAAATTTCAAGTTTTTTCTTCATAGAAACATGATGTTATAGAAAATCGCTCGAAATCTCTGCAGGAACCCAAGATGAATTCCAGCGTTCAAAACACGCATAATCAGTTTTTTTTTGGACTACACGCATAATCAGTTAATACAAAGCACATTCTGAAACCTGGTTTTCCCCCATATCCTTTCATCATCGCTGACCTTTTCAGTGCCTCAAAACAAACCGCCACACAAGATCTACAAAATTGACACCACATCCAACAATACCACCACAAGTTAAGAGACTGAAACGACATAGCCAAGAATCACATCACGAGCCTAAGCCACACGGTGTTAACCGATTCAGGCTTTGTAGTGGAGCTGGGACTGCAGGATCTGGTTGTCCTCCAGCAGCCGGTCGTACTCGAGGAGCAGCTCCTCTGACTGCTTCTGCAAGGCGTTCACGTGGCCTTCCGCCTCCAGCGCTTTCCTCTCGTGGTCGTCCGACTCGGACTTCAGCTTCTTCATGTCCTCGCACAGCTTAGCGATGTCCTGCTGGAGCTTCTTGGTCTCGCTGGAGGACCGCTCCTCCTTCTCACGCAAGGATCGGTTCTCCATCTGGAGCTTCTCGACCTCCTCTCTGGAGGTGCTGGCGGTTTTCCTTAGGGTGATGAGCTTCTGGAGGTAGTGGTGCAACCGGTCGATGACGAATGCAAGGAACAATGTGTATCCTGTCAAGAGTAATGAGCTGTTAGAAGTGCTGTGCCAGGTTTAATTACGAAACTGTGTACTACTTAATATTTATTACAGGCAATAACAACATCAATAAAAATGGATCCATTCTCCATTCCCGTCAAAGTAATGTGATGTGCAGAGTTTTCCAAAGACAACCTGACAGGAAGTGATCTTTTGAGGCCTACCTTCATTATTTTAGTTCTGATCGCCCAATCTTCGTAAGTAAATAGACCAAATTGGGCCAACAGCTTTAGGATTTGAGGCGTGCATTTCACTTAAAGAAAGCTGTCCTGATTAGTGATTACTTATTGATGCCTAGATGATTCATTTGTTGATAGCACTGCTGTCGGGTATGAATTGTAACTATAAGCACAACATGATCATAGTTCATCCGGCCCACAATCCCCTTGTAGTTGTTTGGATAAAAAAGTGCAGATTCAACAAAATTGTGCGATGTCTAAACCCATACCATTTACCAAGTTCAAATGGGTACACCATGATTTCAGACTTGCCTACATATCCTAATTATTATTAAAACTGCGCCGGATTCAGCTTTGAACAGGCTGTAAATCCCAAATTCAGTGAATCATGACAGCCAAAACTAAATTGTGTCTAATATTATTGAGTGCAACTGCCCCACACTGCAGATCATGATTTCCAAATTAAAGGTAAGAAAATTAAAGGTAAGACTTCTAATCCGAGAATAGTACGCTGGTAAGAAAATGAATGACCAACTAAAGGTAAACAGTACTACAATTACTAAGAAAGTGAGTTGCTTTCAAAAAATGCACCTTATTTTCAAGCTATACCTATGTAATTCTTCATATGGAGCACTACAGATGCTTGAGTACCTTACTTATTCTAACATACCACCACTTTAAGCCTTCTTACAGAAAACTTACCTTCTTCTACTCAGATCATTTGTTATCACGAGGCTTAATCTTATCAAAAACACAATTTTACTATACTCTTTGTCCAGTCTTCCCTTATAGTCAGACATGATGTTAATTTAAGGCATAATACAAAGTCAAAGTGAATTTGACCCTGGACAGCTCACTTTCAGCCAAGACGCTGTCATCTGAACTCCCACCAAACAACCAACTACAGTTATGTTCTACTGCCTACGCGGCTGCACCAGCTCCAGCTACCCCTATTTTACTGTAACATCTAGGAAGCGAGAAGGCAATATAAATCTGATGCAAGCCTATGCAAGATCAGTTCTTATTGTATAGTGTATACAGCCCAGATCATTGTAATATACTATTGCTTGACCAGAGTTGACCACCAGGCAGACCACATGAAAGACTAATGCTACTAACAACTAAATATAATAACATCATTCTAGCTTCTAATTTATAAGGCATGGTTTACACCCTACTTCAGTGAATGAACTGTAAATTACCAATCTGATCCAAAGATCTTAGGTTGCATCAGTCTTCTCTTATAGACTTATAGTCGGTCATGATGTTAATTTAAGGCATAATACAAAGTTAACATGGATCTGTCCCTGGACAGCTTACTTTCAGCCAAGAGGCTGTCATCCTAACTCTCACCAAGCAATAATTACATTCATGCTCTACTGCCTGCGCAGTTGCACCAGCTCCAGCTACCTTGTTTCATAGTAACACCTAGGAAGCGGAAACACAATATAAATCTGATGCAAGCCTAAGCAAGATCAGGTCTTATTGTATACAGCCCAGACCAATTGCAATATACTATTGCTTGACCAGTTGACCACCAGGTACACCACATGGAAGACTAATGCTACTAATATATAAAGATAATACCATCCTTCTTTAATGATAAAATCAGCTGCAGTTATGCATTAGATATTTTAAGTTTGAGGTTTCAATTGGACGGAATTTACACTACACACTGTTATTCTATACTCCTTGCTTGAACTATAAGCTAACAACTGGATACACAGACATGTACCTTAAGTTAAGACTATATCTCATTCGTGCAGAGATAAGAGTCAAACTGTACAGTGCATATCCTAAATTACAGATTAGTCTTATAACCATAGGATTACACGAGAAGCATCTGAGATGGAACCTTTATGTCCCAATCTACCCCCTTCATGACCTATGCAGTAAATTCTTGCCTGTATTTATGATGGGTGATTTACACCCTACTTCAGTGAATGAACCGCAATTTACCGACTGTATCCAAAACCCTAGGTTACCAAATCCTGATGAGAAAACCAAATAGCAGAGCATTTTCTAAAGTACAAGTTGGTACAATAACACTTTCCTGTACTCGATTAAAAGCGAAAGCAAACCGAAATGAGACCTTCCTCTCCAAAAGCTAAGCAGCAGCAATTGCTGCTTTATCGTAAGAGTTCATACGCACTACCAATGCTAATTAGTACTGCTACTATGTCATCAGCCACAGAACCAGAATCTAGAAACATCTAATGGTGTAGGTAATAATCAATCAAAGAAAGAGGGCAGGAGATGCAAGCTGACCGATGAGGGATGCCTCGAGGAGGTGCGTCCTCCAGAGCACCTGGTCCATGGGGCTGATGGTGCCGAGCTTGTGTCCCCTGTTCTGGATCTTGAGGATGGTGGTGACGCTGGACATGAGGATGACGGACAGCGTGCAGGCGATGGTCTTGACGGTGGCCGGGCCCTTCCCGGTTTTGGCCTGCTCCACGCCCCGCATCGCCAGCTCCCGCAGCGGGCCCACCTTCACCATAAGCAGCAGCGCCACCGCCGCCTCCGCGAACAGCACCAGGAACAGCAGCTGGAACATGGTGGCGCCCAACCCCCAATCCCCTCTCTCACCAAAACTAATCAGATATCCTTCTTCGATTCGATCACGCCTTAGCCGCGCGCTGGCTCACTCCCCCTTCTTCAGCATCAAATTCAGGAACGGAACAAGAAGTGCTAATGGAGGAAAAAGATGCGAATTTTGACGGGGAGATTTGGGAACCAGCCACCTGCAAATCAAGACGGTGGCGCGTCAGAGCTGAAACGACCAACCAGCTAAAAAGGGGGGATATTTTCAGACGAACGAGGGAGGGACATGAAGAAACCCCACCTCTTGCCAAGAACCAGTCAATCCGAGAAACGAACACAGAGCAGAGCGCTCACGAATCTGAAACGGCGGTGACCGAACCCGTGGAAGCGAGTGGGAAAGGTCGAGGGATCGGAGACGGCGGCGGCGAAAGGCGGCGAGGAGGGGGAGCGCAGTGGGAGAGAGTGGAGTGGAGTGGGGAGTGGGGAGTGGGAGTGCGTGGAGCTGTTGGCCCCCTCTGCCTGCACTCTCCTACTTCTGTAGCTCTTTTGGACTTTTCGATTAATATAATAATGTTGATGAACGCTGTCGATCTTTAAAAAGGTCTCACGACATGCATGCTTAAGGAAAAGCTGGAGAGCTACTTATGAGAAAATGCACGGCAACTTTACTGAAACGACTTTTTCATGGCAGGTTAGTGCGTGGTAATTTTTTCTGTATTTTTTGTGTTGCTTCACTTTTGGAAAAAGGAGAAAGAATTCGGAAGAAAGACGGAAAGCATTCATGTTTCTCTTTCTCCCTGGAAAATTAACATATGAATGACCCTTGAGATTGAAAATTGTTTGCAAGAATGTTCTAGGACATCAATTTTTGGAGAAAGACTCCAATTTATAGGCTTTGGAAAAGCATTGGAATAGCCTCTTTGATTTAGACGATTGTCATTCATATTTTTCGGACTTGTATTTTAAAAAAAATAAGACTTATAAATGATTCATAGGATTCCAATTTATAGTATTTTTTAAAAGAATTTTGTTGCATTAGATTAATATTTTTACATATTATCGGCATCATCATGAAGCGAATTTTACGTGCTTGTTTCATTCAAACATCATTGGTAGATATCCAAGTGACATTCACTTCTGTAAAATTCAAGATGATATAACTCTGTAGCTTCAAAATTTTGTATGTTTGAGGCCTCGTCGATTTGTTGGATTTCAAGAATGAACAATAGGGATTTAATAAACGAATAAATATTTTCAATAAATCTGAGCATCTCTACAAAATGTCACATTCAAACCTACAAATCAAACATCCCGTGTAAAAAGGGGTTCTTTGAATCCGTTAGTTTTCTCTAAAAATGATTCAAATAAAAAGGCCTTTTGGGTCTTGTCAAGCCACTAATATGAAGTTGTTTTTTAATTTATTAGGGTATCTTGTAGTACATTCATATTTTGCGTGCCCATGTGAGAAAGATAATATATTAATAGAACAAGCCTTCTATCTGTGTGGAAATCTACGACTCACTGTCCCAAATTTTGGTTTGTCAATCGTCCTTCTATGCAGTTGTTTTATAAAAGGCCCTTCGTCTTTGTGCTATTGATGTGACTTTCCACTCCCTCGCATCGTCTCTCCGGAGGCGGCTCGGGGGCAAAACCCTAGCCTCCATCACCTCTCTCTCTCCCAGCCACCTCGCCGCCATTGGAGACGCTCGAGGGCAATGTCCACGCGGCGTCTAGGAAGGTGGCGGCAGAGCCTTCGCCGCTCCACCTCGTGTGGAGGGCTTTGCTAGGTGCCTTCCCTGATTGTATGTCTCGGTGGTTGTGTTGACCGTGCGGTGTGGAGGTCTATTGGTTTGGACAGCCTCGGCGTCGTCTCCGTGCAACAAAAGATAAGGTGCCTTCACCGGATCAAGCAATCTCTTTTAGATTTGCTTGGCTTGTTTCCCTTTGTGGCCCTCTATTGCTCTGTGGTGTGCGTGTGTGTTTTGCATGTGTGTGTGCGCGTGTGTGTTGTAGTTGGTTCCCAACTTATTCCTGTGTAACTCCTTACCGATTGATTGCTTCGTTAATTCAAATCCGGACTCATTTCGAGGCTTCCGTCTAAAAAAAGTTTTAGGTAACCCAATTCACGAGGTCCCACTCCCAGGTGACGTTTCAGAGGGAAAGGGCACCCCGAATTATCTCTACAACTTCAGGACATGAAGCAAAGCAGCTGGGGTCCGCACAAGCTCAAACCAGCCAAGGTCCAAAACCACGATCGCACTACACACCAAGATCCTCTAGGCAGCATTCCCTTCTCCTTGCAGGAGAGCAACAACATTCTCTGATTCTCCCACTAATATTCAACAGTTGCAGCAATCTGGGCTCCCAGGCAGGCTCCTCCTAGGACTTCTCTCAAGGGCAAGGAGGTACACACATGCAACAACTCTAGCTGATGAAGAAGCGGATACCCTCAAAACTGCAGTGTTTGGGTGATTTCGTCCTTAACACACAAGCAACACATAAACTATTTATTTAGTAATTATTACTATCAAAGTTAACTATTTGCAAATTTATAGAGACATGTGTACGCCCAATGGCCAATGCGTTCTTCATAAGTGGATTTCGAGACGAGAGGAAATAATTAATTAAACCCCTAAAAATTTAGTTCCGAAATATTTAGTTGAGCATATCTATGATAATAATGGGTATATGTAAATTGTTCATATATATATATATATATATATAATCCATTAATCAAGTACACGCATAAAGGAGACAACCAACGAGCACGATACTTCATCAATGGTACGCTATATATTTTCGCGTATTTGCGAAAATAAATAAGGTGGTATATATATTCGGCCTATATACGAGGAAGCAGCTAGATCTTCTTAGTTGCTGGCCTCCTCCTTGCCGAAAATGAGATGTCCGTATGGAAGATAGTGGCAAATCGGGCAGACCCCTAGTTGGGTTCGGAGCGCCTTGAATGAAGGGTGCTTCGGGTTCCACTCGGAGGTGTCCTGGTGGCAGACTGCCACCAGGGTTACTGCACCTCCTTCTTGGGAGGTGATGGTCATCTCATAGGCCTTGGACAGCCCTGTGGCGTGGCAGTAGTAGATGGTGTAGGGGAAGGGCAGCAGGTGGCAAGCCATGAACACTGCGCCCCTGAGTGGTCGTACGGCCTGGACATTGTATGCCTTCCTCGGCGGAACGGGATCCTCTGACTTTACTCACCCTGACTTTCTCTGACTTTGAGTCGCTGACAGGTGGGGCCCACCACATGCGGGACCCACCTGTCAGTGACCCAAAGTCAGAGAACGTCAGGGTGAGTAAAGTCAGAGGATCTAGTTCCTTCCTCGGCAGGCCAGAGCTGCGTAGGGCGGAAGCAGCTGCCTCAAGCTTAGGTGTGCCAAGCATGCCCATGGCCACCTGAACGACGCCCTCCAGCGACGCGGCGCATGCCTCCTTGTGATGCTTGTCCTGCACCATTGGCTTCGAGCACATTTCAATCGTCTCTTTCACAGCAGCGGCATTCCGGGATTTCCATTGTTGTCAGTTTCCTCCAATATCTCAAACCTGATAATAACACCGATGTTTGTGGTATCCTCACCTAGATTGGCTAACTACTTTTCCTTTGGAAGGGATATGCATGCTTGGGTAGTTTTGTTTCATTATTCCTATTTGGAGTTGCTTATTTATAGCCAAACATTCAATAAGAGCTCTTCGCAATGTGTTGGAGTTGGCCATTACTGTTGTGGAGCATGGTTGGGATTGTGTGACGAGTCATGCATGCGGCAAGTCGAAGTCATGCCTTTTGCACCTAATCCATGGCAAACATAGAGAAGAGAAAGGAGAAAACGATGCATGTATATGGAGTGGTCTTGCAAAGAAATTGCATGATGGGATGTCACACGTTCTCGTTCATGCATGCATGCATATGTGCAGGCGGGACAGCTGCTGATCCATCGATTCTGTTAGATGATATCCTTGTATAGCCGTATGTCCCCCGTATACCGTATACTGCTATTGTACATGTACTCTGTAACCCTTCATGATATATATACCTGGATGCCACACCTTGAGTTGCTTTGAGCAATTCCCCAAACCACTGAAGCGGGGCGCTCGTCCTGGGCCCAGGAGGAGGAGCCCCGGCCTAGGTATCGTACTCTAGTACTCTCTTCGTCCTCAAATAAGTTGACATGTAGAAATTTTAAGACAAATTATGGAGTAAAGTAAAAAAAACATTAGGAAAATGCAAGTCAACTCTCTCTCTTCTTTAATTACCCCACATCTAATGAGTTAAGTGTATACTAGCAAATATGACCGTGCGTTGCAACGGGATAGAATAAATCAACACCATGGAGGTTCCGGGTTAGATGGACACTTGGTACAAATGATGCATTTCTACTATGTTAGAGCCCGGTAATAACTGTAACTTACATATTTCCTGTTATAACGTGTAGCACTATCATGAATCTGTTTGAGACCTTGTAAGAGTATTTAAAAGTTTGCAATAATGGTTTTTTAATTCTTAGTTGTGTCTGCCCAGTAAACAGTATTGCCTGTATATATTGCTATCGGTTGCCCTATACTAAACTTCTCCATATTGAAGTATAGACCTGCTAATTGCTAAAGCAGGACTACCAAGGTATATGGTCAACTAAGCAACCGGAAACAATGAATAACCTGGCAACATGGACGAAGCTGGTAAAATAGTCTGATGGGATCAGCTCAGTAGCACGAATGTCATCTTTACTAATAAACAATGATTATTACAAAATTAGTGAAGTATTTTCATAGTCGCTGGTGTTAGCTGACACCATTGCCACACAAGCAGCTCCGTCTTGCCACTGGCAATATGTTTCTTAACAACATTATGAGACACATGCTCCGGTGGCCAGAAAACAAAATCAACACCTCCTGAGTTCTTAACAATGGTGAAAAAGGTACAACCAGAAACGTCTTTTGTGTGGACATTTGTGCTGCCCTTGAACCGCCCAAGAAAACCACCACACCTGCAGCCGAATCATTAACCTTAACCCACATGTGCAGATTGCTCAGCTGCAACTGTTTGGTCGAATTTCCGATTGGGTTCATCCTTTCCAATCCAAGGGATCCGGAGTGAGCGATCTTGGTGGTGTGTGTATCATCAGTTAATATTCGGCTGTCATGGCTCATGGAGCACGAAAGATAGTTAAACCTTCAAGCCAAACTGGCGGACTGGAAGACGATATGGCAGGGGAATCGGGCAGCGTGGTCAACGTGCGCCTCCATGGCAACCTAGCTGCACAGGATAGGACCAAAGACCAACGTGTATTTCCAGGAAAGCTTCAAATCGAGATTCGGTACCATAGATCAGGGGTATCGTCTTCCTCCCACCGACGTCGTCCCGAGCGCCACATAGGCCAGGGGGTCAACAGCGAGCGAAGCAGGACAACCAGATCGCCACGGGATCTCGTTCGGGGTTCATCAAGGGAGTGGACTGCAGGTTAATGCGCGAGCGTGCTGCCGGCGCAACAGGCGAAGCATCGGCCAGCGAAGCGTACTTGATCTAGAGAAGTGGACGTCGGCAAGTTGGATGGAGAAGTGGATCGGGAGAGGAGCTAGGTGAAGGAGCACATGTTTCGGCCGAAGGAGCTGCTCGGCCCGGACGGCAACGTCACGACGCCGATGAGGACAGGTATTTTCACGGGAACGAGTTGCGCAAAGAGAAAAAGAAAGCCTTCAAAGGTTGATGAAACGTTTTTTTTCACTAACGGGTGGCATAGGTGGGTAATTCTTTACAACTTTAAGGGCAATTTCAATGACCTACCAAACCAAACGGCGGAAGCCTTAGTGCTTTTATTATTAGGTATAGATAGAAAATGAGAATACCATGTGTTAAATGTTATTAGGCTTGATTCCCGTGAGATAAGAGAGAAGCATTATTTATCTACTTTCAAGTGCATTGGGAAGATAGAAGTACACTCTTTTGTGGAATTTTTTTTAATGCTAAACATTCACTTATTTAAGGACGGAGGGGGTATGTTTCTACTATGAGGGCCCAACAGTATTATAAAGCTATTTTATGCTAGTCTTTAGGATTCGACTTTGACCATTAATATATACTAAATTATGTGGATTGAGAACGTATAATTGGTAACGTTAGATTCGTATTGCAAAATTGTTTCATTTATATATCATTATACTAATTTCATGATTATACTATAAGTACAAATCATGGTCAAACTTGGATGTCGTTGACCAGCGAAATTTATAGTCGCCTTATATTTTGGTATGGAGGGAGTATAATTCAAGAAGTACAGAGACCAAGCTGCAGCTCGCACAACGCACCACTCAGAAATGGATCCATCTATTGTTGGATCGAGCGCTCAACTATAACTCCAATCACTTTGGTTGACGCCTCCACTCTTGTCGACCCTTCCCAAATTCTTTGCAGGACATCGTTGCTCATGTGCCTTCCTGAGGTCACGAGCATTCATTGGTGGAGAAACATATTCTGCAAACGGATCTCCGATTCCGTAGCCTTGTAGCTCAGGCTTCGTTTTAGGTTCCGGATATTGAGAGTGGCATTTTGGAGCCCGCGCTACATGCCTCTTGATATTTTTCAAAATTCCAAAACAGTATTCAAAGTTCCAAAAATTCTAATTAAAATGCTTAGATGTAGGTGATGATGTATTTGAATACTATGTAAAATTTCAGTTTGAAAGACTGTATATTTTGGGCTGTGTAAAATTGACCAAATTGTGGATCTGTAGTGAATAGTGCAGATATTGAATCCTCTAACATTTGTCTTTTTTGTATAGCTAAAATACAATGTATTTCACTTTGAGTGTTTTCCCGTTGGTAGAAAGCATCATTGGCTACATCTAGATTTTTTATTCAGAAAATTTAAAACTTTAAATATCGAATTTGATTTTTTTAAATAATCAGGAGCCATGTAGATCAGGCTCCGTTTTAGGTTTCTGCCAAATAGCTCCCCCTCTTCTTGAAAAGTCTCTTTGTAGCCTGGGCTACATGTATCCTGGTTTTTGATTTATTTTTAAATCACCATTTTAAAGTTTCAAAAAATTCCGGGAAAATATTGGATGTATCCAACGACTTGATCTATGTTTCTGCAAAGTTTGAACTCGAAATAGTTTGTATTTCGCTCTACACAAAATTGACAAATCCTGACAATTTTGAGAGATTTTGAGTCCCCACCCTAGATCTAGAAATTTGTTATTTTTGAACAGGATGAAATACATAATGTTTCGCATTTCTTTTTTTCACACAGGTAGAAATCGATGATATGTACGTCTGGAATTTGTTTCTGAATTGTTTGAAACTTAAAATTGTAGATTTCGAATTTTCAAAATTCCGGGCTACATGTAGCCACTAGTAGAAAATGGGTCTTTGGTCCAGACCACTGGTCCCGGTTCAGAGAAAAACCGGGACCAGTGCCTGGCACTGGTCCCGGTTCGAGCTGCCAAGGCCCCGTGGGGCATTGGTCTCGGTTCGGTTGGGGCATTGGTCCCGGTTCTTGGCACGAACCGGGACCAAAGCTCCAGTGCCGGACACGTGGCCTGCCGCGGAGCTTTGGTCCCGGTTCGTGCCAAGAACCGGGACCAATACCTCCCCTGCCTATAAATAACCCCCCACCCCCCTTCTCTCCTCTGTTTTTTTTCTTGGATTGGTGGGAAGTGGGTGCTAGTTTTTTTTCCTTTGCCACGCACAAGATGTGTTCGATGAAATGCCCGACCCACACTTAAGTTCACACAAATGATATCCTCGGCCGAGGTTAGCAACTTTATCCTTTTCATCTGTAATTGATACAGAAATATTGCACGTGTCGATGTACGGTGGTCATTTCACTATTCAAGATGTTATTGTAATGGTATTTGATAAACTTAATTATATGATGCAGATGGATGCACGGATGCGATGGATGTACGGCGAACGACGCAGTTCCGAGTTTATTGCAGGCCTGCATAAATTTCTCGAAGTGGCTGAGGCAAACAAAGTGGATAATTTTATGCCTTGTCCATGTGAGAAGTGTCGGAACGTCAGGGAGTACTCTGACCCGAGAACCATTCAAGACCACGTGATTCGGAGGTTTCATGCCCAGCTATAATTGTTGGACCAAGCACGGAGAAAGAGGGGTTAGGATGGAAGACAATGAAGAAGAGGAGGATGATGACAACTATCCTATGTTCCCTGAGGAATGCGGTGATACTGTAATGGAAGACGTTGAAGAAGAAGGAGGTGAACATCGGGCATCAGATGAGCCCGCTGATGGTCTTGGTGGGGTCATTTCTGATGCAAAGCGAGAATGCGATACAGAAAAGGAGAAGCTAAAGTTGGAGGCCATGCTTGAGGATCACAAAAAGTTGCTGTACCCAAACTGCGAAGATGGCAGCACAAAGCTCGGTACCACACTGGAACTGCTGAAATGGAAGGCAGAGACTGGTTGTTCTGACAAGGGATTTGAGAAGTTACTGAAAATAATGAAGCCGAAGCTTCCAAAGGATAACGAATTGCCCGAGACTACATACGAAGCAAAGAAGGCTATCTGCCCTCTAGGATTAGATGTGCAGAAGATACATGCATGCATTAATGACTGCATCCTGTACCGCGGTGAGTACGAGAATATGGATAAATGCCCGGTATGCAATGCACTGCGGTACAAGATAAGACAAGATGACCCTGGTGATGTTGAGGGCGATGACGAGCCCCCCGGAAGAGGGTTCCTGCTAAGGTGATGTGGTATGCTCCTATAATACCACGGTTGAAACGTCTGTTCAGAAACAAAGAGCATGCCAGGTTGTTGCGATGGCACAAAGAAGAGCGTAAGAAAGACGGGAAGTTGAGACACCCCGCCGATGGGTCCCAGTGGAGAAAAATCGACAGAGAGTTCCCGACATTTTCAGATGACGCAAGGAACTTAAGATTTGGTCTAAGTACAGATGGCTTTAATCCTTTTGGGGAGCAGAGCTCCAGTCATAGCACTTGGCCCGTGACTCTATGTATCTACAACCTTCCTCCTTGGTTGTGCATGAAGCGGAAGTTCATTATGATGCCAGTGCTCATCCAAGGCCCGAAGCAACCCGGCAACGACATTGATGTGTACCTAAGGCCATTAGTTGATGAACTTTTGCAGTTGTGGTCCGAACCAGGTGTACGTGTGTGGGATGAGCACAAACAACAGGAATTTGACCTACGAGCGTTGCTGTTCGTAACCATCAATGATTGGCCTGCTCTTAGTAACATTTCAGGACAGTCAAACAAGGGATACAATGCATGCACGCACTGTTTAGATAAGACTGAAAGTATACATTTGGGAAACAAGAATGTGTACCTGGGGCATCGTCGATTTCTTCCGAACAGTCATGCCGTAAGAAAGCCCGGCAAGCATTTCAACGGTGAGGCAGATCGCCGGAAGAAGCCTAACCTCCCTGATGGTGATGTTATATATGACATGGTCAAGGATTTAGAAGTAATCTTTGGAAAGGGTCCTGGCAGTCTATCTGTTCCGAATGACGCTGACAACCACGTACCCATATGGAAGAAGTGCTCTATATTTGGGAGCTACCCTATTGGAAAGTCCTAGAGGTCCGGTCTTCAATCGACGTGATGCACGTGACGAAGAATCTTTGCGTGAACCTGCTAGGCTTCCTGGGCGTGTATGGGAAGACAAAAGATACACCAGAAGCACGGGCAGACCAGCAACGTATGAAAGACCCATACAACAAGCAGACGGATAAAGGGCGTCAATACTTAAGCAGCTACGCTCTTACCAAAGCAGAGAAGGAAATCTTTTTTGAATGCCTGAGCAGTATCAAGGTCCCGGCTGGCTTCTCGTCAAATATAAAGGGAATAATAAATATGGCAGAAAAAATTCCAGAACCTGAAGTCTCATGATTGCCACGTGATTATGACGCAGTTGCTTCCGGTTGCATTGAGGGGGCTTCTACCGGAAAATGTTCGAGTACCCATTGTGAAGCTATGTGCATTCCTCAATGCAATATCTCAGAAGGTCATCGATCCAGTAACTCTACCAAGTTTACAGAAGGCTGTGGTCCAATGTCTTGTCAGCTTCGAGTTGGTGTTCCCCCCATCATTCTTCAATATTATGACGCATCTCCTGGTTCACCTAGTCGACGAGATTGCCATTCTCGGTCCTGTATTTCTACACAATATGTTCCCCTTCGAGAGGTTCATGGGAGTCTTGAAGAAATATGTTCATAACCGTGCTAGGCCAGAAGGAAGCATCTCAAGGGCTATGGAACAGAAGAGGTCATTGAGTTCTGTGTTGACTTTATTCCTGACCTTAAGCCGATTGGTGTTCCTGAATCGCGGCATGAGGGGAGACTGAGTGGAAAAGGCACGCTAGGAAAGAAAGCACTGATATGTAGGGACGGGCATTCTTTAACTCAAGCACACTACACAGTTCTACAAAGTTCCACCTTCGTGGCTCCGTATATCGAGGAACACAAGAATTATGTACGCTCCAAGAACCCGGGGAAGGATGACTCCTGGATTAAAGAAAAACACATGGAGACCTTCGGCAGTTGGTTGCGATTACAGCTCATGAATGACACCACTGTCGGAGATCAGCTCTACTTGTTGGCCGCGTCACCATCTTCGACTGTATTGAATTTCCAAGGGTACGAGATAAATGGGAATACATTTTACACGATCGCCCAAGATAAAAAGAGCACCAACCAGAACAGTGGTGTCCGCTTTGATGCAACAAACGACGATGGGCAAAAGGACACATACTATGGTCGCATAGAGGAGATATGGGAACTTGACTATGGACCTACTTTTAAGGTCCCTTTGTTTCGGTGCAGTTGGGTCAACATGAATGGAGAAGGGATAAAGGTAGACCAGCTGTACGGATGACAACAGTGGATCTCAAGAATCTTGGTTGTTACAAGAACGAACCATTCGTCCTAGCCAATGATGTGGCTCAGGTTTTCTATGTGAAGGACATGTCCTCCAGACCGAAAAAAAGAAAAAAAAGCAAACGAATACATCAGACGATGAGCCAAAGCGTCACGTAGTTCTTTCAGGGAAAAGAAACATCGTGGGAGTCGAGGACAAGACAGACATGTCAGCAGATTATGATAAGTTTGATGAAATTCCGCCCTTCACAGTGAGAACTGACCCAAGCATCCCGTTAAATAATGAAGATGCTCCATGGTTACGGCTGAAGCGATCATAGGCCAGGGACATACGCGAAGAAGGGTTCATGGCTTTTATGTAAATCAATGTAATGTATTAAACCTTTATGTGATGTGTAGTAATGTATTAAACCTTTATGTGGTGAAAACCATAATATGGAGGGCGGTGTGGAGCAAAACACACGGTTTCCCCGTCATACAGCCCTACGGTGCCTCGTGAGTGACTGCATATCAAATGCACCGTAGGGATGTATGACGGGAATCCAAATGCTTTGTATACTGCAAATCATCGCGTGGTCGTGAGCAGCAAATCGACCTTCGATCCACAGCGGCAAGACGTCTCTGATGATCTACGACCGTCCCAAAAAGTGTTGGGAATGTTGCAGATCATCAGAGTGCCTTGCCGCTGCTTGGATCGGGCCGAGGGGCATGGCTACCACTTCCACCACCACCACCACTCCCACCTCCTCGGCAATTCATCATTGCGTCACCCTAATCCAGTGGCTGGATTCAACCTACCTGAGGGCTTGTGTTTCCAACAGCGTCGTTGTGTTGTCATTGTTCACCGTCCTACAGGAGGTGGCTCCAATGGCTGGCCGGTGAACAAGGATGAACACAATAATGCCAGGGAACATGCCAGCAGGTAGGCCAAATCCAGCCATTGGATTCGGTGGCGAAGGTAGACGCTCGTTGTGTGCCGTTCGCTGCAGGGACGCCGCTATTTATAGGTGATTAGAAAGTGTACCTGTGGATGAGGTGGGAGTGGTGGTGGTGGTGGGAGTGCTGATCCAACAGCTCACAAGCCCTCAAAAGAAACACACTCCTGATCCAACGGCTCAAAAGCGCTCGAAAGAAACACATGATCCGTGTGCTTCTTTAGTCCCGGTTGGTGTTACCAACCGGGACTAGTTCTAAAAATCCAACAGCTCACAAGCGCTCAAAAGAAACACACCCCTGATCCAACGGCTCACAAGCGCTCAAAAGAAACACACGATCCGTGTGCTTCTTCCTTATTGGTGGGAATCCCTTTAGTCCCGGTTCGTAAAATTGCGTGGGAACAAATAAGCCCCTTTAGTCCCGGTTGGTGGCTCGAACGGGGACTAAAGGTCTCACTATATATATGTAGTCATGGCCTCCATTGGCATATCACATCTAAACTCATATCTGCAACCTCATCACTCTCCCATGGCTTCCACCGTACCCACTCTAACCTACTCGGAGGCGGAAGCGCTTTCCGCCTCGAACTACCCCTGCCCGCCCGGCTACGACGTCCCCGCCGGCTGGAGGCTGAGCACCGGAGGCGTGCCGGTCCCTCCTATCCCTCAAGGTTTGGCACGTCGGGCGGCCATCACGAACCACTACTACCTCGAGCTCACTCCAGAGTAGCGGATGGATCCCCGCTGGCATCCCGACTACCGCCCGACTTGGGACGCCTTCTTCATCAATCGGCGTGAGAGGGCGCTCGCCAGGTACGAGGAGGATGGCTCGCCTCCTTCGAACTTCAACGAGGCCGGCCGTCGGCTGTAGTGGAGCGGCCGAACTCTCCAGAGCGTCATGAACTACATCACGGCCGGCGATAACCCCCGCCTGCGCTACCCTCACTTCTAGTCCAGGCGCCCGACGACAGCGCCGCCCGACGACAGCGACGACGACGGCGGCGACTACGACGACTACGAGGACGAGTATTATAGGCCTAGGCAGGAGTATGACTAACCTATGGTTTGTCTATGTACCCAAGATTGTTGTCTTGAACTAATTCTGGTCTAGCTAAGATGACGATCGTGTAAAATGTATTTTTTTATCTCTTGTAGTTCATTGTAAGGGGTCGAATTATCCAAAACTATGGTTTTTCTATGTACCCAAGATTGATGGGTGACTACTTTTCGCATTGATATTAAACAAACCATGCAAATTACATTGGCAACATAAACCAACGGCTCACAAGCGCTCGAAAGAAACACACGATCCATGTGCTTCTTCCTTATTGGTGGGATTCCCTTTAGTCCCGGTTGGTGGCTCACAGAGTGATCCAACAGCTCACAAGCCCTCAAAAGAAACTGTTCTGCATTAATAATTATTATTACATATTATAAATATAGGTTCACTAAAATTGTTCTGCATTTACTTCTGCTTGCCATGGGATTTTACAACACCAAAAATAGAATTAACTGAATTAATAATTATTATTACTTAATCATAAATCTTACTTAATCATTTTTGATCGATTTATACATATTATTAGTCAAGTTTCGACTTACGGATTTAAAGATATGAATTTATCCATATTAAATTGAAAATGACAATAATAATTTAAAATTAATTTTGGATTATTTATACAAATTCAAACACTTTTCATGTTGAAAGTTTTGTCAATTCAAAATATGCAATAAAGTTAATGCATTTTTAATTGAAAATGGCAAAATGGTTAATAGTTTGTATAGTTAGAATAATTATTTTAGAAAACAGAAAATGGTTTTGGATTATTTATTCAAATTTTAAAACTTTTCATGTTGAAACTCTTTTCAGATTCAAAACCATTTGAAATTCATATCCAAACACCTAAATAAGAAAAAAAAGCGGGAACTACATTTCAGAACTGAAAAGTTTGAAATAATTTTGAAAAATGACTTATTGGTCCCAGTTTATACGAAGAACCGGGACCAATGAGTCCATATACGTGTGAGCAAATCTGGCATTAATTGCCAGGGTCATTGGTCCCGGTTGCAGCTACGAACCGGGACCAATGAGGCATTGGTCCCGGTTCATGGCAGAAACCGGGACCAATGACCCCTGGTATAACTGCCCTGGCCCTTCTCCTTGCTCGTTTCGTCTCCAAATCGACGAAGGACTGAAGCGCGCGACGGAGTGAAAAAGACGCCGTCAGGCTGCCCGACCCACGCCGCCGCCCCACGCCGCGCCCCACTGCCGCCGTCGATGTACGCGGCGCCCTCGACGCCCGCGCCGCGCCGCCCGTGCTGCAGAGAGGAAAAGGCCGAGCCCGCGCACACCTCCACGCGCGGCCGGCCCGAGCCGCCACGCCGCGCCGCCGCCCGAGCCTCCTCCTCCACGCGCCACCTCCACGCGCCGCCCCACGCCGCGCCCCGCCTATGCCGGCAGTCGATCGACGTCCGCGGCCTTTTCCCCCACACGGTGAGCTCCTCCCTCTCCCCTGGCACCATGGCGCCGCCGGCCTCCATGCATCTCCCCTGCCTCCCTTCCCCTGACCTCCCCTACCTCTGCCCCTGTCCGGCAGGAAGAAGAAGAAGGCCGACCCTCCACGCCGGCCACACCCCTCCACGCCCCCGCTCGCGCCGCCCGACCCCTCTCGGTGAGGGTTTAGAACAATTTGAAATTAGAAATTAAATGTATGAATTTGTGTATGAATTTGTGTATGAAATTAAATGTATGAATTAGAAATTAAATGTATGAATTTGTGTTATGAAATTAAATGTATGAATTAGAAATTAAATGTATGAATTTGTGTTAGGGAAAAAATTACGGGTTTACGATACGAGTTAACGAGTTAACGGGTTTACGATACGAGTTAACGAGTTTACGGGTTTACGATACGAGTTTACGAGTTTACGGGTTTACGATACGAGTTTACGGGTTTACAATACGAGTTTACGGATTTACGGGTTTACGATACGAGTTTACGAGTTTACGGGTTTACGATACGAGTTTACGGGTTACGTGTGGAGACCGCCGGACTAGCTGTCCGAAATACCCGATTATGTTTAACACAACGATCCCGTGATCAGTCTGTCGTTGCACATAATTCGAATTGGATACCAAAGTTTACATCCATTACAATACCGAATAAAAAGTCTTACATAAATGGTCATTTAGACCAAGTTCTTACATAGGTGCCTTCATGGGCCAAACCAAAATATCAACGGAAGCTACGGCGTAGTAGACCTCATATTCTAACGAAGACGACCCGACAGGCAGCTGACTTGTGGAGATCCTCAGTTCGCATAGAAGTCGCGCATACTCCTGCTCGGCGTAGTGCTCCTCCTCGTAGTCTGGCTAGGACAATAGCCAGGGACGAAACCAATATGAGTACATTTGAATGTACTCGCAAACTACCCCAACATGAGTATGCACTAGTTTTGTTTTAACTTACAACTTTTATTTATTTAAAACATCTCTATATCTTTATTGAAAAAGGTAAGAAGAGTTTTATAACTGTTTTTAAAAGAAGTCATCATCTCCTTTGTTTCTCCCAAAAACTCCTCCTCTTCTGACCATGGCTCACCATGGTCCATTTATTTCAACAACTCATACCACTCCATTTGGTATAGCTGTGTAACACCATCCCTGTTTCAGTTTCTTTTTAAACTTAAAAGCTTTTCCAAAAACTTGCACATGATCTTAGGACAGCCTCCCAATTGTCCATATCCGAGGACTCGGCTATTCGAATAGTTTTGACCCTCTGCAGAGGTAGCACGCTTTTAACCCACATCCATCCGGTAACTCATCGTGTCAGCCACGTCCCGCCATACAAGGTGTATGCGAAGTTGAGCCACCGACCCTAGCCTCTCCTTTGCTCATGCTAGTATAGGATCCTACCCATATGATAATTCCCATCGACACTCAGTCCGGTTCCCCGTCGGCAACCCTAAGTGTGAGTACTCATATGTTTTTCCCGGCGACCACATTTATGAAGTCTTCAATCCCCCTCCTTATCTTCCATAGAGTTTGAGCGAGGACCCAGGTCAGGGGAGTTCACAAACCATCCCCTCACGCATAACGGAGTCATCTCCGTCGATGAGGTATCCCATACTAATAAGAGCAAATTATATGACTAAGCCCCGTTCCCATATGGGGGTAAATGTGGTCGCACAGATTAAGATTGGTTGTCATAGTACTAGGACACTGTGCATTTTTCATAAACATCATCATCCTCCATTTCTCCACTTCAATACCGACATCTCGGTATTCCATAACCACACAAGTATTTCCAAAGGAGTTTTGAATAAACAACATTGTTTTCCATCCTAAAGTTTCATATAACTACTACATAGGGTGGCAAAATAATTTCCATACACTTTTTGAAAAGGTTTTGTAAACCATTGGTTTTAAGAGTAAATCATTTGATTAAAGTAGATGCATATATATTTAGGTGCAAGCTCAGAGAGTAGCTTGCCTTGCTCGGCAAAGTGGACTGGATCTTGATCTTCAGGTTCAACAAATTCCCCCTCCTCGATAAATCCAGCAACGTTCTCGTCTAATCGATAAACAAACAAATACAAGCAATCACTAAACTACTCAAACAACATCTCAACATCACAATCCTAAATGCTCTAAATAGCCACTGCATACATCAAACAATACAATTTGGTTTCAAAATAACTGAGTTAAACATTATTTGTTTATGTCCCAATTATGGCAGAAGCTTGTGGAACATGTTTAATTGCACAACTTGAGTTCTGTTTGTCCTAAAAATACAAACTAAAATTATATAGAAAGCTACTGATGTGTAGAAGACAACCCTATTTGATTTGGATCAACTGGAGTTACCAAACTCCCTACACAAAGGTTTGAATCCAGTAGCTTAATAATCAAGTTTTGGCTACCAAAAAATTTATGTTGCTCCTAAAATTAAATCCTTTTAGGGGTAATTAAAAATGACCAAATTTGATCCAACAAAATTGGTCCTAACTCATTTGGGTCAACCATTAATCATAATTAAAAGTTTGAGTGCAGAAGGGTGTTTAAACTTCAACTCAATACTAAACAAATACTACTGCACAAATAATTCTACCAAAATTAGGGAAGCTAATACATGGCAGTACTAAGCTAACAAAATTGGGTTGTAGTCATTTGGACTAACAGAGTATTAGAAACAAACAAGTTTAGATTTTAAACCTTCTGTAGTATTTTTAATAATACTTTTTATTTATTTAATTAAATGACATGAGACCAATTGGGTTGGTTAAACATTTTTATAAGATTTTCAGAACAATTGAGTTTGATTTATTTGGATTCCCAAATCTCGAGATATTGAATTTACAATTGGGTCCAGTACTGAATTCTATAGAAACTAGAAATTCTAAAACCTAACTGTTCTGGATAAAGTTGAAATCCCTGACAGGTGGGCTCCACCGGTCAGTGACTCAACGTGCGCTGGAAAATTAATAAAACCCTGACGAGCGGGGCCCACCCGTCAGTCTCTCTCTCTCTCTCTCTCTTTCTTTTAACCGAAGCGGTACGCGTCCGTTGGATCGAGATCCAACGGCTCAGGGATGAGTCCATCGGCGACGACCATTTCTGGGCGGCGCCGTGGCTCCGGCGACGGCGAGGTGCACGATTCGCTCACCTGAGAGGGCTAGGGACAGCGGAGATGGTGCAGATCGACGGCGGCGGCGTGGGGGAAGTTCCTGGCTGAGTCCTGCTTGCTGGGACGGCGTCTAGCTCCGGCGACGATCAACTCCTCCTTCTCCGCGGCCGTGTGCCAACTCCGGCGATGTCCTGGCGAGGCGTCTGTGCACGAGCAGAGGGGAAAAAGGGGCGGATGAGCATGGTGATAATGGGGATGCGAGTGAGGGCCAGAGAAGTGAGAGGGAAGCAGCAGCACGGCACAGCCGTGTCGTCGCCTACCTCGGGCTGTCGAGCACGGGCACGAGCAGCAGCGAGCTCGCGGCAGCGGCTCCGCCCTCCTGGTGGTGCACGGGCGAGTGGAGGGTGTGGTGGAGCAAGGGAGAGGCAGTGGGGCGTGGGAAATGCGAGGTGCGGGCTCGAGTTTAAATAGGCGCGACGGCGGCGCACGGTGGTCGCGGTCCAGCGGCGTCCAGAGGGCGGGAGAGGCCGGCGCGTGGTGTCTGGGGGGTCCGGGCGTGGGCTAGGGTTCGCGGCGTAGAGGATGGCGTGGCGAGGTGCAGCGAGCTGGGCCAATTTTGGCCGGCGCCGTCCGTTTAACCACGGCGGAGAAACGGGGGACAGCGGCGTAATGGCGAGGGGAGAGGCTCTCCTCTGCCAGCAGAGGGTGCAGAGGCACGGGGCGAGGGAGTACGCGAGCAGGGGGCCCTGGGGGCCTGGGAACGGCGACGAGCGCGCTGCGGCCATGGCGACACGCACGGCGATAGTGAGCTAGGGGAGGTAGACGATGGCACTTTTGCCAAAACCCCCCTGGCTCCTGTGCGTTGCTTCTTTTCCTTCTCCTTTCATCTATTTACTTTTTAGTCCTTCTGTTAATTGCAGTAGTACTTCTTGATTTAATTTGAGGCACTAAATCAATTTATAAAAATTTGGCAAAATTTGTGGGGCCTTCTCATAAGGTGCAGAAGCTCCACAAAAATTGGCTTTGCAAAATAAAATGTTTTGAAACATTTTCTTTTATAGTGTTTCAATTATGGCATTTTAATTTATTTCTACTTTGTTTACTTTTGAAGTTTTAAAACTAGTTTAAAAATAGTATTTGAGAGAGATAAGTAGTAAGAATTCAAATAAGGGTTTTCATATACCACTCTTCTGAATTTTTGTTTAAAACAAATTGGATTTTTATACTTGGAGAATTTAGGTGACACACTTGTCACTTTGATTTATTTCTTGTTTCAATTTCTTTGTGTTTGTATTTAAAATTTTCAACTCAAGCAAACACATTACAAACAACAAGAAATAATGTCACAAGTATAATACACAAGCAACAAGCATAACCAACACATATAACTTAACAAAAGTTTTTGTTGGCCCACATTTTGGAATATTTCTCTGTTTATGAATTTGGGATGTTACATTACGATACGAGTTTACGAGTTTACGGGTTTACGATACGAGTTTACGATACGAGTTTACGGGTTTACGATACGAGTTTACGGGTTTACGACACGAGTGAGCAAAATTTATGTGTTAGCAAAATTTTGTGGGTAGATGTATCTTGACATATGGAACAAAGTTACCCAACTAAAGTTTTGTGCATTGTTCTTAATTTGCAGAAACTATGGAACGAGACGAAATAAAGGAAAACATACTCCAGGATATAATCCATGGGCCGGAAGATATAATCTGCGGGCCGGAAGATATTGTCGATGTCACCACGGAGTTTTTGAACAACTCCGATGAGGGAGATGAGTCTCTCAACCGAAGAGACGGCTCCGGTGAGGTAGAACCCGATGGCCGGGGTGAGGGAGAAGTCGGCGAGGGAGAAGCCGTAGGCTCCGGTGGAACATTAAATGTTGCAAACTCCGGCGAGGTGCATATACATATATTAATGAAGCCGAAGATTGTATTAATTAAGCCTCTGCTGTCTATATACATATATTAACGCTCTTTCTTCTTTTAGCCCTCCGGATCGAGCAAATCTTCTGTAAGGACAAAACGAGGCCCAGCCAAAAAGTTGGGCGACCAAGAAAGGTACAGGATCGAAAGAGTCGCTGAAGACGGCACACCGACTGCTCCCCCTGGTGTTGCACAAAAAATGGTAAAGCAATGCGGAGTTCTTGTTAGGGACTTCATCCCGATCACCGTTCGAGAATGGCATCGGCCAAAGGAGAAAGGATAGCTATATGTCAGCGATAAGGGCAAAGAAAGACTTTGGAGAAAGCTCATGGTTAATTTCACCCTGCCGGCGCCAGAGGTGGATTCAGATGAGGAGGATCCAGATGAGGCAGAAAAGATTGCCCGGCAAAACATGGAGCAAAAAGTCAAGGACTGGGCTCTTAAGAAGATGGCCGAGCTATTCAAGAACTGGAAAAAAGATTGAACAACCTGTTTGTCAAGAAAAATAAGACTCCAGACTTCGATAAAGGGTATGAGAAGATAAAGGACTACTGGGAAGAATTTGTGGCGTACAAGAAATCGGAGGAAGCTCTGGAAAAGTCTGCAAAAAATGCGGCAAATGCTGCTCTAAAGATGTACCACCATACTATGGGGCCTGGTGGCTACGCCATAACATCCTAAGTGGGAGAAACTTGAGGCGGACCTGCTGGCTAAAGGGATCACTCCAGAGCCACTTGCATGGACCGAACGGGCAAGAAATTGGTTTTACGGGCATGGGGGCACGTTGGACGCAGAAGGGAAGTGCATATATAACAGACGACACAAAGATAATCCCCTACTACCCATCGAAGAAATTAGAAATGCATTCAAGGATGTTGCAGAGGGACGGTTCATTCCCGATAGAGAGGATGACGAGCTCACACGGCCCTTGGGAATAGGAACACGACGGACGAACACGAGGCGTGATAGGCTCCAAGCCCAAGACAATTGCGATTCCCGAGCACAGGAAGAAATTTCCTGATAGAAGCCATCAGAGGAGAAAGGAAAGGGAGGCAATGGAAGCACGCGCTGCTGCAGACCGGCTGCGTAATATAGAAGAAGAATTAAAGCTGCAGAAGGAACAAATTGCCGCACTTAGCCAGCAAGGTACTAGCGGCCAATCTCAGCGGCACATGGTAGAAGCTGCATGCGATGGTACCGGCGGCCCATCGAATCGGAAAAGCAGCGTGGCTTCCACGGAGCTCCAGGATGGTAATGATGATGCAGTGGCTCCTCTTCGTCGCTACCCAGTGGATGATATCACGGAGAGCACACCTTGTGAGCTGCATGTGAAAGTTTATAACTTATCCATGAAGGTGGCGGTCGGCTATGCCTACCAATTGGACCTAATCCAACTTACCATTTCTCTCCGGTTCCAAATGGCTACGCTGTTGTCGGGGTGGATGAAGTGATGAAAGATTTTGAGGAGCTGAAGCTGCAACACCCTGCAGGTGAAGATGGGGAGGTGCTTGAACTTGGAGAAGCCAAGAAAGCGCCATTCTATGGCCAAAGGAATTCATCGTGCTTCCGAACTGGCAGCCAAGGCCATCGACTCCTCACCAGTCTCCAGCGCAACAGTCCTCTTCACCGCCTCAGCATTCTCCAGCGCAGCCGTCCTCTTCACCGCCTCACAGTCTCCAGCGCAGCCGTCTCCGCCGCCGCGTCACCAGTCTCCAGCGCAGCCGTCTCACAGAAGAAACGGACCAACGCCGCTCCCCCGCTCCCCACTCAGAAGAGAGGTCGCACTCAAAGATAGTCGACATCCCGTCGGTTCCTCCCAAGAGACCTTATGACAGGACTGAAGCGGAAAACGCCGAGGTAGTGGCTGCCTACAATAAGGCTTTTTTTGCACCAAAAAAGCCCGAGCAAAAGAAGGTATATGATGCAAAAACCAAAAAGTGGGCTAAGTCCTTCCTTGAGCAGCCATCCCAGATATCGATGAATCTGCCATCTGACTATGGTCGTGAACTTAGTAAGCTAGCACGTGCCCAGTCTGAGCAGAACAAGGGAAGAAGTGCAAAAAGCGGGAAACAAATTGCCCAGCTCGGACAGCAGAAAAATCAATCGGTCCCCCCGCTCATAGTGTGTTCCGATGTCGACAAGGACTTCAGAGCCGCTATGGATAAGGACCTGGAATTATTGGACCCCAGAGCCATAGCTGCTGCTAAAGAACTTGGTGTCACTGTATCGCAGGCCAAGGAAAATGCTACCGCCTTGGGTATGACCCTTGGTCAACTTTTAGGCTATGAATATCGCCAATGTTAGAGATGGCACGGAAATATGTCCAAGGGGAGCCTATGGTCAGTAATGAGGAGCTCACGCTCTATCAACACATATGCGAAATCTGCATACCTGGTACCTGGTGCACACATCAAAGAAGGACGCGAAAGAGTGGTTTCCGGTGGACGTTAGAGTGGAGCATTTCTTCAAACGTTACATTATAGGTTCAACTGACTGAACTGTTCCAGTTATTCCAAAAGCGCGACCTCGACAAATCTATCCTCGCTTGCTATTGTCTGTAAGTGATTTATTTTCGTAATTAAGTCTCTAGCTCAGCTCGTTCATTGCCTGTATTATATTATCCTGACTATATATATATCCTTTTGTACGCTATTATGCAGAATGAAGATGATGGAATGCAAAAGATCTAGAGTTTTTGAGGTTGGGTTCGTTGACCCATATATCGTTAATTCACATACGTTAGTCAATCACCCCAAAGACGTGGAGCATGACCTGACCACCTTTTTAATCAAGCAACATTTCTGTACGGAAATACTATTTCCTTACAACTTCAGGTGAGTGTTTCTGTCTTGTACATATTTTTATTTGGCTTTCTCGATGTTAAGTGTAATTGATGAGCTATGCATGTCTGCTTTATGTAAACGTCCGCAGGTTCCACTGGATTCTGCTAAGCATTCAACCTGACAAGTCCATAGTTGAAGTCCACGACTCATTAAGTTGGGACCAAGCGTTGTGGTCCGACATGAAAGAAATGCTCAACAAGTAATTTCAATCATTATCGCATTATATCGCCCTCTTTCGTTCGTTTCCTGATGTCAAGTAATTAATAACTCCTTTGTTCATTTTCTTTGCCAAAGCAGGTGTTGGACAATTTTCAAACAGAAGGTAAGGTCCATTCAAAGATGAGCTAACTTATATAACGGTGAAAAGTCCGCAGCAGCCACCGGGGAGTAATTTATGTGGATTCTACGTTTGCGAGTTCATTCGCGAGTTGACCACTGAGCGGAGAACAACTACTTTCAGCGAAATGCGGGAGAAGCTCGACCCAGAACAGCGCGTATGAGCAATTCAAGAGGAATTGGCGGGATTTCTGCTTAGGGAGGTCATCGATGAAAAGGGAGAACATTATGCTTCGGACGATGAACTACATATGTGATCTATCTCCATGTAATTAATACTTGTATTCTCGCAAGAGATCGAATATTAATTATATATGCATCAACGTGTACTGTGTATATAGTAGAGCGTATAATATGCGTACGGAAACGATGGAAAGCACGTCGGCGATGCGAAGAAGGGGGAGACGACGGAGGCACCGGCGAGAGGGAGAGGGGGCACCGGCGAGAGGGAGACCCTAAAACCTAAATACAAAAAAAAACACTCATTGGTCCCGGTTCGTATTAAGAACCGGGACCAATGAGCCCCCCCCCCCCCCCCCCCCCGCCCAGCCAGAACTGGCCACGTGGACCAACATTGGTCCTGGTTCTTGGACCAACCGGGACCAACATTGGTCCCGGTTCTTGGACCAACCGGGACCAACATTGGGGGCAACCGGGACTGATGTCCAAGCCCAACCGGGACTACAGGTGGTTTTTCTACTAGTGAGCCTGGGAGACAAAACACCGTACTCTCCTCTTCTCCTCAATTTTGGAACAAGCAAACGGATCAAGTTACTCACATATTTTGGTTTTACATTTGAAATCTATAGGTACTCATTATACTTGAGAGTGATCAAGGGAAAGAAGGGGAAGTATTTTTTTAAATTCATCTCTATATGTTCGTTTTGATGTCTTCTTGTTCTTGTTCGGATCCAACCACCAACATCCATGTATCAAGCAATAAACAGGTTCTTCCATTCCTCGTCTTGGCCATTTTTATGCAACTTGTGATGATGTGTCTCCTCGAAAGTATTTGTCCGCTAGGGGCATATAGGTACTCGGGTAAACAGTCGAGATCATGCATCTGTGCACTTTGGTGTTGCAACATAGGATTTTTTCTAGACGAATAGTGATATATGTTTCTTTGTGTGTGACAGGAGCCCTTGATCTCGTCTTGCCCCCAGGGCCCCCAATATCTATGGACCCGGCCCTGAGTGCCTCCTTCCAAAACTCTGTCGCCGGACTGGCGCTGGCGATGGGGTCGCCATGGAACAGCACCACGATCAGAAGGTACATGGCCATGTGAGGAGATGGCGTTTGAGTTGTGGGGATGAAGTTTGAGTTGTGAGGGAGATAGTGCGTTAAGTTCTTGCGTATTTATATTGCTCGGCTATCTCTGGCAGCCTGGAAGTAGCCCATGCAGATGGCGCCGCTGCCACTAGCGGTTGGAAGAGATCCATAGCTTCCACGGCAGTTGCAACTGGCATGGAGTCGGAGTGTACTGTCGCGATGAACGGGAGATGCATGGGTCGACCAGACAGAGCATGGCGTGCCAGATAATTTCCTAGTCATGTCAAGCGTACTACATCTTGGATTCTTGGAACAAACACTCACTAATCACTATAAGTCACTACAGAAAGTGCTTATATATCTTCAGGCCTATACCTTTTTGTTGTAAACTACATCTTGGTTTCCTCCAACATCACAAACATGATAATAACACCGAGATTTGTGGTAACCTCGTCTAGATTGGCTAACTACTTTTCCTATGGAAGGGATATGCATGCTTGGGTAGTTTTTTTTCACTCCTATTTGGAGTTGCTTATTTATAGCCGAACATTTAATAACAGCTCTTCACAATTTGTTGGAGTTAGTCATTAATCCTGCTGTGAAGCATGGCTGGGATTGTGACGAGTCATGCATGCGGCAAGTCCAAGTCATGCATGCCTTTGCACCTAATCCATGACAAACAAAGAGAAGAGAAAGGAAAACGATGCATGCATGTATATGGAGTGGCCTTGCAAAGAAATTGCATGATGGGATGTCACACGTTCATGTATGCATGCTGATCAATCGATTATGTTAGATGATTTTCTTGTATAGCCGTACGTCCTCTGTATACCGTATACTGGTATTGTGCATGTACTCTGTAACCCGTCATGATATATATACTTGGATGCCACGCCTTGAGTTGCTTTGAGCAATCCCCCAAACTAGTGAACCAGGGCCAGCCCATAGGACGGGGGCATCGGGACGTTTGTCCTGGACCCAGGAAGGGGCCCGACCTAAGTATCATGGTCTAGTATGTTTCTACTATTAGGACGCATCAGGTACTCCTTCCATTTACAATTATTTTGTGTTCTGGGTTTAGTTAAGGTCAATTTTTTTTAAGCTTGACTATAATATATAGGAAAATATAAATAGTTATAACCAAATTTTAATATTATTATACCCGCAATTTTTTTAAATATTATTAGAATCTTTAGAAGATATATTTTCCTATTACATATATTCAACATTATAGATATTGATATTTTGTTGTATATACTTGGTCAAACTTTGAAATTTTTTACTTTTGAAAAACTCATAATATGAAGCAAATATAAACAGAGAAAGTATTATAGTACCTATAATTCAAGAAGTAGAGAGACCAAGCTATAGCTTGCACAACACACCACTCGGAAATGGATCAGTCTGTTGTTGAATGGAGTGATCAACCCTGACTCCATTCACTTTCACTCACGCCTCAACTCTCGTTGACCCTTCCCAAAATCTTTGCAGAACGATGTTGCTCATGTGCCTTCCCGAGGTCGCGAGCATTAATTATACGCTCTAGGGCCTGTTCTTGGCGGCTCTTCCCCTCCCCCTAGTTCATGGGGAAGCCTCCCATAATTTGATAGGGTTTCCAAATTCAGTGTGAGATGTGAGATTCCTATTTTGAAAGCGTAACTAAATTGTGGGGGCGGCTTCCCTAAGAGCAAGTACAATAAGGTCTAGTCAGCGGGCTATAAGAATTTTAATAATATAAATATGCTTACATGGAGGAGATAGAATAGGAGAGAGAGTGTAAGCGGACTCTCATGCAAGAGCCAGCTGTAGCACGTGCTCCTAGGCACTTTGTGAGAGTAGAGAGTGGGCCAACTATTAATAAAGTATTTCCTCCGTCCTAGTTTATAAGGCATGATTTGCAAATCTCTTTGACCAAGGTGCTACCTAATTGGGGCTAAAAACTTGCATGCATTGGTGGAAAAGGCAATTAGCCAATTGTGAGAGGACATTAAATGCAAATTGTGCCTAAGAGGTGGGAGGTTTTGGGAGAAATTGTTTTTGAAATTGTGCCTAATACACCAGGAGGGTGTAGTTCATATTTATAACCAACTATTGTATGTGTTTGCTATTAGGTTGACTATAGATGACATGACACCATCTTATAGCCAACAGCCGGCTATACTATTGTACTTACTCTAAGAGGCTAGGGAGGGGCAGCTTCTCGTAGAAGCTGTAAAAATAAACTGTGCCAGGTCATGTCCAATATATATAAGAGAAGAAACCGAACAGGTCAATCATCGGCCAAAATTATTCCAGTAACTCATAACTGTACATTAATTTGGTCAGACCTCTACATGTGTACAACAAACTTTCTCTGAACCTCCGGCTGAGCCAGACTAGTTTTTTTTTTTGGTTTCGTTTCTTTGGTGGCTTTCGGCATGTTACCACTTTTTAGAAAAAATATGGTATGTCTGTACAGCGTGGTTTTCCCCTTCTATTTATATAAAAAGAGAGTGCTTCTGTTGGTTGCTCCAAAAAATAACTTTCTCTGAACAAAGGGAGAAAAAGATACACTGTAAATCTTTGTTGTAAACATTTCAAGGATTTTTTTCACAACATCAAAACAAAGTAAGCACTGACAGTTGCCTATCTAATTCGGCTACATGCATCTGTGTTATTCACACTACAATATGCATCATTTTTTTCTTCTTATAGTTAGCAAAAAGAGAAGGTGGTCCGCAACGCCTGCCATCGTGGGTCTGGTATCCACGTCAAGGTTAAGACAATGCATAGCAATCTCCGCCAGAGAGTCAAGAATCTCCAAATCTCCTGTTGTAAGTGCAACTTCCTTGTCAAACAGCTCAGTTGCTTCCTTCTCATGTTCGTGAAGTTCAAGGAAACTCTTCACCATGTTGTTTTCATCACTAAATGCGGTGGACTTCTTCCTGCTAATGAGCTCCAAGATCACAATTCCAAAACTGTAGACATCACTTTTGTTGGTCAGTAGGCCAGTTTGATAGAATACTGGATCCATGTAATTCATGTCACCACCGGTGACGTCTTCAATGTAATGCTTATCTCTGACAAATAACCTCGATGTGCCAAAGCCTGAGATTTTTGGCACAAAGTTATGATCCAAGAGAACTCTTGCCGGTGAAAAATCAAGATGCAAGATTTTTATACTTGCTTCTGTATGCAGATAAGCTAAACCCTGTGCTAATTCTGCAGCAATAGTGAGACGCACATCCAGGCTGAGAGGGACCTTGCTGTCGTTGTGAAGAATATCATGAAGTTTTCCACCGGGGATGTGCTCGTATACTAGAATGGGGCTATCCATTTCCAGACAACAACCTATGAGCCTAACAATGTTCTTGTGGGTGAGTTGAGACAGGATGATGACATTATTTACAAATCGATCGTACACTATGACACTACAATATTTCTGAACTGCGACCTGTGTATTATCGACCATGCCCTTGTAAACTTCGGTACACAAACCTTTTCCAATTAAATTACTACCATATAGTATTGGCTCCAGTTCGTCCTTTCTGAAGATCTTTATAGTATCTGAATGTTCTAATATACGTTGAATGCTGTTTCTGTCCAATCCCTTAGGTGCTTTCCTGTTGAAGATGTCCAAATTGCTTGTTAAAGACAGATGAGATATAGCTGAAAATTCTTACACCATAATGTTCTGCCTGTTGCTTCTTATCTTGCAGTCCCCACAATGAATTTTCCAATTTTTCATGGTTTTCCTCAACATCCGCCTCGGGGAGGCTCTCTGTTATAAGTTCTCCAAATCTTTCTCTCGTTTGTTCTCTTGGTAAACTCACATGCAGCAGAGATGAAGAATTTGTAGTGCCAATTTCATATAAATAGTCAGCACTTGCCGTTTTATCAAGCGTATCGATTATATGTTGTGCAACTGGTCTCTTCTTTGGGTCCAGGTTCATGCATTCTATCCCTATCTTAGTGCATACTCTTACTTGTTCCAACTGCAAGTCTCTCTCTGAGTCTCTCTCTGATGCCTCCAATCTGTTCGTCCAAATTGCAACTACCTAAAGTTACAATCATGAGTCAGTATTTTATAACAAAACATTGTGAAGCATGTGATTGCTAGATTACAGCTACAGTATTACATAAAAAAAATGTTCGGAACCTAAAAATATATGGACCATGATGATTTTTCACTGGTGCTTCATTCCATTCCACATATTTCAGCTTAATTTGTGTATGTATGGTGTACGCCTATGATATACAAGAATATACATAAAACATTAATATTTCCTATAATTTCATGCAATTCACATTGGGTGTCTTAAAATTGCAATTAAACAATACATAATAGTATCATAGATGCATTATTTTTGTTTAAGTGGTATCGCTAAGAGTCAAGAGATGCGGATAAATAAGTTTTTTTAATAGTGAAAAGGCACACATGTGTATACAAATTTGATTGTAATTCTGTTGAGTAAACTTACAACTCAACCACCTCACTGATAAGTTGATTTCATAAACTAGGTAGTAAAGAATATCATAAAATTATATTTTGCTAAGTAAAAGCATACCATAACCTTTTTAAAATCTACAATTTAACTTGGGGTAAACGTATAAATTGTTCTTACGTTCTCCTCTTCGAGATAGCACTTCACTCCTGTCAATATCTCCAAGATTATAATACCCAGGGTATATATGTCTGACGCAAATGTGATTCGTCCTGATCTGAGGTACTCTGGATCCATATACGCCCTGTGAGAAGATTTTTAAGGTTAGATAAATGAATGTGCAAATAAATGTCAAATAATTAATTCTTGCGTAACAAAATGAAGACCTTTCAAGAGGTTGGCTTAGATGTCTTACAGTGTTCCACATCGGCTTTTAGTAATTACACGAGTATGCTCTTCACCTAGGCATCTTGAGAGACCGAAATCACAAATTTTGGGTACCATGTGACCATCTAGTAATATATTAGCCGGCTTAAGGTCTAAGTGAAGAATTCTCTTCTCATGGAGAAAAAGTAAGCCCTCACATATCCCCCTGATTATTCTATATCGGACCCTCCAATTAAGTCCAAAAGATGCATCTGCACATGAAGCGGCAGGGATATTTATTATATTACTCAATTTTGTCCATCGCGATAATGTGATGTAAATCTGAATGCTAGATTTGTTAAGTATACAGCATGTTTTGTATTTGAACCATTAACTGAGTAAATAGAGGTGGTATTATACAGTTTGATGATCCTACCAGTAATGTGTGTATCAAGACTGCTGTTGCATGCATACTCAAAACAGAGCAACCAATTTCGTTGATCTGCCATGACAAGCTCTCCTCGTAGATTTCCATTTTTCCTTGCGTATCAGCGCAATACCCCAGAAATCGTACTATATTCTTGTGCTTGGCCTTTATCATGCATTTAACCTCTTCATGGAAATTATTCTCATGTATACCTAATGTGTTAGAAAGCTTCTTCACGGCAACCACACCTTTCCCAGTCATTCCCTACAGTTACAACATGAATTGTCAGTAAGAACTCGTGTACATGTGGTGGTGTGTAAATCTGGTATGTTTGTTTCGTTTTTAGATCGGACGTAATTAGGATTGGATAAGTGTTTTTTTCGAAAAGGAGGAAGGATAAGCTAGTTGATTAGATCTAGTTGTTTGGTACCTTATAAACTACAGCAAACCCACCGATGCCAATTTGATGATCAGGAGAGAATCGATTTGTGATGCTTTCTAGAAGTGATAACGGCAGTTGTGTCGGCTCTGCGCTTTCATCTAGCAGCACCCTCTCCAGGACGCCGTGGCTTGTAATGGCTTCACCGTCCATTTGCAATCACTGTACATATATACGACGATCAAATGAATACGGCATACTTAATACAAGAGCAATGCCATTTTTTTCAGGAAGGACAAACTCTTATGAAACACGGTACAAAGTGCACATATGTTGCAAGAATGAGTTATTCTCAGAATTTCCATAAACGCCCCGCAACGAAAAGAAACTTGCACGGGGCTTCCTAACCTTCAGACGAATCAGAAACTAACCACAGCTCCAGTAAGCCACTATCCCCTTATACTTAATTAAACAATTAATTAATTGACTGATTAATCGTGACAGGAACAATTACAGAACAAAGATGTCATGCATCAGGTGGCGACAGAATTACCGAACTGCACGCTAGTTCAAATTTTTTCCAACATATCCCGGAGTCAAGTTTTATCAAACCAACATCTAAGGTCCACTGTATTGACGTAATCTCTTGGTTCTGGGTATCAGCTCTGATCACATCATCACAAGTTCACAATTCTACTAATTAGACCCCACATAAATTATTGCTAGAGTATACACCTTGTGTACGTATACGTCATGTATAGCAACCTAGGCTAACCAACCGACCTGTATCTTAGATTGATTTAGATTGATTCGGTTGCTGATCTTCCTTGGTAGCCAAGGCATGTACACTATATATTCATTACGTGAGATCGCCCCATTGTGTGGCGCTTCCTAAACCTTTCCGTTTGCTTGGTATCAGAGCATCTCCCGATCCAATCTACCGATCCCATCTCACCATGTCGGACACCGCAGCCGCCCTAGCCTCCGCCTCCTCCCCTGCCCTCACCTCAGCTGCCATGCCCGTCCTGCCCGCCGCCGCCTCGCCAGCGGTGAACGTCGCTAGCGTCCGTACCCACGTTCCGGTGACGCTCGATCTGAAAACCTCCAACTTCACCAAGTGGCGCATGCTCATCCGCGTCCTGCTCGGCAAGTATGATCTGCTCGGGCACGTCAACTCAGTCACCGCCATCGCCGCCCGCACCCCCGAGTGGATTCGCGAGGACTACATCGTCCGCTCATAGCTTTACGGCTCCATCTCCGACGAGATCCTCGACATCATCATGGCGGAAGAGCAAACCGCGCAGGAGGCGTGGACTCTCATCACCAACCTCTTCCTCGACAACCAGATGACCCGCGCCGTTTACCTCGAGGCGGAATTCCGTGGACTTGTGCAGGGCGACCTCTCCATCACCGCGTACTGCCACCGCCTCAAGGCTCTCTCCGATGCTCTGCGCGACGTCGGCACTCCGGTGACCGACCAGACCCTCGTCCTCAACTGCCTCCGCGGTCTCAACCCACGCTTCGCCGACATCACCACCATCGTCACCATGCAGTCCCCGCTGCCGTCCTTCGCCCAGACCCGCTCCCTCCTCACTCTCCGGGAGACGCAGCTCGCCAACAGCGTGCAGGTGGGGAACCAGACTGCGCTCTACGGCGGCCCCTCCAGCGGCGCCGGGTCCTTTTCCGGTGGCAACAACGGCCCTACGGCGGCCACTTCAGCGGCGCTGGGTTCTCTTCCGGTGGCAACCACGGCCAGAACCGTGGTGACGCCAACCGCTCCAACAACAACACCGGCGGTGGTGGCTCTGGCGGGGGCCCCTCCGGCGGCAAGAACGGCGGCGGCAACAACTACTGGAGGAAGAAGAAGAACGGGGGGAACCGCAATGGTGGCGGAGCTCCCAGCGTCGGCCTGTGGGTCTGCTTCAACCCGTACACAGGCCAGGCGCAGCAGATGCAGGCGCCCGCTCCCTCCTGGCGCGCCCCGGCCCATCCAATGCGCCGGGCATCCTCGCCCCAAGGCCCACAGCTCAGGCCTTCACCTCCCTCGCGCCAGCCCATGGACAGGCGTTCGGCTCCAACCCGCCGCCCATCCCTGGTTACGTGGGCGCCTCTACACCGAGCTGGGACACCTCCGCGCTGATGGCCGCGCTGAACAACGCCGCCACACCTTCTACCGTTGGCGGCGAGTGGGCCATGGACTCGGGAGCCACTGCTCATATGGCCTCCGACCCCGGTATGCTCTCCAACCTCCGTCCCCACCCTTCCTCTTCCTATTCTGTTACCGTCGGTAATGGCTCCACCATGCCAATCTCTCACACAGGCCATGTTTCTTTTCTACTTCCGCACGCACACTCTCACTTCGTAATGTTCTTGTTGTTCCTAATCTTGTTAAAAATCTTATTTCTACTCGACGATTTACCATTGATAATCTATGTTCTGTTGAATTTGACCCCTTTGGTTTCTCCATCAAGGATCTTCTCACCAAGGGCGTGATCATGCGATGTAACAGCCGCGGCGAGCTCTACCTCTTCACTCCACCAGCCACCAACCGCCACCACTCCATCTACGGACTCGTCGCCGCCTCCACCTCCGCAGAACTTTGGCATCGTCGCTTAGGACACCCAGGACGTGACGCATCGTCACATTTATCTCGCACTTCTCGTTTACCATGTAATAAAGCAGCCTCGCCTATTTGCCATGCCTGCCAGCTCGGCAAACACGTACGCTTGCCCTTCGATAGGTCTACTTCCAAAAGTGTTGCACCTTTTCAATTAATCCATTGTGATCTATGGACATCTCCTGTGTTAAGTGTTTCCGGTTTTAAGTATTTTCTTATTATTGTTGATGACTTCTCTCATTTTATGTGGACATTTCCTCTTCGCCAAAAATCGGACACCGCTAACACACTTATAAATTTCGTCGCCTATGCACGCACCCAATTCTCCCGTCCTCTTGTTGCCTTGCAGGCCGACAACGGCACGGAGTTTCTCAACTCCACCGTCACCAACTTTCTAACCCAAAACGGCATCCATCTTCGTCTCTCCTGCCCATACACCTCACCCCAAAACGGCAAGGCCGAACGCGCGATTCGCACCGTCAACGACGTCACGCGAACCCTCCTATTCCAGTCTCACATGCCACCACCATATTGGGCCGAGGCACTTACCACCGCTACACATCTAGTCAATATACGACCTTCCCAAGCGATCGCTTTCGCTACACCCTACCACCGCCTACATAACAAGACACCGGACTACCATGCCTTGCGGGTCTTCGGTTGTCTCTGTTATCCCAACCAATCAGCCACAGCGCAGCACAAACTCTCTCCCGGTCCGTTGCTTGCGTCTTCCTAGGCTATCCTAGCAATCACAAGGGCTACCGCTGCCTTGATCTTGACACACGCCGCGTTATTGTGTCACGACATGTTGTCTTCGACGAAACAGTCTTTCCCTTTGCCTACGCTCCCGATCGGCCTCGGTACACGGCCGCGTCGCTCGATTTCTTGCTCGATCTAACCGCAACCCAACACCACGTACCCCAGCCGCCCCAACCCGCTATGCATGGAAACCCTCCATCCGCTACGCATGCCTCCCCGCCTATCTCTCCTGGACCCACCTCGCCACGCACGCCCGACTTGACTGGGCCTCTTTCGCCGCGCACCCCAGCGTCGGCTGGGCCCAATTCTGGCCCATCCACTTCGCCGTCCTCGCCTGGCTCCCCGCATGGCCCATTATCTGTGTCGCCCAACCCGAGCACAGCGGCCTCGTCTCCGTCTTCTTCTGCCTTCGATGATGACGCCCTCTCCCCACCGGTCGTGGTGCACCGGCCTCCATCTCCCTCCAATGCACACCCCATGGCCACTCGTGCTAAACGAGGGATTTTCCAGCCCAGAGATCGCCTCAACCTCTCTGTCTCCCACTCCTCTCCCTCGCCAATTCCAAAGACATACCGGGGTGCCCTCCATGATCCGGACTGGCGCCGTGCCATGCATGACGAGTACGAGGCTTTGGTGAAAAATAACACGTGGTCTCTTGTGCCCAAACCTGCTGGTTCTAATGTTGTTTCAGGAAAATAGATCTTCAAGCACAAATTCCACTCGGATGGTCGCCTTGCTCGCTACAAGGCTCGCTGGGTGGTGCGCGGCTTCTCTCAGCAAGCCGGCATCGACTTCGACGAGACTTTCAGCCCCGTCGTCAAGCCCGCCACGATCTGCATCGTCCTGAGCCTCGCCTTATCGCGCTCATGGCCGATCCACCAGCTTGACGTCAAGAATGCCTTCCTCCATGGCAATCTTGACGAGGAGGTCTACTGCCAGCAACCTCCCGGCTTCATCGACGCCCGCTATCCCGACCATGTCTGCCGCCTCCACAAGTCGCTGTACGGCCTCAAGCAGGCTCCGCGCGCCTGGTACCAGCGGTTCGCTCTCTACATACATCGACTCGGCTTTGTTGCCTCGAAGTCGGATGTGTCGCTCTTCGTCTATCACCACGACAGCGACGTCGCCTACATACTCCTGTACGTCGACGACATCGTCATCACCGCCTCCAGCGACCGGCTTCTCCAGCACCTTACTCAGCTGCTTCACTCCGAGTTCGCCATGACAGACCTTGGGAACCTCTCGTTCTTTCTTGGGATCTCTGTCACGCGCACAGCTGCAGGCATGGTTCTCTCGCAGCGTCAGTATGCCACCGAACTTCTACAGCGGGCTGGCATGATCGACTGCAACCCCTGCACAACCCCCATTGACACCAAGTGCAAATTGTCTGCCACTGCTGGTGCTCTTCTACCTGATCCTACGGAGTACAGGAGCTACGCCGGCGCACTCCAGTACTTGACGCTTACGCGTCCTGACATCTCACATGCTGTCCAGCAAGCGTGCCTCTACATGCACGCTCCTCGCGAGCCTCACCTGAACTTGGTGAAACGGATCCTCCGATACATCAAGGGTACGCTCGATCTCAGTATGCACCTCTCCAGCTCCTCGTTGGCTTCTCTTACGGCGTACTCTGACGCTGACTGGGCCGGCTGCCCCGATACTCGGAGATCAACCTCTGGTTATTGTGTTTACCTCGGCGACAACTTGATCTCCTGGTCATCTAAACGCCAGACCACCGTGTCCCGTTCCAGTGCCGAGGCAGAGTACAGGGCTGTTGCACATGCTGTTGCTGAGTGTTGCTGGATACGCCAGCTTCTTGGAGAGCTCCATCATCCGCTTTCGGCTGCCACAGTGGTCTTTTGTGACAATGTCAGCGCTATATACATGGCCTCGAACCCAGTACAGCATCGCCGCACCAAGCACATAGAGATCGACATTCATTTTGTCAGGGAGAAGGTCTCGCTTGGACAGGTCCGTGTTCTTCATGTGCCGTCTTCTCGACAGTTCGCGGACATCATGACAAAGGGCCTACCGACGCAGCTGTTTACTGAATTTCGGTCCAGCTTGTGCATTCTTCCAGCAGACGCACAACCTGAGGGGGGATGCTAGAGTATACACCTTGTGTACGTATACGTCATGTATAGCAACCTAGGCTAACCAACCGACCTGTATCTTAGATTGATTTAGATTGATTCGGTTGCTGATCTTCCTTGGTAGCCAAGGCATGTACACTATATATTCATTACGTGAGATCGCCCCATTGTGTGGCGCTTCCTAAACCTTTCCGTTTGCTATTATGTTCATACACAATTTCTCCACCGCTTGTCAACCAAATACTAGGTAAAAACATATGCTTGACATGTGTAGATGAAATTGAAAGGTAAGTAATTAAGCAGGTATGTTGTTGGATTCTGCCTATTCAGAGAGTTGAAGATGTGATCATGAAAATTAATGACCATATCTTGGTTTTAGTAACTAATCAGTTTGTGTTGACCACAAATGAAGAGGCTTGAAGAGATGTAATCCGTTCCAACAATTGTCTTTTCCAAGATACATGCTTGACATGACAAGGAAATTATATCAAGGAGACCCAGAGAGGAAATTTAGATGGGATGCAATAGGCTAGTTGTGGGTGCCTTCCATCTATCCCACGAAAATAATTTCGAGAAGAAACTGATTAGTTAAGCTTCAAATTAACACATATATAGAATTATAGATATACCTCGTGTATGGTGATCGATGAATCAGAATCAGCAGAGTAATCCTCGGCAAGCTATGAAATCAATCTTTCGCACGGTCGATGGATATTTGAGGGAGGACAGAGTCGATGCCAAGACGAGCGAGCGAGCTATCCTCCAGCCTGCCGGTCTTGCTTTGTGGTTCTTCCCGTCAACGCCTAGCTAGCTAATAATTGTCAGTTGTTGCTATCAGAACCATATAAAGAAAAGCCGTAGGTGAAACATATGCATCCACCCCCCTAAAATAATTTAAACCGGGTAATTGCCACTGACTAACCAATCGAGCTTAATTAATTTGTGTGCGTGACTTGCCAAGATGGATGCATAGACTACAATTCAACCAAAATAGACTGAGGAAGTATTTCTTCAAAAACAAGAATATGCTCACCACAGATGGAGGGAGATTTCATCATTTGCCACACATAACATCAGACCTTTATAATTTGGCACACACATTACTTGACTTTTTATTATTTGCCACTCTTTGCTAATTTGCCATGTTTCTCCTTTTACAGGTATATTAATTCTAACTCCTAAATACATTTCAAATACAGTACAAACACTAGGGGAGCTCACAAAACCATATACAAAAAAAAATTGTCACGTGTGGAAGCTTGATACGTGTAGTCTATATGTATTTCGGTAGTAAATTCCCTTGTCTTTTCTGTTTAGTTTAGTTATTTGTGTGACTTTTATCTAGTTATGTGTTACTTTCAAAGTTTTTTCATCGAACAGGATCTGCTCCAGGAAAGAACATGGGGATTACACATTTCCTGGCATGAGGATAAATCAACCAGAAATAACACGTACTCCCTCCATATTAAATACTTTTGCCCTGATTCAGTACGTATGTAGACATATTTTGCTGTGTTGTCATTTAGTAACGAATTTAGACAAACACAAAAATGATAGAAAGTCTTACATTTGATACGGATGGAGTACTGAATAAATAATTCGTCCAACAGACTACATAGCTGAACACTTTTCTTTTGCACTGCTTATCCAAATTCCAAACGAAACCCTCTGCTCGATATATCAGTCTTGGGCAGCGTATAAAAACAGCCAAAACGAGTTGGTACTCCTTATTCTCCCTTTATGTTGTGCATATGTGTTGTGGGTTCTGAATATGGGTGGATATAGACCATGTTTTTTCTTAGCCATGTTTGACACCAAATCAAGCTGTGATCATATACCAGCTTATTTTTATTCGCAATAAAATACAGATGCAAGTATAATCTTTCAAACAGGGAAGAGCCAAGTTATTAGTTTAAAAAGCTTCGGAATTCTCGCAGGAGAGAGAACAAGCGATGCGTCCATACAGCCTGCTGACCGCTAGGGGCAGAGAAGCTGTCCAGTCATGAAACCATTTCCGACAGTATGTGCTGATATCTGCCATAGTCCGACGTCGTCTTGAAGCTCGGCGTGAACTCGGAGAAGAAGCTCAGCACAGCAGCAACGTTCCGCGCACTGCCATTGGCCACAGCTTTCTCCAAGAACAGGACAGGCTGCACGGTGATAACCTGGACGAATCTTCATGTCAGTTACAAAGGGATGCAACAAAAGTACTGGAACAAAACCAAGGTGCTACCTTAGATCATATGATGAGCACTTGGGCAGCGATTTTCAGTAGACATGATACCAATAAACAGCATGCAGGAAAGTATTTAACTTGCCGTAATCGCTAGTACTCAGTCTACCGAGATTTTCTCAAGTTTTAGTCGCCTGAGCTTAGCCACTTGGCCTCAGGATTCGACTTGTGTTTTTATACTGGGTTCAATTTATTTTTCTTTTATTTGTAACCGTTCGATTCAGATTATGCCTAGCCGAACCCTTGGCTATAGTTACCAAAATTATGCTTTGCTCTTGCAACATAGCATGCTCAGATATGTGTAACGAACTCACTAGTAATGCAAGCATCAAATACTAACGAATACCTTGTATTTTCTAGCGTAGCGTAGAGCCTCCAGGTAGTACCCTTCTTGCAGTAATACAGCGACATAATCATGGTGCAGGAACCTCTCCCGCAGCATGTCCACGCCCAATTTTCTTGTCAGCGAATGATGTCGACCCAGTTCAACTAGCTGCATTGCGAGTTCCCTGGAGGGCTCTAGGATCTGAAAGTGTATTTAGTGGAGGTAAAAACATAATACATTTAGTCATCAGTACACAAGATGATTGCTAGTGTATTTAATGGTAATTGCCACACTAATCATCAGCAATAATGGTTTTCGAACATGTTAGAACAACATACTAACCTTGTTTGACACAAACAGTGCTATTTCAGCATAACGGTTGCTGCGGGCCAGCAAAGTAGTCATCATCACATAAAGGTTGGGAGGAGCCTTCAGCCCAGCCTTTGACATGCTGTACACAAAACAAGACAGTAACTTATGTTCTTACTATTATGTGTTCGTTGCTTCTAAACTACTTTCAAGAACACTAAGTACCTTCGTAAAAACTCCATGATGACAGCAATAAGATATGCAGGGTCGCCCATCATTTCATCTTCAACAAGAAGAAAGACAGACTGGAACATTTCGATAGGTGAAATTGCCACACTAGCGACATGTGTTCCATGCTGCATTGATGCATCAGAAGCCAATGGTCTGCTATCCTCACCTACAACCTGCGGTCTTGTGCTGGTGGCACCAGATGTTGCCTGACTTGGTGCTCTAGATGTATTGGCAGTATCTTCAGAATCAGAAGACGTATTTAAAGATGCCCTATCTACATGTGCTGCCAGGTTAGCAATTCCATGCGCAGCTCCAGAATTTGATTGCAACTGTCTACTCTCGACCCCAATTGCTGAATCTGTGTGAACAACAGGTCTATTCTCTGTCCCAGAAGGTGGTTCCTGAGAAACCACATGGGAGTCCTCAATAGGCTGACCAGACTGTTCATTTTGCTCAGATGTTCTCCTAGCCCCAGCAGCAGTGCCTCCCATTTTCATCAAACGGGAGTATGAATCAAGAATGACATCCATTGCCTTGGCAACCAAAGTTATTGGCCTTCTTTCCAGGATGATTGTTCGAATTATAGCGAAGCTAAGTGTCTTGACCTGCTTCATAAATTTAAGTAAGAAATGGTATGAAATTGTAATAATTGGCAAAAGCTGAGCTATGAGATGGGCATATCTGCAAAGCAGTAAAATCATATTACCATATCAGGTCAGACTTCGTCTCTGAAGGAATTCCAAAATCGAAGGAGCATCAGAAGTGCTAGCAGCAATAGCCTAGGTTTCAAGCTATGCATGTCAGGCAAAGATGTATTGCATTGAGGATGATATAATCAAGGAATAATCCATTGCCGATTTCTTACCTCCAGGTCTAAATGAAGTTTCCACAGCAGCCCATTATCAGCATCACAGATAAGGTCAGGAATGAGAAAGTTCCAGCCTTCTCCATATAAAGTGCCACCATATGCACTTGATTGGTGATCGGCGGTTTGACCTGCTTGCCTACTATTGCTGGACAATCCTCTCACTAGGAGCGGAAGTGGTGCAGATATTGGTGTGTAAGAATCCATAAACACATCATACAGTATGACAACTTTTGCATCTATCTGATGGACCATGATAATATTGTCAACCGCACTAACTGCAATTCTGCTTGAATAAGTTGGCAGTGTACCCTGAAATAACAAACTATGAGTTAGTGGACTGCCGCTACTTCTTGAACGCAGTAATAGAAAGACATTACCAAACAGGGATTCCAAACCTAGATCAGAATAATAGGTCTTGTTATCATAGACCAAGGCACTATTCCTGTGGTCTCGTTTTGGGAAAAATATTTGTTAGTATCTCAGTCGCTTCACCCAAACTTTTAGAAGTTTATGAACTTTTCAGAAACAAATGAAGTGTTAATTTACAAAAAACAAAATTAACAGCTCAGGACTTATGAAACGGGTAGAGTGTAATCCGTAAATGAGGTGGTTTTTTACAAACTAACGGGACCAAGATGTCCAATTTACCCACGAACCAGAAACCCCGTCCCAACTTTAGCTCGAACTGCTTGCAGCCTTCTTGGAAAGCAAACAACACACTAGATAAAATGGAAAGCAAAGCGCGTATAACATTACAGGCTAATCCTCATGCCCATTCTCCTAAGAACTCTATGATTCAACCAGATATAATCACATAATAATGACAAGATAGTTAAAATATGATCCATCTGAACATCTTCTAGAAACCCCAGATGCATGAATGGAGTGCTATCATAACATTTGACCTTTTATTTATCAGACACACTTAATCATGACCACCTACATATCATTATAGGTCTAATTGACTCAGTCGGTAGTGTTCATTAGAACTGTGTCAGTGATGGTACAACCTGTCAAACAATGTAGGAGCGGACACCTCCTTAATGCAGATCACAGTATCTCTCCCTTCTTCTTTTTCGTAAACCGACACAATAGGTCAGACAGACCAGACTGGGCATTATTCATTCTTCGGTCAACGTCATAGTTACCAGATTGAGATTCACCGTTCACGATTCGTGACCTTCTACAATTCGATTACAATGTGGGCTGGGGCTAGGGTATACATCTCTGACTCGCGGATCGAAGATTGGGTTCACAAATAAGATATCCTGCGCCCATGTACTGCTGGCCAAACCCTAGTTGTATTCAGGCATACAATTTTCTGACTCTCTCTTCCATCGCGTTGCATTTGCCGGTCACATCCAAGTTCTCGCTCTCTCCGACTTGACACCACCTGCTCCTCTCCATCTTGCTGCCCTCCTCTACATCTCTCCCAGCGCTGCGCTGCCAACTCTGCTCCCCACCACAACTCGAGGCCAATGTGGTTTGTTCCACCAAGACTTCAGTGAAATCATGGTCAACTGCAACTGCGACAAAGCTTTGCAATCTTATGGACATAGAGGTTGATGACTGAGATGAAATGGTGACAATGATCGTACTCGCGTGCTGCTCATCGTAGTGATTCACGAGTGAGGTGGCGAATTAGAAACCGATTTAGATCGGGGTTTGACAAAGGGTTGAGCGAATCCAGTAACTATGGGTCGAACCACCAGTTCATCCAGTTTAATTACTATGAACTCAAACTGTTCCTTGTGAAATGCAAGAAGGCTAACTTTTCGAAATAAATCCTTATTCAAGACAAATAACCAGATCTTCTACCAGCACCTTAATCTTAACTAACCCTCTACATGTTTTATTTTAAATTAATGTCATGGCAAAATAGGATGCTGTTAATGTCAAGAACATGACCAAGGTGCTAATTTTCATAAATATAAACTGAAACAGACACCTAGTTTACAAAGGCTAGTCCAGGCATAATTATGTGCCCCCTCCCCCTCTTAAAGCTAGAGCTAGGATGGGGAAAAATATCCAAAATATAACACGTTTTTGAAAAAAAAAAGGAACGACAAGGGAAATCAGTTTGCAATTCAAACCTGTTGCACAACAGCATCACGGTAGAAACGGTACAAGTTCAATGCCATGTTAACTCTATCGAGCTGCAAGCAGTAAATCCTACCATACCTGTCACATATGAAAAATATTATTGGAATTATATGTGAAATTTCTAAAACAAACGAGAACAAAACAGATAAAGGACAGAAAAGCATACACTGTTACAATGTGAACATCAGCAGCAGCAAGGACAGGCTTGTTATTTGCTTCACATTTAGACATCACCATCTCAAACTTAGGCAATTTGACAATCCCACCAGCAGAAAACTGTCAGAAAGATGGGTGAAAGTTAGCATATAGATTGGATTATAAATCATGCCATCTGGAGAAAAAGTTAATCAGTTCATCTTGTTTAGTTCATTCAATATATATTTGGATTCAAATTAGACATGAAGATGGACATAGAAAAATTCTCCAAATTCATAAGAAAAGTTTCATATGCATAGATGTCTAGCTTGCAAAAACAGCTCAACTGCAAACTGTTGTTCAGCATACAGGGCCTGGGCCAATGGATCAATCACACCGTCAGTAGCGGAGCGTGAACCAGAATAAAGAGAGGGGCAATTCCTACACCATTACACATCAAGCAGCAATTTGCAAGTGCTAAAGAACCCAAGCTCACGATATGACCAGGAGTCAAGAGGAGGATGAAAATAGTGGATGCTTCCGGCTTGAACCTTACTACCAGCGGGTAGCGCGGGGACGCTCTTGTACATTAGGGGAAGAAGAATACCAACTACACTAGAGTATAGAACTGAGAAGCAAAGAGACCTGGTCGAGATGCCGGCTAATAATTATGCAGCATTGGCAAAAATAATGTACACGTAGCAAGGCAGGTAGGCTAATGTACTAAGAGATATATTCGCAGGATGGTCTCCAAGACCCTCCACCACTGATACCGTGAGTGAACTGTATCTCCAGAATTTGGGAATTGGAATAATATGTTACAAATTTAGTGTCTTATTTACCATCGCTTTCTTCTATACGCCATCCAAAATATGCACACCAAATAAACACGAACAACCATACAAAAAATTATTTTACTGAAAGTAAATTTTAGTAGTTATTAACACTATCTAAAGGAATACGAAACGCCATCTTAGTATAAATAGAAAGCAAGTTTTACATAGATTCACGCCCACTGTTTTACTACACGGAGAAGTTGAAAATATGTCAATACAAAGTCTGCTTTGAAGTTCAACTACAGCAGTAGCCGAGCAGAATGGAAGTTAGAAATCTTAGAATGGTTCAAAACACTGAAAGCAGGTAAACACCAACAATTATTTCTTAGCGACCAACATTTATGAAAGAAATCTATATCAGAGGTTTTTCTATGGGATATCCTATCTTTCATGTGTGCATGATGCATTACCTGATATCCAGTGAACATGTTACATTGCATGCCAGAAGCAAGAAGAAGCAACCTGCTTTCATGAGTGTAAAGATACCAAATAATATTGATTTTTTTGGACTCCACCAAGCGAAGAGCATTTGATTGAGGCTCATATACAAGCAGATCTAGGCCACTGCAATAGAGAGACAATTCACAAAAAAATGAACCAACGAACAGATAATCTCCTTCTACACAGAACTAAAACTTGAATGAAGTCAGTCCCAAAATGAGGAAATAAGTAATTGTGTCTATCGCAAAAAGTGCTCCAATGGGTGTGGCAATAGGCTAATCGGATATTTGGATGTAGAAAACATATAAATTTTCTGTCATTTATATTTTAGCAGCAACATGTTACATACCTTGTTTTTATTATTATGACATCACAAGTGGGGCAGTCGGTCCAGAAAAAGCCCAGCGTTGTTTCAGAATCTGCTCTGCACTTCTTGCTACAGGCTTCCCCTGTTTCTCTATTTCTAAACTCAACCTCATGACTGGATCTTTGAATACCTATGGCTTTCTGATCCAGCGAAAATCGAACTGATAAGACAGGGCCTTCATTTACTGGGTCAGAGTTTGGAGGTCCAGATGGAGTAGATGGAGCTATCTTCCAGTATAATATCTGCAATAACGCAACCAAATTACTTTATAATAACCAGGTTCATGGGGGGAAATTGAAAAATCAATTAACTGTATGTTCAAATACCCGATCAGCTGTTGGAGCTACAAGAAACTTATTTCCATCATCATAGAATAGGCCCCTAATGTCTGGAATGTCACATCGTAGCGGAGGATGTTGTACATAAGCGTGAGAGAGCGCACCAGGGCTGCCTAAACCTCCTTGCATCTGATTGCGCCTTTTGTTATTTCAAGCGAATAAGCTAGTGAGCCTACATTTTATCACATGATGGAAAGGGAGCTGCTGTCAGCATGATGCACAGTTCCTTTTCTTACTATAATGGTTATAAGGCACCACACTATCACATATTTTGTTTGAGTTATAAATATATACATAGACTTACCAGAGACTCAGAGAGCCACAGCGACTGACGCTTCAAGCCTTATTCTTGACCTTTAAGGACAGACGAAAACATGATTATGCAAATGTGAAAGTTAGGCCCAGAAGAGAAATCAGTTTTCAAATATCTAGCATGAAAGTGTTGCACAAAGCCATAGACTATGAGCAGTCGTTTTATAGAACTAATACAAATTGATTTCTGTAAGCTTATGAATCGGCAAAAGGAAATTAATGTCGAGACTATGTATTGATAGCCAATTATTGTTTGATTGACCATCAGAAATAGGCAGGAGGAGGTAGGGAGAAGGAAGGAAGCAAGCAAGAGGAGGACAAAAGATTGGTACACAATTCGATTGTTGGCCAAGAACAGAACAGCCAGCGTTAATTAATTAAAAGGCCATTTCCATTTGAATGGGGTAACTAATTGTAGGGGAGGTTGTAACGGTATGATTTGATACAACCACACACTATTTTTTTCCTAATGATAGAAAAGATTACCGCAGTTTGCATGCATGCTCTGAGCGCTAGGAACTCCTTAGAACACATATTATGCTCAATCTCAGGGACCTTTGCTGCTACGCATCTCCCATAATCTTTTGCCTGCACAGCATAGCTGATAAATAGAACAGTCGCAACATAAAGAACTAAACCAGATCATAAGGCCATCTTAATCACAGCCACAAATCCAAATCAGGACAGATACATTGATCAAATTAGACCGTATAAGAGGGTTCTAACGATCTGGCAAGCAACAATATGATACTAGGGAACTAGTATTACCAGGGATAGCAACTAACAGTTTTATCACCCATCTTGATCTTCCCAGACGCACTAAACTAGTCAAATCTACGTGTATGCGACAGAAAACCTCACGAATCCACGAAATCGACACCAGGCATGTCAACAACCAGCAGCTAATAGATAGGAAAAGTTCAACAGGGCCAATCGGATCCCCACGTGTAGGGGAGAGAGAGAGCGCCGGGGGTGGGGGGTGGGGGGGAGGATCCGCACCTGGGACGCGCACGTTGCGAGGATCCGGGACAACGTGGAGGTTGCGGCCGCCGGCTTTCGTTCCTTCATCCAAACCCCGGCCAGATCACGCAACCATAGCAGTGGGAGGAAGGGGAATTTGGGCGAGCCAAGCTGGGGCAGCAGTCGCGGCAGGCAAGAGGGGCTGGATTTGAGTTGGATGTCGGTGGTGCGAGCTCGCGCCGGCGTCTTCACCGGCCGGTCCACGACGAGGCAGTCAGGTCAACAATGGCAACGCTAGCTGCTCTGGTTAATGGGCTTTGCTCTTGGGCTTCTATGGGCCTGCTAGTCGGGTCCATCAACTAAAGTGCAACTCGTTTGGAAAAAAACTAAAGTGCAACTCGTTTGGAAAAAAACACTTACTAATTGGACATGTCATGTGTTCTCAAAAAAAACAATTTGGACATGTCATGAGAAAAATACGGAAATCACTAGAAAAAAGGTCCCTTTGCAAAGGAACTCCACCATCCTTCTAATTATGATAAGTGTCGGTTTCTCCTCACATATTTTAATTTTGTTGTCTGCATGTTTGTCATGTGTCACAATAAGATTGAAAGTGGGGAATATGAGAGAGAAAGGGAGGGCATGCACATACGTGGCCCTTTTTCCCTTTTATTTTTTAAATCCGGATTTTAAAAATGAAATATCTTGAGAACGGGTTATCCGAATTACGAACCGTTTTCACTTTTGAGCTCCTCGCGTCGAGATCTTCAAAACTAGATCTCATGTTGATAGGTTTCGACGAATTTTATTTTTGTACAACCTATGTCTACGTAGTTGTACAACATGTGTCTGTATAAACTATGTATGCGTAGTTGTACAATCTGTGTTTGTATAGTTGTACAACCTGTGTCTTTTTGGTTGTACAACATGTGTCTATGTAGTTGTACAACCTGTGTCTGTACAAACTGTGTTGCGTAGTTGTACAACATCTGTCCGTCTAGTTGTACAACATGTGTCTTTCTAATTATACAATATGTGTCTGTTTAATTGTACATCATGTGTCTGTACAACATGTGTTGTCTATTTGTACATATGTTTTTCTGTACATCCAGTTTTATGCATATTGTACACCTTCTTTATCTAATTTCATGTTCTGTACTACTATTTTTGTGCACTTGTACTTTCTGTTTATTTTTTTACTTATTGCATGGTCCTGCTACATGGCTTGAAGATGCATGCATGCTGTACATCGCTAGAACCAGGTCCTGTACATGCATGCATGCCGCACGTGCGCCGAACGAATTGATTTTCTGTACTCCGGCCAGCAGCAAACTCGTACGCCTACGAGCTGTCGACCGATTGTCGTGCTGGATGCTTGGCATCAGGGCCGTGCGCGCGGAGGACGCGCGCTGCTCGTCCAGCATGGTCGTAGAAAAATTCGATGTTGCCACGCATCACGGTCGCAGTAACGAAATTCGATTTCGTTTCTTTCTGGGATCACCACGTGGCGCGCTGAGACGTGAGCAAAGTTCCCTTTCCAAAGGGAACTCTTTTTATAGTTGTACCCGAAAAATACAGGTAGCACCAAAACCCCGTTGCTACTTGCACGTTTATTGATAATAGTGCAACTCGTGTGGAAAACCACTTGCTACTTGCACGTTTCATGAGAAAAGTAAAATTCATATCAGAAAATAGATTGAACTAGTGCATTGAAACTCGGTTGCTACTTGCATGTTTTAAAATTCCAAACCTAAAGAGAACCACTTGCTAATTGCATGTTTGTTGAGAAAAGTGAAACTCGTATAAAAAAAAACCCGGTGGGGTTTGCACATTCCTATAGAAAATTGAAACTCTCATCGAATCAAGGTTCCTACTTGCACATTTTTTTAGAAAAGTGAAACTCGTGTGGAAAACCACTTGTTAATTCATGTTTCTTGAAAAAGGTGCGGCCCATGTCGAAAACCCGGCTTGGTTGCATATTTCTCGAGAAAACTGTTGCCACGTTTCTTGCAAAAAAAAGTGCAACCCATTTAGAAAACTGGTTGCTAAACTGCAAGTCATATCGAATTTTTTGTTGAAATTGCACATTTCTTGACAAAAGTGCAACTTGTATCAAAATCGAGTTGGACTTGCACATTTGAGAAACCTGAAACTCAAGTCAAATCCCGGTTGGTTCTTGCATATTTTGTCAACGAGGTGGACCCGACGAGGAGTGACTATTGTGAGGTTCGAGTGCAGCGAGGAGTGAAAAAATAGTAAAACTAAACGTGTGAGGCAAAACTGAGTAATGCTATGGCGGTTTTCAAGATCCCAAAGAAATTATGCAAACAAATAACTGATGCAATGGCCGGGTTTTAGTGGGGTGACTCGGACATTCAGAAATGAATGCATTGGATGGCATGGTGGAAATTGTGTATCCCCAAGAAGAATGGTAGTTTGGGTTTTCGCGATTTACATGCTTTCAATCTAGCTATGTTGGCTAAACAATCGTGGAGGCTTATCACTAACCCGAAGACCCTGTGTGCAAGGGTTTTGAGAGCGAAATATTATCCTCACGGTAACCTTCTTAAGGCAGGAGCAAAGAAGGGATCATCTTTCACGTGGCAGAGTATAATCTCAGGTCTACAAACCTTTAAGCGAGGTTTTATCTGGAGGGTTGGAAGCGGTGACATGATTAACATTTGGGATAATCCTTGGGTGCCGGGCATTCCTTTATCACCCCGAGAGGTGGCATTATCCTGCGGATAGTTAATGAGATTATTGATCAACAGACGGGTGAATGGGATGAATCTTTGATTCGGTTTTTCTTCAACCCGATTGATGCTGACAGGATCATGCGTATACCTTTGAGTGAGCACATGCAGGAAGATTTTGTTGCATGGAATATGACAAAGAATTATAAGTTCTCAGTCCGATTTGCATATTACGCTGAATGGAACCACCAAAATGGGCACAGATTAACCAGAATGGATGACCATGGGATGTCGGTTCACAATCCGGTTTGGGATATCTTATGGAAACTGCAAGTACCAAGTAAGATTAAAAAATATATGTGGAAGGCTCTGCATGGAATTGTCCCGGGATGTCCATTCTTGCGAATAGGCATATACCCGTGTGTGGACAATGCCCTATTTGCTATTTGGATGCGGCAAAGGAAGTGTGGAGTTCTTTGGGTGTCCTGCATATTATTGAAAGCTTTGCTATTGTGGACAGATCGGGTTCGGTTGCTTTGGAGGAAATACTGCGTAGTAATATTAAAACCCCTGCTGATCTAAAACATAATGGGATTAAGGAGTTGCTAGTCGTGGGTGCATGGTACATATGGTGGCAACGACGGGAGGTTGTAAAGGGAGAAAAGGTGGCTCCCCCTCCGCGTGAGTTTTGCGATTCAGGCCCTAACACTAAACTATAAAGGAGCTGTGAAGGGAATTCCACATGAAATATCATGGTCCAGGCCTCAGTTGGGTTCTTATAAGCTTAATATTGATGCATGTTTTTCCCTAATGGTACAGGAGCTGTGGGAGATGTGATCCGAAATGACAAAGGTGAAGCTGTAGCTAGAGTGGGGGATCATATGACTAACCTACTTGATGCTGCTATTTCGGAGGCCATGGCGCTCCAAAGAGGCTTATACCTGGTGGATGATCTGGGGTGCACCCCTGTTACTGTGGAGACGGACTCGCTGGAGCTTGTTGAAGCGTTTAATGGAGTTATTGAAATCTGGAGCCCATAGACATCGATACTCATGGACTGTTTTCTTACTGCAAGAAGAATTGGTCAAGTGGTGGTGCAACACTGCCCCAGGGAAGCAAATGTTGTTGCGCGCGCATAAGATTGGTAGATTCGCTTTTGATTCAAACTCTTCTATTTTTTGGATTACTAGTCCCCCTAGTTTTATTATCCCGGATGTAATGAAGGATGTATCTTTATTTGGTTGAAGTAGCAAGTTTCAGACGCACTATTTTCCCTACCAGTGTACCTAAGGGGACTGGTAGGGTTTTAATGAGGCGGCTTGCTAGCACGACACACAAGTAAACCCTTTATCTTTCCCGTTGAAAAATAATAATTTTAGGGTTTCAATCTTCAAAACAAAATTATATGATTATATTTTGTTTATAGGATTTTTAAGCGTTCTTTGAAGTTGCCTTTATAGTCCTTTCACATTAACTCTAGCATCTTGAAGCAAATTTATATCTAAAACGGTAATAGCGAGCATGTGAGCTCCGGTTCCAAATTGGATTTTCGATATTTTCATTAGGTTTGAGTTAATAGAAAGTTTTATATAAATATAGTCCAAGAGAATCCTACAAAAGAGTCACACTTAATCATATAGATCAAACTACTAATATAAAAGAAAAATATTTGAGAATTGCAATTCTTGTAAGATGATTTGAATCAAAGAGGCCATTTCAATCTTATGAAGCCAAGATTTGAGTTAGTTCACTGAGGCATTGTTTTTTCTAATCATATTTTTGCGTGTCAGTGTGAAACAAAAAAAGATTATACAACGTGCATGTTTTGAAATTTGCGACTCATGTCCCTGAAATTGATTTGTTTGTCAGCCTGACTCGGTCTTGTCTGCTGTTTTATGATTAGGACCATTCATTTTCTACTATTCTGTATTACCTTGTCGATTTTCAAGGGCTTTGATCTACGATTTATTTCTAGATTTGATCTAATTAAACAGGGTTTAAGGATGCCACGGACCATCTTTTTAAAGTAATTATACGCCTTGAGATTTCCAACGGAGTAATTAGCAACATGATTTGTTTTATTTTACATGTAAATCCATTGTTTTGCCACACGAAAACGTGCCTTGCAACTGATCTGATTGGAAGCTACGATCTGTATATACTTTTCCGATGTTCCTAGTCCGTATTACCGCATTAAAAAAAAAGTCTGGGCGTGGCGTGGTGGAGCAGGAAAGCCACGACGGCGGCGGCGCTTGCCTCGACAGTCCATGCTGATGGGGTCGCGTACGTCATGGACCACAAATTCGTTTCTGTTTTTTCTAGAGCTGAGATTTCTTTCTCTAGTTTATAGAAAAACGCTGAGATTTCTTGTGAAGGTAAAAGTTCTCATAGCAAATACTTGATTCACGTACACTTGATGCGTGGGATTGAAAATTTGCAGTATGAACCATGATTCTATATATTCCAAGGATTTTGTTCGTCAGCAGAACAAAGAATCTCCAACCAGACCAGTTCTATACAATTTGGTCAGCCAACCGCATTATAATACAGCAAAAATTCTCCCAACAAATGGAGGAAAAATTTAAATTATATAGTTCTATACATTTCAGAAAAGAATCACAGCAGCAAATAAATCAAACACTGATAGTTGCAAACTTTATTCGACGACATCCATGTTGCTGACACTACAATATGCATCGACTTATTGGCGAACAACTTGTGATCTACGAGTTCGATCCAGCTTGAGAAGGCGCTCTGCAACATCTGTCATCGTGGGCCTTCCATCCGGATTAAGGTTAAGACATTCCACAGCGATCTCTGTCATATGGTCAAGAATCTCCAAATCTCCTGTTGTCACTGCGATTACTTTGTCAAACAGATCAGCTGCTTTCTCCCCTTTTTCGTGAACTTCAAGGAAACTACTCGCTAAGCTGCTGTGGTTATCAGAAGTGGCCTTCTTCCTGCTAATGAGCTCCAAGATCACAATTCCGAAACTGTAAGCATCACTTTTTTCGGTTAGTAGGCCTGTTTGTAAGTATACTGGGTCCATATAAATGAATTCATTGTTGAAGCGTCCACTGTACTGTATATCTATGGTAATTAGATTCGAAAGGCGAAAGATTGTGATCTTTGGTATAAAGTTACCATCCAAGAGTATGCTTTCCAACTTAACATCACCATGAAGAATTTTGGTGTGAGCTCGTGAATGCAGGTAAGCTAGTCCCTCTGCTGATTCGGCAGCAATAGTTAGACGCGCATCCAAGCTGAGAGGGATGTCGCTGTGAAGAATGTCATGAAGGCTTCCTCCGGGAAGGAACTCGTATATTAGAATGAGGGTATCCATTTCTAGGCAACAACCTATGAGCCTAACGATGTTCTTGTGGATGGCTTGGGACTGGATGAGGACTTCAGTTGCAAATTGATCATGTGTTATGACATTATTACTAATCAGTTTCTTAACTGCGACCTCCTCATTATCAACCACTCCCTTGTAAACTACACCAGAGGAATCTTCTCCAATTATAACGCAAGACCTTAGTATTGGCTTGAGCTCCTTCTTTTTGAAGATCTTTACATTATCCGACAGTTCTAATGTACGACACCAGTTGTTCCTATTTGAATCCATGTGTGATTTCCTATTGAAGATGTCCATTTTTTTCAACTTCCTGAACATAGTCGGGATAGAGACAAAAATACTTGTGCCATGACGGTTGGCCTTTTGCTTTTTATCTTGCGCTCCCCATAATGAATCCTCCAATATTTCAGGGTGTTTTTCGACTTCTTCCGCTTGGAAACTCTCAGCTGCAAGATCTCCAATGCCTTCTCCTGATTGTTCCCTACGTAAACTTACCTGCAGCTCAGCTAATGAACTGCTGCTGCCAGTTTCGTATGCATAGTCAGCACTTGCTGTTTCGTCAAGCCTATCAATTATATGTCGTGCAACTGGTCTCTTTTCTGGGTCCATGTTCATGCATTCTATCCCTATCTTAGTGCATACCCTTACTTGTTCCAACTGCATGTCCCTCTCTGATGCCTCAAGTCGATTCATCCAACTTTCAACTACCTAAGGTTGCAATCGTGAGTTAGTAATGTTATACAAATGTGATAATATATGTAGTTGTTACATTAAAGCACCTAGAGAAGATATATGCTGGTGATCAACAAAATATAGACCATGATAATTTTTCATTGGAGCCACTAAATTTCATTACACATTAGCTTATTTGTGTATATACTGCATATGCCTGTAATATAGAAAAAGGTACACAAAAAACAAAAGTTCTCTTATCATTTATTTCATGCAATGCACATCGGGTATCTTCAAATTACAGTTCAAGTATACATAATATCATAGATGCATAATTGTCAGTTTGGTTTAAGTGGTATATCAGGATGTGAGATTAAATAGTATGAATAGGATTACTTTCACAGTGAAAACATGTGTATCTAAGTGTGATTTGAATTCTGACGAGTAAATTTGTGTCTCACAAATCCACCTCAAGGAAAGATTGTTTTCATACATTTGGTATCAAGAAAAGTCCAATAGAATTATATTTCCCTAAGTTAAAGCATAACCTAATTATTTTTCAAAACATATACTTCAAATTGGAGGAAATGCCTAAAAAAAAATGGTCTTGCCTTCTCCTCATCAATATACCACTTCACTCATGTCACTATCTCCAAGATTATAACGCCAATGCTATATATGTCTGACGCGAGTGCAATTCGTCCTGATCTGAGGTACTCTGGGTCATAGTTGCCAGAAATCGGGGTCGTCCGGGTCGAGGAACGGGGTCGCGGGTCGAGGGTCGCCGCTGCCGGGAACAAGGTTCCACAAGGGGTATACATCTTTGGTACCCAAATTTGGGTCGAGGGTCGGGATCCACGCTATTTTGGGTCGATGACCCCGGTGCGATAAGACGTGTCGTGGTGATAAAACATATTTGCTGAGAATTTTTCCGCGAATCATGTGAGATATCCTGCCATTTTTTTGGGGGGAAATATTACGATTTTATTACTTTCTTTCCAGATTTTACGTGGAGAATCCCGCCAGAATTACCACTTCTTGCTGAGATTTTTTTTCCTCTAATTACGGTGTCCATATGTCAGCCGAGGGAGAGCCCATACTACCACGTTGACTGCTTCTTCCCCCATGAACCACAACCAAACCCCTCTACTCTGTTTCTTCCCCACGAAAACAAATCAATCCCCTCAATCTCACATGTTCAAGTAATCCACTCGACCACCCCAGTCCACCGGTGCCTCCGGCGGCCTCCTTGGTTGATTAGCTAGGTGGCGACTAAGCTGCGACGGCGGTGACGGATGAATGGAGCAGGGGCAGGGCAGGCGGCGGCGGCGTTCCGGTCGGCCACGGGCGGGCTGCTGCGACTAGCCTGGTATGTACTTCGCTTACTCAGTTGGGAACTTGGGTTAGTAGTCAACGAACAACGAACGGGACCGTGACCCGGCCATGACCCACGGCGACCCGCCATCGTTCCGGACCCTCAATCGGGGTCGATCGACCCCGGGTCGTGGAACGTGGCATCGACCCCGTTTCCGGCTACTATGCTCTGTGTCCATATACCCCCTGTGAGAAGAATTTTAATGTAAAATAAATGAATGTACAAATAAATGTAAAGTATTAAGTCGTGCCTAACAAAACGAACAGCTTTCAAGAGGTTAGCTTACAGTGTTCCAAGTCGGTTTTGAGTACTTGCACGGGTTTGCTCTTCAGTGAGGCATCTTGAGAGTCCGAAATCACAAACCTTGGGTACCATGTGACCATCCAGTAATATATTGGCGGGCTTAAGGTCTAAGTGAAGAATTCGCTTGTCATGGAGAAAAAGTAAGCCCTCGCATATCCCCCTGATTATTCGATATCGCACCCTCCAATTAAGTCCAAGAGATGCATCTGCACACGAAGCAACATGGATTTGTGTTTTCTTACATAATTCAGGTAATGGTGATAATGTGACGTAATATAAATCAGAATGGCAGGTATGATAAGTCTACAACATGTATTGTATCTAAACATTTAACCGAGTAAATCAAGATGGGAATAGACGTTTTCATCCTACCAGTAATATGCTTATCGAGACTGCCGTTGCATGCGTACTCAAAACAGAGCAACCAGTTCCGTTGATCTGCCATGACAAAGTCTCCGTCGTATATTACCATTTTTCCTTGCGTGTCAGCACAATACCCCAGAAAACGTACTATATTCTTGTGCTTGGCCTTTATCATGCATTTAACCTCTTCCTTGAAAACATTCTCATGTATACAAAATGTGTTGGAAAGCTTTTTCACGGCGACCATACCTTTCCCGACCATTCCCTACAATGCCAACATGCATTGCCAATAAGAACTCTTGTACATGTGGTGGTGCGCAAATATCATAAGTTTTGTTTAGTTTTTAGACCGGCCCTAATTAGGAGGTTTATTAGATCTAGGTGTGTGGTACCTTATAAACCACCGCAAAACCGCCGATGCCAATTTGATGATCAGGAGAGAACTGATTTGTGATGCCTTCCAGAAGTGACAACGGCAGTTGTGTGGGCTCTGCACTTTCATCTAGCAGCACTCTCTCCAGGACGTCCATTTCCAATCACTGTACAAATATAGAGCATCCTTGAAACAAGAGGAAAGCCATTATCATTATTTTGCAGGAAGGATAAACTCTTGGGAAGCAAAGCATGGCACAAATATGGTACAAGAATGAGCTATCGTCAGAATTTTCAGAACTACGCTCAGAAGAGTCGCTCGGGGTCTTCTTCAACCTTCAGACGAGTCCCAAATCAAAGACAGCTACGGTGACCCACTAGCCCAGTAAGTCAAGAATAGGTTTTGCCGTGGTTAGCCCACACGGCTGGCTCTCTTATATATCACAGAAAACTTGTACAACAAGATACATACGATATAGGATACCGATTCTATCTCTAATACGTATACAAAACTACTACGGTTTACATTCCCCCTCAATCTACACCGGTGGACACAAGGTGAAGATTGTGACATAATCTGGCAAGCATCTGTTTTGTAGCTGGTTTAGTGAAGCCATCCGCCACTTGATCACCGGATGACACAAACCTGACATCAAGAGCTCCAAGTGCTACCTTTTCTCGTACAAAATGAAAGTCAACTTCAATATGCTTGGTCCTTGCATGAAATATCGGATTAGCAGTGAGATAGGTGGCACCAAGGTTATCACACCACAAAACCGGAGCTCTTGGCTGTTGAACTCGAAGTTCTTTTAACAAAGACTGAACCCATATTACTTCGGCAGCTCCGTTGGCCAATGCCTTGTACTCAGCCTCAGTGCTTGATCGAGATACCGTGGGTTGTTTACGAGCACTCCATGAAATGAGTGTAGGACCGAAGAAAACAGCAAAACCTCCTGTGGATCGACGATCATCAACATTACCAGCCGTGAATACACTCAACAAGGTAGAACTAGATCGCTTGATCTGCAGTCCAAGGCTAACTGTTCCTTGAACATATCGCAAAATTCTCTTCACTGCTTCCCAATGAATATCTGTGGGTTTGGAGAGAAATTGGCACACCTTGTTGACAGCAAATGAAATATCTGGCCGGGTAAGTGTCAAGTACTGGAGCCCACCAACAATGCTCCTATACTGAAAAGTGTCATCATCAGATAAGCAAGCGCCACTCATCAAAGACAATTTGTCAACAGCATGCATAGGTGTTGAGACAGACTTGCAATTCGCCATGTTTGCCCTTTGCAACAAATCTAACGCATACTTGTGCTGAGAAAGAGTTATTCCCCCTGAATTGTGAGTCGCCTCGAGACCGAGGAAATACCGAAGGAGACCAAGATCTTTGATGGGAAACGTCCGGGCCAGTGATGCAACTAGACGATCAACAACAGCAGCAGAAGAGCCAGCAATGACAATGTCATCCACATACACGAGCATATAAATAGTGACCGCACCTTGATGAAAGACAAACAAGGATGTATCGGCAACGGATGGAGTGAACCCGAGCTGCTGAAGTTTATCACTTAACCGAGAGTACCATGCCCGTGGTGATTGCTTGAGACCGTAGAGAGACTTCTGCAACTTACAAACATAGGATGGACGAGTGCCATCTTCAAAACCGGGAGGCTGTTGCATATAAACATCCTCAGCGAGATATCCATGGAGGAAAGCATTGCTCACATCAATTTGACGTAGACACCAGCCGCGAGAAACAGCAAGCGCAAGAACAAGCCGAACTGTTGCAGCTTTAACAACCGGACTGAACGTATCATGATAATCAAGACCATACTGCTGAGTAAATCCACGAGCCACTAACCGAGCTTTGTATTTATCCAGCGAGCCATCAGGATGCTGTTTTACTTTAAAAATCCATTTGCACAATATTTGTTCCTGCAGGTTTGGGCACAAGGACCCAAGTCCGGTTCTGTTGAAGAGCAGTAAACTCAAGATTCATGGCAGCACGCCATGCTGGGTCAGTGAGAGCATCACGATGAGAGGTAGGTGTGGCAAAGAATGCTCGACGTTTGGGATCATACCGTACTGTGCCATCAGTGATCCGACGAGGAATAATGGGCCTACCTCGAGTGGAGCGAGCATAATCAGGGCCAATAAGCACCGGAGCAGCAGGCGAAGGCACAGAACTAGGCGAAGAAGGAGCCGGAGACGTGGCCGCGGCAGGAGATCCAGCATTCTCTGCTGCAGCAGACTCGTCGATAGGAACCTCCAAATTCTCTGCCACGGCAGGAAAAACCTCCAAATTCTCTGTCGCGGCAGGGTCGGCGGCAGGTGTGCACTGGCGGCAGGAGGCGCACTGGATTGAGCAGCGCCAGGTGACATGACAGAACCTGCAGGAGGCAAAATACCAGGTAAAAGTGACAGGTCATATTTGCGCAATGGAGCATTCTGGACTATTGGCTCGGATGACGGGAAGGACACTGGATGTTGGAGAGGTGACAAATCTGGAGGAGATGTTGTTGTATATGGAAACACTTTTTCATCAAAGACCACGTCACGAGATATATAGATGCGCCCAGTAGATCGATCTAAACATTTATAACCACGATGGAAAGGACTGTACCCCAAGAAAACACACATCTTCGATCTAAATTCAAGTTTGCGGGAATTATATTTTCGTAAGCTGGGCCAACACGCACACCCAAAAATACGTAGGAAGGTGTAGTCGGGTGAAACATGAAGAAGACGAGTCAAAGGAGTTTCATTGTTGATGACCAGTGTAGGCATAAGATTAATGAGATAACATGCTGTGAGAAAGGCTTCGTCCCAAAAACGAATAGGAACGGAGGAGTGAGCAAGAAGGGCTAATCCTGTCTCAACAAGGTGGCGATGTTTACGTTCAGCGATACCGTTTTGTTGCGACGTATGAGGACATGAGATACGATGGGAAATGCCGGTACGCTGAAAATACTTATGTAATCGATGATACTCACCACCCCAATCTGATTGAATGGTACGAATTTTAGAGTTCAAAAGGCGTTCAACATGATTCTGAAAATTGTAGAATACTTGCTCAACATCAGATTTATTTTTAAGAAGATAGATCCAAGTATAACGACTGAAATCATCAATGAAACTAACATAATATTTATATCCTCCAGAAGAGACAATAGCAGGACCCCAAACATCTGTATGAATAAGTTCTAGAGGAGACGAGGTTACACGAGTAGACACACTATAGGGCAATTGATGACTCTTTGCGCGTTGACACGCATCACAAACTGATGACTCATTGCTTGAAGAACTAGAAAACTTATTTTTACTAAGAACCGACTTGACAATTTTACTAGATGGGTGACCAAGGCGTTGATGCCATTGATCAGACGTGACGCTAGACAAAGCCTGAGAACCTTGGGTGGCGCGACCAACAGGAACAGGGTAGAGTCCTCCCTTGCTTCTACCGTGCAGCAGCACCGCCTTCGTTGCTCGGTCCTTAACAAGAAAATAGTCACGATGAAACTCAACGAAAATATGATTGTCACTTACGAGACGATACACGGATAGCAGATTTTTGTGGATTTTAGGAACATGTAGAATATTTTTAAGAGCTAAGGAGCGAGATGGGGATGAGCCAAGTAGAGAAGAATGACCAATGTGCGAAATATGCAAACCTGCGCCATTTGCCACCTGGACTTGCTCCTTGCCGTCGTAGTGCTCGTGGAAGTTCAGCCGATCAAGATCGCCGGTGAGATGATCAGTGGCTCCTGTATCCATGTACCAGTAGGGCTGACCGCCTTGGTGTCCTCCCTGACGGTCGTTGTGACCATGGTTGCCGGCGTAGTAACCGGCCGGTGCATCATCAGCCTGGAAGGCATGGTTGAAGCGTTCACGACACTTCAGTGCAACATGCCCGATCTTGCCGCAGACTTGGCACTTTGGGCGCCAGCCATTGCCACGGCCACGTCCGCGACCTTGTCCTCTATAGCCACCGCGGTAGCCACCACGGTAGCCTCCTCCGCCTTGATAGCCACCTCCCTGGTAACCTCCGCCTTGATTGCCACCACCTTGCTGAAACTGCTGACGAGAGTTGCCAGTGTTGCCGGTAGGGTTCCCACCCCCACCGTTGTTGTTGTTGCTTGAGTTGTTGGTGGTGCGGTTGACGGTGTTGGCGGATGAGGAGAACTCCGCAGTCTGCGAGGCCCGGAGAGCTTGACGTGCTTCGCAGCTCAAAAGGAATGAATAGAAATCTGCAAGAGTCACCGGCATGTTGAAGACGGTGAGCGAGGCCATGATTGCATCGAACTCTTCTCCGAGTCCTGCACTGATGTAGCTGATGATTTCATCATCTGTGAGAGGATGCCCTGCGCCGGCCATTGCATCAGCGAGGGACTTCATCTTCTGGTAATACTCGGCCACGGATAGCTCGTTCTTCCTCGTGCTTGAGAGCTGGACACGAAGGTTGTTGAGGCTTGCCCTGTTCTGTGCAGAGAACATGGCGTGTAGAGCTGTCCAGACCTCGCTCGCGGTCGTGTACGCCGTCATCTGAGCGAGGATGTCCACGTGCATGTGAGATCGGAGTGCACCGAGGACGATCTGGTCTGTACGGAACCAGATGGAGTAGGCCGGATTGGGCACTTGACGTGCAGCATCACCGGCGCCTTCGGTAACTTGCTTCGGAGGCGCCTTGGTGGACCCGTCGAGGTAGCCAAAGAGATTGGCGCCGGCGACCGCCGGAACGACTTGGGACTTCCATAGGGCAAAGGTGTTCCGATCGAGATCAACAGTGATCAAGCCGGCGAAGGAGGAAGCTGACGGCAGGGAAGGAGTTGTTGATGAAGACGCCGTGGCTAGGACACTAGCGAGCTGAGAAACGAGGGCGGCAGAGCTTGCGTCGACAAGGGCTGAGGAGGTCGCCATGGGCAGCGGCAGTGGTGCGGCTAGGGTAGGAACGGATCGAGGCTCTGATACCAAGTCAAGAATAGGTTTTGCCGTGGTTAGCCCACACGGCTGGCTCTCTTTATATATCACAGAAAACTTGTACAACAAGATACATACGATATAGGATACCGATTCTATCTCTAATACGTATACAAAACTACTACGGTTTACACAGTATACCTAATTAAACAATTCCTCTCAAGAAAACCAGTTGATCTAAATCACCATGAAGGGAACTATTAGAGAATAAAGAAATGGTAGAGCACCCTTAAAGCAAGAGCTGAAAGGAACAACTGCAGAAGATCTGATACATCAGGCAGCAATAGAATTACCCCCAATTTAAAATTCTTTCGGGCGACAAGGTTTCCACCAATATATTTCTTCTCTGACCATGGGCATCAGGTCCTACCAAGACTACTCATGAACCCCCACCCCCCACTGTAGTTTACACGGCTGCTCCGCCGCTTGTCAACCCAACGCCGAGTTGAGTGGAAAAACACAGTTTTGGCATGTGCGGCCGAAATTAGAAGGTAAATTAAGCAGGTGTTGACCACTCTGTTGGTTTTGGCCAAAAGTGAAAGAGGCCTGAACAAGGAAATCAAGCATGCATGGTATGCTCACCAATGATGGAGAGGTGCGTCCTGGCCCCCTGTTCTGGATCTTGAGGATGGTGAAGATGCTGGAGAGCGTGCGGGAATTGATCCTCTGTTCTTCTTCGATTCCGCCGCTTTAAATTCAGGAAACGGTGCGACAAGTAATGGAAGGCGTACGATGGTTGATGAAATGAGGGACGCCGCCGACGCCGGCGAGGAGGGGAGTGTGCAGAGCGCTGGGAGAAGAAGGGGGTGGACGACGAGTGAGAGGCCGTGAAGCTCTGCCTTGCTCATTCTCACCAGGGATGACTCTCATTTTGACTCCTTTCCTTTTGAGTAATAAAATTCTTCCCACGAAGGTCAATGAATTTACTGCCAAGGAGAGATTTTACTTATTCAGGTTGAAAAATTAAAAATAATATGGATAGACTTATCTCGAAAAGTATTTCTATGATATTATAAATTTTGAGATATTTATGCATATATTCAATAGAAATAAGCGGTCAAAGTTACATATTAATACGTCGTCCTTGAGAGTTGATTTGTGGTGGCCGTGGCAGACTTCTTGCATCAGGGTTGGTGGATGTCAGGGTTGCGGCCCCGGAAGGTTGATGTGCGCCGAGACGGTGCCCTCGGAAAGTGATGTGATCGTAGCCCTATGGTGCAGGGTGGTGGCTCTTATGGCATGGGTGGCAACTCTGAGTCGCTAGTGTGGTAGGGTTGTTGTCTCGGTCGATGCATTCCATAGGGAATGTCTGACTTTATGTCGGGGCGGCGGCCCCGAATGTTTGGTGCGGCGGTCGTGGTCTGCGGATGGCTATCTTGTGCAACTTGGGTTGCAGGTGGCTATGTCATGCGGCGTTGCAACTCGAGAGAGAGTGGTGGTATGTTGGGGCGGAGACCACGGAAGGTTGTCTTGACTGACCGTGCAGGGCACCGCGGAGTGGAGGAAAGTCAGGGTGGCGACTCCGAATTTTCGACAGATGTGAGGGTGATCAACCTTGTGTCATGTGGATGATGAGGTGGCTCTCACAACTGGTCATCGGTTTGTCAGGGTCACCTTTGGCACGTGGGCTTGTGAAATGTGGTTTCTTCACCTCTGCAGGAGTGCCCCGTGTTTGATCCTCCCATAGTAGGCGCGACTTCTTCTCTTCAGTAGTGGTGGGAGATCGGATAGTTTGGCGGAGCGGGTCACTGTTGGTTGTATTTGTGTGGTTGGCTTTATTTTGTGGACTTCACTGCGTCGTCTGAGTGAGTGGGTTGTGTCCCTGTGGTGTTTGTGAGGGTTTGATCCGATTTGTACCGGTTTTGCCCGGTTTTCCACTAATAAATTGGGCAGCTTCTTCTTAATTAATGGATAAGGCAAGGCTTTTGCCTTCCTTTAAAAAATATATAATTTTGTGTGTATATTCTCGATGTTTTGACTAGCCCTTAAGACCATGTTGATGTATTGGTTTCGTATTGATATTAATATATTTCCTAAAGCTAGCTAGTTTTACAAGAGGGCAGTTGTGGGGGTGATCTACCTCTCACGGACTCACCGTCCATGCTTATGAGGAGTTTCAGCAGTTCGGTGAGCTTTTTTCCTCTATGCGGATAAATTCTCAAGAAGATAACTCTTTGGGGAAGTTGATTTTCAGTTTCTAGGGCCTATGCTTTTTTTCATGAATAGAAAATTTTCAATGCCTCCCATGTACTCCCTCTGTTTCACAATATAAAATGATTTAATCCTTTTACAGATTCACATATATCTAAACATGTTTTAGTGTATATGTTCACTCAGTTTAATCTGTATCTAGTCAACACACCGATAGCTAAAACATGCATATTCTATTGTGGAACGGAGGGAGTAGCTTTTTTGGCTTTGGAAGTCCTATTGTCCGCAAAAGCATAGTGTGTTCTTTTGGCTATTGCTTCACGGTAGACTTTTTTTACATAATTCACAATAGACTTAATACCAAAGTTTTTTTTTTGCAGAGAAAATAGTTCTTTGAGTACTATTCTTGTGTTAATGTGCAATAGAGAGGTTTTGGAGACTAGGTCCCACCTATTCATTCACTGCCCATTTGCTCAGGCCTGCTGGAGTTACATTTGCCCATGACTAAACTTTCAGCTTAAGGACACGATCACCAAACATTTTTTCATGGAAATTATTATCCTAACCTCCTGGCTCACTAGGCTCACTAGAAACTCTAATTTTCTAGGGCATCAGACTAAATTTATACAGATGCAGAGCAATTTTCAAATCTGAACTAATATAAAGTGGTTAAAATGTAGAGCAATTAGAAAGAAATAAAAATTTTATCCGCTTGGGTGGATAGTTTGATTTGATCACTTCTCTACATATCTCTTGTACTTGAACTTGCTTGTACTTAATTTTTTAAAATCGGTAAAAATATACCGCAGGACCTGCTATTTTCGTCAAAAAATGCGTGAATTATTGCTCCGTCCCTTGGCGGTGCTAGACCTGTAACCTTGTAATGCCAATCGTGTAAACTGTTCCTAATTGTATTAAATTTTACATGAATATAGAAAAATCCAATAGAATCTTAGACAATTGACATCACAAAATATATAAGTGTGTAGAGTCACAACCGGCCCCTTCTGGCTTAAATTTGAACAGTAGACTAGGATATCATTTATGGTACTTATGTTTTAAAAGATTTTTCTAGATATCCAGATTTTGAAGCAAGAAGCTTCATAATAGAAGTCACTATCACAACTTCAAAATCAGAATCACAGCTTTACCGGGTGCGGTAATAGCGTCCTTAGCCAAGTTAACAAGGGACACCATGATTGATTGATTTTTTTTTGATTGATGGACACTAACAAGAGTTAAGGCGATATGGATAGGATTAACAGGTCTAGACGCCATGCAGGAGGGAGTCACCACTCACCACAAGCTCCAATCACCCACCAAACCAGCTCATCCGGCTTTCGGCAGCGGCGCGGAGCAGCAGCGGGGAAGGGATTGAGATCCGGTGCCCCGCTTAAGGCAGGGCACGGATGAACAGTGCTGTGCCCCGCCTCCTGTTTTGGGCGTTGGATGGAGTGTAGATGGCCCGGATGAACGTGAACAGAACACCGCACAGGACATTTGCTACAGTGCTGCGTGTACAGAGATATGCTACAGGCCGTTGCTACAGCGATTCGTGTACAGTGGGATGCTACAGTCATTTGCTATAGCGTACAGACTTTTAATCTGGTGTGTCCGTTCGCAATCCAACGGCTTACACAGCAAGGCACAGCACTGTTCATCCGTGCCCTGCCTTAAACGGGGCACCGGAGCAAGCAAGCGACACGGAAGAAGCAGCAGGAATCCGACGCCAGAATGGTCAAACATGACATGACTCCTCCTTCGTCCTGCTACCTTTTCTTCCTCCTCTAGTCTGGTCCTCCTACTTCTCCTGCTGCAGCTGCTCTCCTATTGGCCGTCTCGATTTCTTCCTCATCCTCGTGTTCAACTGAATCCGTACAGGCCGGCGCGAGGGAGGAGAGGGCAGGGTCGCCGCACTGAGACTTGAGTAGCTCGCACCGCCGCTCTTCTCAGACGGAAATGGCCGTAAGTTCTTGCTCCATTGACTGAATGACCAGCTCGCTGCTGCTGCTGCTGTCTCCGAGGTTTCTTGTTTTGTTTAGATCGGGTGTCTGGCTCGTGTGGTAGGAGGAAGGGAATGTTCGTCTCGGGTGATGCCCCCTCCCCCATGTGGGATTTCCTGGACAGATTTGACCAAGTAGTCATACTCTGCGTAGACAGATTGCGTCTCCATGGAACTATGGAAGCAATTTCTTTCTTGTTGACTCCTTCAGGGGATATCTCTGTTCGATTCTCTGTTTCGCCTTTTGTTCCTTACCCAACAAATGTACCAATTTGGAACCAAAATGGCTGTCTTGCTCTCTCGTGTTTAGTTATACAGCTATAGCGGGTGCCAAGATCCAGCCTTTGCGCACCCATGGATGTGATTTTGTTGTGTATCCAGTGTCACTGCAATGATAGTAGGTGCCAAATCAGGGCTGATTCGTCTGACTTGTTTTATTTACAGTAGTATTTGATTAGATGAAAATATGAAAACTGCAGTTGATACGGATAAGATTGCAGTCAACAATATGCTTTGTGGCGAGGTCAAATAACAATGCATATTCTAGTCATGATTAATCAAATGGAACATGCTCAAGTGCCAAGATCTTGGAGATGCTATTCTGTATGCTCTAGATCATTATTTTAACTCTTTATCCTGACGTTCGATTCATATGCTAGGTGCTTTGCCTCAAACATTGTGAGTGCTAATTTATTCTGCTCATCACATTTTACTAATAAGGTGCCTCCTTCAACTGTATCAGCATCAAGGAGTTCCGAAATTCGGAAGTTGGGAGGATGAGGGCCAAGGTTACACGCAGTACTTCGAAAATGCCCGCAAGGGTAAATCTCCAGGGAGGTCTGTCAATCCAAACGATCGTAATGAGGCCACAGAAGCACCTTCGAATGATCCGCCGTCAGTTAAGGCCTCTCCCTTGAGGGCTGGATCCGAGCCCGGGCTGCGGAAGAACAGGGACGAAAGACATGCCACCCGAGAAGATGATCTTCGTCGGCACGAGCCCACTGCTCGAAAATCTCATGCCGAGTCACCTAATCACAGATATGGGGATCAGACCAGCAACGACGGTGCTGCGAGAAAAGCGAGCACTGAAAGGTCACCCATGCATCCTCGTCACCAGGCAAGGCTTGCAAACAAAGGTGGTGCTGCTTCTCCTTCCGGGGATCGCCGGGGTTCATCGGAAGGGAACCGTGGAAATGCTCCCACCACACCTGGAAGGTCCAAGATGAGATCAACCGGGCGCGGTGACGAAACGGTAAAGTCCTATCTTCTGAACCTTACCATTGCTTTGATATGTTGACAATGAATAGTGAAGCAGATTGTACGTGCATTATAAGTGTTGCTTGTCCACGTAGTTTCTAACGTACTCTAGCATGTTATTGTACACGTGCAGCCTGAGACTGGATCAGCCGTTCCGAAGTTCGGAGACTGGGATGAGAAAGATCCTTCAACAGGTGAAGGTTTCACCGACATATTTGAGAAGGTGAGGGAGGAGAAGCAGTCGGGTGCGGATAATGTCAGCACCAGCCACGCGTATACGGACCGCAACAATCGAGGGGGCAGATATGAATCTTCAGTGAGTTCGCTTTAATAGTATTGTCATACATGTGGAGTAAGCATCCTTTGTTTTGCTCGGGGAACTAGTTTTTGCTGTTTCGTATCAGCAACATTGGCCACAGAGACACAACTTATTGCTTCATTTCCACTGCTGCCTTTTATAGATTATACCGCCATGCTTAGTTTTGCAATATCTAAAAATTGGCTTAATCACTATTTATTTCTGTTATAGTATATGTGGATTGTATTTTATAGTATATGTGGATTGTATTAGCCCTTTCGATCAGACTTATAGTCGCGTTCAGGCCTCTTAAGCCATACAACAGCTCTGTAGAGTTTGATCATTTAAAATGTGCCCCGCTTCTTACACACAACCACATCCAGAAATCGTGTTTGATGTGTATTTGCTTCTTTTTCAGGGCTGCTCATGCTTCAGTTGGCTCAGGAAGTAAAACACCCGCCCTGTCTGCAACATACTTGTGGAGATTGTATCTTTGTCAAAATGAGTAGCCTTGGTCTGTTGTTTTGTTGACTTATTCTGGAGCTAGAAATGTCTCAGAACATGATTTTTTCACGAGGCTCTGGTTCAGCTTTTTGAGCATTTGTAATCATTTATTGGTTGAGTGAATTGTGCAACATTGTGTCATCACTGGACTGAAGGGGGTCACAAGCCAAACCTGAATATGCTACGAGTCTATTCCATAATATAAGCCGTTTTGGCTAGCTAAAACAACTAGCCAAAACAGCTTATATTGTGGAACAGAGCGAGTAATTACTAAAAGCCATGGGGAAAAAGTCGAAAAGCTTGACATTGACGGAATAGGTGGTTCATGTTCCAATCTTAAGCATATCTTCAAGTGAAGTTAGCATAAGGTTTTCCAGAGTAAAAAATGTTATGATACAAGTCTCAAAACTTATCCTTGTATTGTATCGTTGTAACCCAGTGCTCCCCGTATAAATCGTACATACTTCTGACCTAATAAACAACACCAGGCATATCTACGCAGTTCAAAGGACCTATAGGCAACATTTCTATGTACTGACAATGTCTTAACATCAAAACTGGATGATATCTTGTTTGTCTTTAGGGGCAACGCACTGCCATAGAGCTTTGTAGGATTCGATTTCTCTTGCATCTATTCCTAGCAAGCGAAGATTCCGCGCATATTCCTGCAAAAGAAAATCACGTGAAAGAACATGTCAGTCGGCAGTCCAGTGCATCCGTTATAACCCTTATACCATATTTAGTCACATAAGCTGTCTCGATTGGCTGATAGTACAGGATGTTTCCGAGTGTCGCATAAGAAAGTTGGAAAACAGGTTAAAAGAGTCGTAAGGGATACAAGATTGTGCAATTGGAGAAAAAAGAATCCCAGAAAAACATTTGATGAAAGATGAAATTTGCAAATACAAATTACAAAGTGCATATAACCTATACCATTTACGAGCATGAGTGTAAAAGACAACCTGAATATCAAGAAATAGCTGCATGCAGATCTTGTCGGTGTCAGATATGACATTATCTGAGGAATCAGTACTAGCTCCTACTCGTCTTTGTTTACCTTGGCGCAGTCTTTGCAACGAAGATTCGGTTTTCCTTGCCTTCATATTGGAAAGAACTAATCTGAGTAAACTCATAGGTAGAATCGAAATTTCATAGGCAGGTAGGCAATTCTTACTTACCACATTGACTACTTCAGATACCATATCATAGTAAATTGCAGTGATCTTGTCTACAGATCCACAACGCAGTTTACTTTTCTCATCTTCTGATAAATAATTCACACGCTCTCCGTCAAGAAACACCTAAGAACATGAAGAGAAAGCTTATAATAAAATATCAGAAATGAAAACAGCGTGAACCTGTTATAGAAGTTAAAGCTTATAATAAAATATCAGAAATGAAAACAGCGTGAACCTGTTATAGAAGTTAAAGAGACACTGCTGATAAATTTCAGCACATAAAACAGGCGACCATAACTCAAATGAGACTCAGCCAGTGTATATTGTTACTTGTCAATATCCAGGAATTTCAATTTCCACAGGTTAAAAACAGGCTTTAAGATGCAGGAACATAACTTCCACAGAGTTGAATAAGTTTTTTGTAAACAAGGTATCATAGAACCTTACAGACTTTTGTTGACCTGTAGTGCTAAATGTAGATACATAGAAGTGGAGAACAGAAAACCAAACATGAAGGTCATTCACCTTCAGTGGATGCAATATCCCAGATACATATGGAGAATGCCTCACAGGAAGTTTATTGGTCATCCTATATGTGGCTGTTATTCCCTTCAGGTGTTTCAGATCCTACAATCAATCCAAAAAAAATGTAAATGCAATCAGAAAACAATTATTGACAGATGAAACATTAGCTTCTATATACGGCAATATTTTATGCCAAAATAAACGATATGTATGATGATACTAGGGTGCCCTTGTGTTGCCGTTGGTCCACTCACCTCATTAGACCTTTTAACTATGACCCCAATCATGACATCCATTATGCCAGGCAACAACTGCTTCAAAGGATCAACAGCCTGCAATATACTTTGTTTCACAAGGGTAAGTACTTCGATGGGGCATGATGCTAGCAAATGATTTACATGTCCCACAAAATTTCCTGATTCTGAAAGCTCGCAGATTACAGCATTTACATCATGCATCACCTGTGCAACAATGAATTCAACATTTTAATCAAAATAAAAAATGTCAATCATATAAACTGCTGCACGTTGTTTCATGCATATTCAGAATGTAACAAGAGACTATGGGAGTAGGGGCCAGGACAGCAGGGAGAGCTGCACATATATAGTAATATCTTAAATAAAAGGGTTATTTCCAGTTCACGTCATGGATTACGAGTCGCACGACTAGTCGCGACTAGTCGACGACTAGTCTATGAGTCGCAACCTGGAGGTCGACTCAAAGGTTCGACTCGACTAATTGGACGAGTCGAGCGACTTGTTCGACTAGTCATGACTAATCTCGACTAGTCACCCCTCCTGAGTCGTTTGACTTAAAAAATGGCCCACATGTCATTTTTCGTCTTCAATATTGGCGTTGCCCCGATGAAAACCTAGATTAAACTGGCCCAGATTTCCCCCCTGGCGCTGCTCCCAGGCTCCTCTCACAACTATCCTTCACCGGCTGCTGCTTTGCTCCTCACTCCCCTGTTTCCATCCTTCTATTGCAAATCTGATTGCTAGTATTAGACTACTAGTAGTTATATAATATGGTATTTTATAGTACTTATTACTGTATACTCATGTCGACTAGTCGATATGAGTCATGACTAGTCACGATTAGTCTATGAGTCGCTACCCCAGATCGACCCGTCGACTCGTCGACTCGTAATCCTTGGTTCACGTGCAAAAGAAGTTACAGCCACGCCCTTTTATTGCCGCGTAGTTGTCAACATGATGCGCTACCAACTGCGGATTATTTCCCGAACTAACCCCACCACATATGATGCTGGTTAAGCTAAAGGCAAGCAGTCAACTACTCAGCCCGCTGACTGCTGAACATTAAAACTTTAGCATGGGGTCAACTAATCAACTTATTGTGAACTTTAATTCGGAAAATCTACTATTTACAGACAAACCATACACCCACAAGAGTAACACACAGTACACACAACTAAGATGATAACACAGTACTGAAAAGTGCAAGGTCTTGATCACTGAAAATGACATGGTAAGGGTTCAAAGAGTTTTGTAGATGCGACATACATATATGAAATCCTCGACAGGTACAGAGAGTGCCCACTCAGAATCTGCAGGAGAACTTGAGCTCCCATCAGTGGCTTTACGTGCAGCCAGACCAGAAGAAAGCCATGTTGTATACCTTATTGTACAGGACATGGATGAAAACAAAACGTCAGCCTTCAGATGTTAACTCATCAAAAAGTAAAGAAACTAAATATCTTTGTGATAGTTATACCTTGAAATAAGCTGCAGCGACAAACGGAGGAATTTATCAGAGTGAGAGAAAACAAGAACTTCATCACTCCAACAGAAGTGCAAACTTTCTAAGAGCTTAATACTTTGCTTCAACAATAATGTGTTCTGCTTCATTTGATTCTCATTCATTCCAACAGGGCTAATTGTGGCTGTAAGAGCAGAATCAAGACCACCAGCAATTTCCTGGAATCTTGTGTAGTTGAATGAGTAGAAATAAAGTTAGAAACATAGTTCTGAAGTGTGTGATGTGACTAAGACTAGCAGAGATATTTATGTGTACCTCAGAGAAAAGTAGACACTGACGTGCCACAGTCGCATGAAATCCATGTAAGCAGGCTCAGAGCGGAACTTTGTTACAGCAGACTTGGAAGGGCAGTAGCCTACAGAAAAGAAAAAAAAGGTCAATCATGACTTCAAATAATCGTAAGCATCAATCCTTAGAATCTCGAAAATACATATGTGTTGAGCTCGGCAACTCTCTGTAACACGACAAGCAATAGAATACAACGAACTGAACTTCAATGCCACTCCATCGGCAGCTGAATGTAGCACCTGGTTACATATCAAGGTGCTACAGACATCACTTCCTCAGCTGAGGAACAAGCCAATGTAACCTCATTCCCTTACAACAATATGATGGCCGTTATGCTTGTACTATCAGATACGTAGATATACACACGCATGCTTTGCAAGCAACCATAGTATTGTAGCAGACTTAGCAGACCAAATGATAGAAAACAAACCACTCCGTGACATAATTAAGAATACCTTCAAGAAAGTCAAGAAACCTTAAGCTCGCTTTGTAGTTTTTCAGGAACTCTTTAGGTTTTCCAGGAGAACAGGCCCCAGGTTTTCCCTTCATGATTGCAGAATGGACTTCTTTGAGTATTGAATTGGCCAGAAAATCAAAAATATGGAGTCCAGAGTTTGCTGCAAATGGAAGAAGAATAAGATGTACATCAATCTAAGCCCACATGCAGCAGTTAGGCAATAATGAATTATTTTAACAGAATTTATAATTACCTGATGAAGATATTTCTAAAATAAATTTGCAATCTTTTTCTACACATTGCATTATCTGCTGATAATCACCCTCCAGGTCATCAGAAGATACCCCAGAAACAGCTTTTGCATAGTTTTGAGGGACAATTTTCTGAATCAATGGGGACACCACTGTTGTACGGAAAAGCTCTTCAGCTGAAGATGTGTTGTCAATAGCAGCATAAGCGCGCAAGCAGTTGTATATTACTTTTGCATCCGATGTTCTAGGCCAACCACAAAGCAACGCTCCAAGCTACCATCAAGTAGTTTTGTAGCGCCTTGGACCCTCTTCTCCATGTTCTCAATAAAAGGAAGATTCTGTACTGCCATAGTGTAACAGAATAAGAATCATATATATGTTGTATTAAAATGTATATGTGCATCCAGTTAGAAACAAAATGAGTGCTACCAATACAAAATCGGGTTGGTACCTTAGTGGCACAGAAATATTAAACCTATCATGTGAAGAAGCTGTATTCATTTCGCATGGTAATGTTTTTTAGTGGATCGGTTTAACAGCGTAAATAAACATAGAAAACTGTTTATATATTAGAATTTTGAAGTGCCGGATGACAGGCAGTATCTGTTGGCACAAACCTGTGCGTGGCTGATGTAGAATTTGAGCCGGTTCATCTCGCTGGCAATTCTTTCTAAGAGAATACTCTGGGTTTCTCTGACATCAGTCCCTGCCTCCACATTAGTATCATTACCAGAGTAGCCATTATCAACTGAACCATCCTCAGCATTTGATGAATCAGATGGTGCTGTTGGTAATTCCTTGATCAGTTTCTCAACCTGAATGAACAAAATGAACCATTAGGTTTCAGAAACAACACGACATGTGCTAAAGCAATCTGGTAAACACATAACAAACTTGCTTTGATGAAATAATTCTGGATGGTCAACGGATGACAAGGCAGAGCAGTTACTTTTGACATAGGAAAAAAATCTCAGCATTGTGATACGCTGCAAACTTCGATATGTATGCAAAGAGATGTGAACATTTATACTAAGTGATGAAATTTTAGTCAGGAATGGCATGGATCATCTGTATGCATTATAAAATTCTAGTGGACAAATGGCATATATCTAGTAAATATCTAGTTATGCAGTGGGATCCAGCAGTGTTGGTGAAATAGCTACATTGGCGTTGAAATTTCAGAAACAGTGGGATAAATCTCTACCTACACATTAAACGATGGCATTTACATATTGGTAGACATGTTTCCATCAAGCTTGGAAAAATCTGGATGGCCAATGCTTTAAAATGTAGAGCAGTTATCCCGATCGTCGGAAAAATCTCAGCATTATGATATGTTGCAAATTTTCAATAAGTAGGCGCTGATCTGTGACCATTCATACTAGGTGCTGAAATTTTGGTCAGGAATGAGCCGGATCATCTCTAGACAAGCATAAAATTCTAGTCAACAAATGATGGTGCTAACTGTTACTAAGGAAGTAGCTACATTGGTGTTTTAAGAAGGGGGGCAGTCTGGAATCGCACCTTGGAGACGACGTGCGAGGTGTCGAGCAGCAGCTCGAGGAGCTCGCGCGCGGCGGAAGCGGCGGCGCGCTGCTCGAGGCCCGCGCGGAGAGCGCGAGCGCGCGCCGCTGCGGCGCGGAAGGCAGCGACCTTGTCCCTGAGGTCGGCGAGCGGGGCGCGCATGCGCGCCGCGGCGGCGTCGACGCCCTTGAGGCGGGCGCTGAGGCCGACGAAGTCGGCGTAGTCGCGGTTGATGAGGCCGACGAGCTCGGCGCGGAGGGCGGCGAGGTGGGCGCGGAGCTCGGCGGCGAGGCTCTCGAGGGGCACGTAGGAGCGGAGCTCGGCGACGTAGGCGTCCGGGTCGAAGTCCGCGCGGAGGAACGACTCCGGCCTGAACCACGGCGGGTGCGCCTCGATGGGCTCCCCGAAGAGGTCCGTCGCTGCCGGCGGCGCCGCGCGATCGGGCGCGGCATCACGGCGAGATCCGCCATGGCGGGGCGTGGGCAAGGGGAGTCGAGATCTGACGGACGGAGGAGTGTGCTACTGTTGCGGTGGGTTTGGGGGAGACTGACGGAGATCTAGCAGCGAGCGACGACGAGTGGGATGGGCTTTCGCGCGCTTCGTTTTCTTCTGCTAATGGCTTTCACTAGCAAGTAGGCTGAAAAGAGTCCATCTTGTTGGCCCGAGTTACTGGGCCGACGGGAAAGGCCTAGTCCACTTTAGAAGCAACGATGCTAAGTTTTAACTTTGATTTGAAGACAAAATGTACTCCCTCCCATCTGAAAAAGGTTTCTCAAAAAGGTTAAACACGTGGTGATAGCTATGAGCAAATAAACACGTATGCATATCCCTTCCTTGTGGAAAATCGCTCGCTTTTCATTATCATTTTTCCGACGATGGAGGATAATATAAACGAGTTCGAAGAAGAATTGTCACGCAAGAAGAAAACATTAGCACTCCTCGATGGTTATGGAAGTTTTGACGTTAGGAGCAGTTCGCCTAACACGTGGCGGAGGAGATTCTGCGACGACATGCTGCTAAAGATGGGACATAAGAAACACCACACATGGCTCACTAGCTAGCAACACGAATGGTGGAGATAGGTCCAAAGATGCCACTACACGACATCGGCGTAGACATTTTTCAACATTGGTAGAGGTGCCACCTCCATTCAGTCGGCAAAGATCTTTGCCAACAATTAAAATCCTGATGTTGGGGTCATGGGGATTGAGGTTTTGGCACCCGAGCATCAGTTGTACAAAAATTCGTAAAATGGTAAATTTGAATAAAAAATCATTTTCGTGGGTACATACGCATCTCTTTTACGTATTTGCATTTTTTGGTTAAAAAGAAGTTGTATTATGAGGCACAGTAAATTTGTATAGTTTTAAAAAAGGAAAAATACCCCCCCCCCCCCCCCCCCCCCACACACACACACACACACGCACAGAGACACAGACACATGGAAAAATTCTCAATTTCATGTAGCCCAATATAGTTTTTTTTACAAAAAAATGTCTTACATACGGGATGCGTATATGAAGTTGTATACTTTATTTCACCTTTTTAGAGCAAGAAATATTGTGTATTCAATATTTAAAACATGAGCACACTAGTCTTGGAGATACAATGGGTTTTCAAGTGTATGGGGCCTATGGAGAAAGTGCATGTGGTAGGATGGTTAGGAGGATGGTTTTACCCCAGCTCACCGGAGTTTAAAAAGAAGTTGTACTGAAATTATAAATAGCCCCCCCCCCCCCCCCCCCCCCCCCCCCGCACACACAGAGAAGTTTTTTTTACAAAAAAAATGTCGCCCATAGTAGATGCGTATATGAAATTGTATACTTTATTTCTGCTTTTTTCGACCAAAAAATATTGTCTTTCAATATTTCGAACATGAGCACGTACACTAGTGCCCCGGAGCTAGAATGGGCTTTCAGGTGTACGGGGCCTATGGAGAACCTGCATGTGGTAGAATGGTTAGAGTGTGGTTGTACTGTCAGCCTACCAGCGTTTAAACCCCAGATTTGACACTGATACTTCCTATTTAAAGCGGAATATTACTCAGTGTGAGGCGACATTTCCATCGATAGCAAGATGTTTATGTTGACTTCGTCAATCTCAAGACTCAGCCGCAGACTCAGTCTCTCGGAATTAATTATATGGGTAGGGTGTGCGTGCATACGTTCATAACGGTGATTGTGTGGACGTGTACGTGAACGTCCAAGTGTGATTCCTGAAAAAAAAAGTTGTATGGGTCTATGCCGACAATTGCTAGACACTGACTTATGTGAGGTGCACACATAGTGCGCGATGGATAGATCGTATACTGCATATGCAACCACGGAAAATATATCAAATCGCACGCCGTACACGTGATTTGATGGGCTAGGAGGCATATATGGAGTAGGCGCACATACCAGCCACAGCCAGTACGTGCTCCATGGACGCTTGTGTCACGGACTCGCGGAGCACTGCTTTTGCAGAATATACTCATGTGTCATGTCTCATGTACTCCGTACTTCTAATGGGCCATACGTAGGAATATAGGATAGGCGGCAGGATGGACGTGCTTTCCTCCATGCTGTAGACGAGCAGATGCACATGCTGACATGAAGTGCGAGCGATCAGGGATGCGCCGGTCAGTCATCAGTCACCACATCATCGTTGCCAATGCATTATCATTTCGTTACTGAAATTATTGGAACGCATGGATCTCATATCTGTTTTTGTTTTACGGAAAGCAGCGTTAGAGCTGTTTCTATTCATTAAGAGGAGTAAACGAATACAAAAGGACTCAAAAACGAAAAAAGAAAGAGGAGGAAGAAACTCAACCTCTCCAAAGAAGAGGAGAGAACAACACACCACACAACTACAGAAGGTGAAAGGGGATACAAGGTCTACATCAAAATATTGAGCAATCGGCAAAGACACCGGCGGGGTTCAGCTTTCATCTTCATCTAACCAGCGCAGAAGTCACCATGGCCGCTGGTTATCCGGTCGGCACCCGTTGACACCACTCAAAGAGAGGTAGGGGCATCAGCAAGAACACGATGATCCAAGGTTGGATCAGAGGCTCACTAACCCGGCTTCTGACAAAAACATCAAGACCTCCAAAACTTTGTCGATCTTCAAGAGAAATTTGTAGACCTCGACCGAGAGCGGCGCCGGCTCCACCGAGACATGAAACAACAGGGACTTGGCGCACCAAGGCATCGCCCTAGAGGGGGTAGCGACGTCTGACGCCGATCCAGAAACTGGATCTAGGCTTTCGCCTGGGTGGCTCACAAGGGATGTGTGGACTGCGGAGACTTCCCGACAAAGCCTCCAACGAGGAAGACGACCCCGATCAGCGGCGCTGGCTGCACCGAGACATCAAACAACAAGGACTTGGTGCACCAAGACATCTCCCCAGAGGGGGTAGCGACGTCATAGACGCCGCCGACGTCCGATCTAGAAACTAGATCTAGGCTTTCGCCTAGGGGGCTCACAAGGGATGTGTGGAATGCTGAGACTTCTCGACAACGCCTCCAACGAGGAAGACAGCGCCGATCAGCGTCACCGTTATAGGCACTGGCCAAGACCGAGAGAAGGCTTTCACCCGAAGCAAAGCAGCACACAACATCCACAGTCCACTACAGTTGTTGACACTGGCCTTGCGACCAGGGAGAGGCGGAGGGGAGCAGCCGACCGCGAGTGGGATAAGGGCACCTCCACGATGCCCAACGCCCGGGAAGCAGCGACCCAGAAGAGCACAACGAAGGAGCGACGGCAAGGAGGTCAGCTTCGATAGATCCACGCCGGGGGCGATAGGAAGGCGGGGCAATGCACCTGGCGGCGGATCTATACGGACGAGGTCTGATGGCAGATCCCCGCCGAAGGGGGCGACATGCGGGGAGAGGAAGGCCTGGCCGGCTGGCGGGACAACATGTGGTGTAAGAGCTTCAAAGGACGGAGGAGCAACTTTAGAGCACAGAGGGCTTCGAGGGAGCTTTAGAGCGTCGATCGATGTTTGTTGGATTTCACCGCCGCTACGGTGAGGGAGCTTGGTGGAGGAGGTGGTGGCTGCGGGCTGGCTAGGGCTCCGACCGTGTTGCCCCAGCGGGAGCGACGCGGGGGACGAGTAGGGTCCTTGACAAATTCGGAGGCGAATCCTGATTGTAGTCAGATCTGTGTGTATCATGTGTTATGAACTACATGTGGAACTCGAATACATTGCAGTCATCCAAATATGCCGTGAAACTGAAACATGTTGTGGAGTTGAGTCCGAAATGTGAATTGATGCAAATGAAATTATCATAATATAAATGTGCTAAAATTGAAATGACTATCATATGTGTTTGTGGAATGAGTGAATAGAGGTTACTGAAATATGAATTTTCTTTTAATTAGTTACATTGATATTTTTTTACTGAAATTTAACTTTTAAGTGTCAATTTTTTTTGTAAAAATAAAACTGTTGAGTATTTTTATTAATGAACTCCTTGATTACAAAAAAAAAATTCATATTCTTCTACTAAATTTGAAATTTGAAATCACTTTTTTGGCTATCCAAAAATAAATTTGATGCCACCGAAATTATCGGAATATGCATTTTGCTAAAACTGAAATGATAACTGGATTCTGTTTCAGGAGATTTTGAAATCATGTGTTCGTCTAATTACGTGGATTTTTTGTGAGATTTGAAAATGCATTTAGGGGGCCTCACAAGTCACAACATCGGTTTGTTTGTCACAAGAACTAGGCATGCTCTTCTAGAGCCGACTTAATTACATTGGACAGTTCGAAAGAGGCAAATACATGGAAGTAGTAACTTATACCTTGTCTAGTGATTAGTTGGTGCGGAACCACAAATGAAACGTCCAGGGATCAATTTATCATGAAAATTTCAAAATTCATATTTTGAAGTTTTATAAAAACAACTGAAAATCGTGGATATAGACAGTGATGCAGTCTACCAATGCGCTAAATCACAATTCAAAATAATTCATATTCAGCGCTACACAAAAATAACAAAATCTGACATATCTGTGAGAGTTTGAAATTTCACACAGTTCTCAGATTTGTCATTTTTATGTACTCCAAAATACAAGATATTTTAAGTTGAGATTTTACACGTCGATGAAATATAACATTGCCCACACACAAAAATGTGTTTTCAATTTTTTAATGAAACTTCAGAAGATAATTTTGATTTCTTTTCGAAATAAATTGCTCTCCGGACCTCGGGTTCCATTTGTTCGCACTTAATAGGTTCTCCCTTCGTTCCAAATTAACTGATTTCCATTTATTTAAATGTGGATGTATATATACTTGTAACATGTCTAGATACATTCACATGTGGGCAAATAGAAGTCAATTAATTTGGAACGGAGGGAGTACACCTCACGTATTTCATCTCCACAACTCACAAGAGAAACTGCAGCTTCTTTCTTGATAGTACTGAAATGTGAACACCGGCTAATAGGCGGACTAAATATCATCCCACATGCATGATTGTCTCGTGATAATGAGATTTCTTGCGATATCATGTAGCTTTCGTTCTTGCCAAAAATGTCGAGATCAATAGGATTATTTATCAGAAACAAGTTGACCGAGAGGCGCTGGACAAAGATCATGGCGCTTGTAAGTGCAGTGTACCTGTCATCCTGTCAGAGTATAGTGCATTTTCTGTCTTAAGCTGTACTCCAGTAAACTGAAGTAGAGAGTACGGTGCATTTCTAGGATTAGCACTGTATGTCTGTATGGTACATTAATTGCGACAAGTTGTCGTACATAAAAATTGTACACAGGACAGAAGCCGGATAAAAGCAAAATAAAAGTAAGCACAAGATGTCACTCTAGAGTAAACAAGCTTAGGAAAATACGTGGAATGTATTTAGTAATATGTGTATGCACTCACTGTGACGTCAAATGGAGGCCACACATCATCGTTTATTACAGGGAACTAGTCATGCCCTTTCAGAGCCGAGTTTGCTACATTGGGGTAGTTCAAAATAGGAACAACTACAGGTTCAGGTGGAATATCTAGTGCTACCACACCATTGAAAAAAAAACAATTTAAAACATTTCAAAAAATTGTACGAAAAGCATGAGTGTTTACAACCTTCAAAATTGTCAGATCCAAATTCGAAAGAAGCATCGGGAAACAAAAATGTCAATATAGCATGAATAGAGTCGTTTTTTTTATTTGGCCTTGTTTGACACTAATTAAATTATTCAGAGAGCGGATATTTCATAACTAGTTGCGTGTATACCCCATTACGGATGTCCTATTTTTGAGTTTAAAAAAATGTGAAATAAATCATGGATTATCTTGTTTCTCGTGCACCTACAATTCTTCATACCAAAATATGACCATAAGTGTCCTGTGCAAAAAAGAGAGAACACAAGTGAATAACATCATGTACTATTCACACCTCATTTTGTGCATGACACATATTGTCAAATTTTTGGATGAAATTTTTTGGATGCACGAGAATAACCAATGTCCACGATTTATTTCACATTTTTTTGAAAACTTGAAAGTGCGACATGCAGAATAGGGTGCGGCCACAACTAGTTGTAAAGTTTAGTTCCCATTATTCATGCTAGATTTGTCTTTTTTGTTTCTTGATGCTCCTTTCGAATTTGGACCTGAAAATTATAAAGGTTGTAGACACATATGTTCTACACACTTTTTCATAGAATTCTTAGAAACATTTATAATCGTTTTTCTCAATGGTATCACGGGAAACCTAAAAGTGTGGTAGCACTAGACTGAATGAATTCCTTTTTTTTTTTTGAAACGAATGAATTCCTATTACATCTCACAGCAGTTGCGTGTCCAAACCCAATGGCCTAGGATGGTCCACGAGAAGAACTATTCACATGAATTTATTTATTTTAAAACTATTTTCCTATGAGTATTGGAAAATTTCGTGTCCATGAATCACCCTGACAGTCCTTTAGCCGCGCCACTGGCTTGTGGCTTGGTTTTCTCACACACACTAATAGTTTATCTAGTGACCAATACACACCTCATGTACTCCATATCCACAACTCATGCACCCTCTTTTTAGTTAGCTGGTACTTGTCTATGCTAGCTTGCACAAGCACTCTAGTAGCAGATTCACTTCATCCAACCAACATGCATGTTGCTTGATATTTGGTCTTGCTCGAGATATTTGTGGTGGTATTGAGTAGTTTCTCATTCTTTTGTTTCTTATTCTTGCCGACATGTAGAAGTCAACAAGATTATTTTCGCCACATCCAAGTTGATAGAGAGGTGCCTATTATGATGCCGGTCGTCGGTCGTAACAATCGTCTAGTCAGCGTCTTTGCAGATAACAAACTTGAACAGAGTATAATGCATCTTGTTACAGTACAGTTATAATTTGTGCTACATTCATTTCAAATATAAAAGTATTAATTTTCTAAATAATCAAACATATAAATGTTTGACCATGTAACAAAATATAAACATGATCTTTAGACCGCATGCAGAACTTCATGAGTTAGTTACGTTGTTATGCACCATAAACGAACACCAAACACACTCAAATCCATCATCTTTACACCGTATGCAGAACTTCACACAAAAGGCCACAATTCCGATCTTGCATACGACTAGAGTAGCCATGTTAATTCCAAATATAATTCCTCTGGTTCTGCTATGCGGTGGAAAACAATGCCACACAAAGTCTAATCCCCTGCAAAGGAGACCGGGTGACGGATGATATGTCTGGCTTGTGTAACCATTAAACATGTGATTTGCACTAAAGCATGATCTATTCTGTTTGTGAACTGCATGTTGTATTATGTTGAAATTATATTAGAGGGTAATCACGATTTTGTAGTGAACTCGGTGCTTGCTATACCTTACAGTTATGTTGCAATGAACAAGTTCTTCGAGTAGTTTTTGACATTATGTTGGTGCAGCGGCAGGGTGTAATTGCTATCTTTGATATCAATATACTCCCTCTATCAAAAAAAAATGAACAAATTCTTCGATAATCTTGATCTTGTGTTGTTTGGTAGCCTTGCTCGATTGCTAGAAAATTGCAAGTTTCTAAATCTTTATTTCACGCTAAGCGAAACACCACGTCTTATTTGGTAATTAGTGACGGTGTGATGCAGCATTTCACCACAATTATGTTAGAATTAGTGGGCTTAAGCGAATTCGACATAGTACGTCGTCCTTGCACTAGCTAGGCCGGTGAAAATGCGTGGTCTCTTCCGATCCATTCCATGTCATCCACATCATCTTGGATTCTTGATGTCGTTTCTTTTATCGTCTTTTTTTGTGCATAGTAAAATCTTCCTAGGATATTTGTGTGTCCATCTTTCTCTCTGTGCACTGGAACTGTAGGAGCACGGGATCACTCAAGCATACGACAATCTAGGCATGGGTGACAAGAGTCGTCTATGTGATGTGCTTGCATGCATACGACAATCTCCTGTCCCTCTTATAGTAATTACCTCCCGCTGACGGCAAGCAATAATGGACCAGATCGAGCAAGTTTGAATTGAGAAGTAGGAGTTCAAAAGCTTCAGTCCATGAATTTCTGTCGGCACTACACAACAACAAAAGCCAAGTTTAATGCCCCGCGGATGTTGGCCGTTGTGTGCCTTGTGGCCACGGGCAAGCTAGCAGTACTGACTACTGAACCACTTGCAACACATGCTTACAAGCACATACCCTTGTGGCCACGGACTAGTAACATGCAGTGCTCCTGCTGCATGGTTCGTGACCACGGACTAGTGTAGTACTGAACCACTTGCAACCCATGCTTACAGAAACACATAGACTATAAGATAGGATGCACCCCCAAGCAAATTTTAACAACAACACTTGGGAATAACTTCATTCCAAAAAAAAGTTTCCTGCTTAGTTGTTGCGTTTGTGTACACATCGCATAACACAGCTTGAATCCATGGCGAAGTGTTGGATGATGCTCCTTTTCTTGGCGTTCCTCTTGCCAGCGGCGAGCGCGACATCGTGCCACCCCGATGACCTCCGCGCGCTGCGGGGCTTCGCCGGGAACCTCAGCGGCGGGGGCGTCCTCCTCCGTGCCGCGTGGTCCGGCGACTCGTGCTGTGGCTGGGAAGGCGTGGGCTGCGACGGTGCAAGCGGCCGCGTCACGGCGATGTGGCTCCCCAAGCGCGGCCTCGCGGGGCCTGTCCCAGGAGCATCCTTGGCGGGCCTTGCACAGCTAGAGGAGCTCTTCAAGCATAACAGAAGAACACTCGAGGAGCAAACAAACACGATACATGGGACCAACAATACTGTCAGAGATGGATGCAACAATGCTGTTTCCGGAGATGACAACACTGTCATTTCTGGGAACAACAACACCGTGTCTGGGAGTTTTAACACTATCGTAAGTGGGTGTTTCAATACACTATCTGGTAGCAACCAGGTCGTAGATGGGAGCAACCATATCGTAACCGACAACAACAATAACGTATCCGGGGACGGCAATAATGTATCCGGGAGCTTCAATAGAGTATCGGGAACCCACAATACCGTATCCGGGAGCAACAATACCGTATCTGGAAGCAACCATATCGTAACTGGGAGCAACAAAGTCGTGACAGGAGGTTAATGATCTGTGACAAGATTGTTTCCATCTTCACTAACGAAGAAGCTCACCTCCTTGTCCAAGTTCAGCGTATCTTACAATACCTTTTATTTTTTTGAACTGTATCTTACAATACCTTGGTGGGGCCAATCGTGTTATGTAACTTCAAAGATGTACGATCCTTTTCCTACTTTAAATACAAATCCATAACATATCTTATTTCGTGTCTTTATTCTTTGTGACGTGTGATGCTTTATTACGCTGTTGATCAACAGCTTATGTTAGCTAGCCATGGACTTCTCTCGTGTGCAAGTGTCAATGTTACATGCATCAATGTCTCATGGGCTCCAGCCTCCGGTATTGCAAAATGAAAACAAAAAAGGGTACTAGTAATGTACCATGCATAGGATAGAATGGACGAGTGATGTGCATGTCCCGTGCATGGGGCCATGGTGGGTGCCCAGTGGACGAAGGTTTCCTAGCAGAAACACATGATGCCATGCAGTGCATGGAATCTGGGCACAACAGATATTCTTAAGGCCACCGGTTGAGTTTCTTGCTTGAAGCAAATGTCCGCGCCTTGAGTTTTTCAATTTATATCGTCTTCAACATTGTCTTCCTATGATCCTTAAACATGACTGATGTGATAACAGCTGGTGCCTATGTCTTCGGTTGTTTTGAGGGGTCATCTTCAAGGTTACTATAGTTTCATGGAGATTTTTATTTTATTTTAAATAAAGAGTATATATTAATATCGCGGAGATACCAATTACACCCAGCCTCTTGAAACAGTCATCTCCTGAGGTGGTTCATCAAGTTTTTCTTGGTCAGAACTGCGTATTGATCCTTATATGTGTTCGCATTACTTATGATCCATAAGGGAAGCATGTGCGTGTCAAAGTTTCTTGTTTTTGAGCGATTCTTGAAATCTTCGCTTCAATCTTCAGTCAATCAAAGAGAGATTTGCTTGCATATACGGGTTAAGCGTAACCAAACGAATTGTTGGGACTAACTTCCTATGTATACTAGATAAAATTATTAGTCAATTAATCATGTTATCGTTCATCATACAAAACCCACGTAGGACAGCATCAGATGCACTTTCATCGCCAAATGAAACATAAATAATGATCGTGTCACAATCTATCGCATTTAGATAATTATCTAAGCCCTAATTCCTTAACGAAAGCGAAAACTTGATCACATTGTCATAGTTGATCAAAAGGATTTTATTTTTTCTAAATTTCACATGTAAGAATGTAGTGCACATATAACTAACCTCTACCCTTTCGTTAGTCTAAACTACTAGATCTGACGGTAATAATTTTTCAAAATAGGCAAACCTTCGTGCATTTGACCATGTTGATAGAACCGAACATAAACATTTACAAATATATATTTCATGATTATCGGTTCATCTAAGCCATAAACAAACAACAAACACACTCAAATCCAATAACTGTATACCATATGTAGAATTCACACAGAAGTCCCCAACGCGAGCTCACATACTATTAGAGTGGCCGAGCTAATTCCCAATATAAGTCCACCGGTCTGCCATGTGGTGGAAGACAATGCCACACAAGTCAAATCATGAGAAACAAAGGTATTGTATGTCTTGTATGCATAATCATTACACATTTGATTTGGAGTAATATATTATGTCTTTTCAACCGTTATGATGTATTATGTTGAAATCTATATTAGAGGGTAATCTCTTGTAATGAACTTTGTACTTGCTAATTACCTTACAACCATGTTGCAATGAACATGCTACTCGTTGATCTTGACCGCCTTGTTTCGTGTGGGAGCCTTGGTTGATTTGCTAGAAAACTGAAAGTTTCTAAATCTTCATTTCAACCAAACAACACATATCTTTGGTAATTAAGACGGTGATGGGACATTTTCACACATTTTTTCTATATTAGGGTAGAATTAGTCGGCTTAAAAAATCAACATAGCCCTGGCATCAGGTCGGTCACAATGCATCGTCTCTTCATAGCCATTCCATGTCATCCACATCATCTTGGATTCTTGGTGTCGATTCTTTTCACGCCTGCATGATAAAATCTTTCTACGGTATTTGTGTCACAGTTTTATGCAAAGAATTTTAAAAAATGTGTATGAAAAATTAAATCTTTTTTGTAATGTTTTCTACATATATGTAAATTGTTGGTGCAAAAAACCGTATTCCGAGCTAGAGAAAATTAACAAAAAATGTGGACAAAAAAAGGGAAAATAGTAGGGATTTCTCATGAAATTTCTGTTTTTTGTGTAGCCTAAAATGTAAAGTTATTTTTTTACGAAACTTCCGGCATATGTACGTAATATGTATATGTACTTGTATACCAAATTTTAGATTTATTTTAGATCTAGAGATATGGTTTTCACTTTTTTTAAATAAAAAAATCGAGCACTTGTTAGCTCGGGAGCCGCTTGTACTTTCCGATTTGTGTCCCTCGTTCTCTCTGTGCACTGGAACAACGCTGTAGCCGCATGGGTTCACTGTGTAGCATGGGTGACGAGACGCGTCTATGTGATTGCATACGACAATCTCCTCAGTAAGATTTTCGAATTTTTTGAGTGGCAGGAACACTGGTGGCCAGGAGCAAAAGACTTTCCGAATCCCCTCTCTCCTATCTAATGGGATGGTAAGCAATAATGGACCAGAAGAAGTTTGAAGTGAGCAGGAGGAGTTCGACAGCTTCAGTCCATGAATCCAGGCACCGACGAATCTCTGTCGATAGAAAACCCCAAAAACCAAGTTACAATGGCGAGGCCGTCGTGGGCCTCGACGTGGCCACGGACAAGCAGTACTGAAGTACTTCTGTGGTCACGGACTAGCAGTACCGAACCACGTACTGCACTTGCGATGCACGCTGACACTATAAATAGGATGCACCACCCAAGCAAATTTTACCAAGAACACTCGCGAATCACTTGCATTCCAACAAGTTTCATACCGAGTCGTTGCGTTTTGTGTAGACATAGCGTAACACAGCTCGACTCCATGGCGAAATGCTGGCTGCTGCTCCTCTTCCCGGCGTTCCTCTTCTTGCAGGCGGCGAGCGCGACGTCGCCGTGCCACCCCGACGACCTCGACGCGCTGCGGGGTTTGCCGGGAACCTCAGCGGCGGGACCGTCCTGCTCCGCGCCGCGTGGTCCGGCGACTCGTGCTGCGGCTGGGAAGGCGTGAGCTGCGACGACGCCAGCGGCCGCGTCACGGCGATGTGGCTCCCAAGGCGCAGCCTCGAGGGACCCGTCCCAGGAGCAACCATGGCGGGTGTGGCAGGGCTGGAGGAGCTCCTCAAGCGTAACAGGAGATCAGGCGGCACCGAAGCCCTCGCCGAAGAGCCAAACACAATCCATGGGAGCAACAACATTGTCAAGAACGGGTGCAACAACACCATGTCCGGGAGCAGCAACACTGTCGTGTCCGGGAACACCAATACTGTGTCCGGGAGCAACAACACCGTCGTAACCGGATGTTTCAACACTCTCTCTGGTAGCAGCAACGTCGTATATGGGCTCAAACATATCGTCACCGACAACAACAATGTCGTATCAGGAGAAGACAATAATGTATCCGGGAGCTACCACACCGTATCTGGGACCCACAACACCGTATCTGGTGTCAACAATACGGTATCTGGGAACAACCATATCGTTACTGGAAACAACAAAGTCGTTAGAGGTTAGTGATCTGTCAGCGGGCTGTTTCCGTCTTGGCTACTAAGCTCAAGTCATTGTCCAAGTTCGTCGTAGCTCACGGTACCCCCTGGTGAGGCCAGTCGTGTTATGTAAGGATGTAGGATCCTGTTCCTACTTATTGTCAGCTACTCCCTCCGTATCAAAATATAAGTCGCACTAGTCACTTACCACACACATGTATGTAGACATGTTTTAGTGCAAGATTCATGTAAGTGACTAGTGAATCTTGCACTAAAACATGTCTACATACATGTGTGTGGTAAGTGACTAGTGCGACTTATATTTTGACACAGAGGGAGTAGTATCGTGTTATGTAAGGATATGGCATCCTGTTCCGTCTTAAGGATGTAGCATCCTGTTCCTATGTATCTTATATTTCATGTCTTTTCTTCTGTGTGAGTTGTGATGCTTTATTATGCTGATGATTGGGATGTGGATCACATGGTGAACTATACAACTGCTTAATATCGGCTAGCTATAAACATTTCTTTTGCAAGTTTCGATGTAACCTGCGTCAATGTGGAATGTCTAGACGAAGGAGATGCAGCAAAAGAGCATAGATGCTACATCTGACTTGACCTAATGGGCCAGATCCCTCTATACTAGTATAGTACAGCGGGCATACTGTTTTTTTCGTCAAGAGTAAAAAAAAATCACGCAGAACTCGACCATTGATGCGCTTGGGAAGCAAATCGTCCGCTCATGTGAGGAGCTTTTGACAAATGAATGCTTACCTCACAGAAAAGTAGACACTAGCGTGCCACAGCCGCATGAAATCTGTGTAAGCAGGCGTTTTGGTTAAGGCCGGTCCCCTAGGGTCTTAGCCTAGGGTTTTCTTGTCCTCCGGCGGCGACCGCCGTGAGTACCGTAGTTTTCACCGGAGTTTTCTCGTCTTCGCTGGTCCGCCGCGACGCCCTGCTCCTTACCTCTCGTGGTCTGGTTAGGGGCACGCTTTTGTGTGGTTCTCGCTCGGCGGTAGCCATGGCGAGAGCGGAGAGCAGTTCCCGATCGGGAAGTGGAGAGGATCCAAGTGCTCTCCTGGGAAGATTGCACCTAGAAGAGAAAGAACTTGATGACCTAATTTGGGAGGAGGAAGCCGACGCCCCGGAGGAGTTACCGAAGTGGCTCGCCATTGCTAGGGTTTTGACGGCGAAAACCTTCAGCCAGGGGCGTTGGTCGCTGACATGAGAGCTGCCTGGAGCCCGGCGCAGCAAGTTACATGGAGGCGTATAAATTCTAATTTGTTCTCGATTCAATTCAAGTGCCTTGCAGATTGGAATAAGGCGATGCATCAGGGGCCCTGGGAGTTTAGAGGGTTCGGAGCTTTGATCATGGCAGAATACGATGGATTCTCAAATCCTGAAACAATCAAGCTGGACAGATTGGAAACATGGTGTCAAATCCACAAACTGCCGGATGCTGTGCTGAAAAACGAGAATTTTGTCAAGAACATGGCAAAACGAATCGGTGAAGTTCAGGAATTACAGATTACCCTCCCGAGTGGATTCATTGGCCAGTTCATCCGGGTCCGGGTTAAGCTGGATGTTAATCAGAAGCTAACACGGTTTGTGAGTTTTACTAGGGCAGGGAAAACTGATTTTTTTCAAGTAAAATATGAGAGGCTGCCCCAATTTTGTCATGCTTGTGGCAAGATGGGTCATTGGCACCAGGAATGCGGATCTGGAGAATTTGAGGAAGATCAGCTCGAGTGGGGACCATTTATTTTGGCCCCTAGGAGAGGTAGAGGCTTTGGCCGCGGTTTTGGGCAGCAACGGGATGGTGGCCGTGGCCGGGGTGATTTCCAACCAGACCTCGGACGTGGTAGAGGTGGCCCTGGTAGAGGAGATGGTGGTCGAGGTAGCTTGCCTCGGTCGACTGAAACTGTTAACGAGGAATCTGATCCTTCTCAACATAGTTGGCGGTGGAACGCCTCTAAAAACCCTACGGAGATTCTACCCAACAACAACCTGCTGGAGCTTGTTCCTTCTGCTAAGAAACGTCTGAATATGGAACCCAGCCCAAATGAGATGGGTAACCTGTCAATGGTGGTAGCTGAGAAACAATCTTCTGTCCCACACAATGATGATAAGGGTGAGACAGGTAAGAGTAGCAATGATGCTCTAACTGCAACCCCGCAGAAGAGCGCGAATAAGAAAAAGCTGAAAGCCCAGAATGGGGAAGCTATTGACTCTCTTGATATGGGTGAGAAAGTTACTGGAGGTGCTGAGTCTGAAGTTGTTACAGACCCTGATGAGGTGATGGATGATGGTTCAACATTGAGCAAAATAGAAGGTGGAGCTAACTCCTCTTCAATAGGATCGGCGGGCTCCCGTGAGGGGTCCGTCCGGGCGCAATGAAACTTATATCTCTGAACTGTCAGGGGGCAGGGAATACCCCGACAGTTCATTCGCTTTTGAATCTACAAAGGCGTTATAACCCTGATGTGTTGTTCTTGTCGGAGACACACCTTGATGATTATCCGGCTGAGTGTTTGAGACGAAGGTTGAATATGGACTTCAAAATTGTAAATCCAAGTGATGGCAGATCGGGAGGGGTAATGATGTTGTGGAAAAGAGAAATTGTTATTCAACAGCTTTTCTCGGCTCCAAAATATATTGATGTCCGTGTGGTGGAAAGCCCTGAGAAAATATGGAGACTGACTGGTATATATGGAGAACCAAGATGGGAGGATAAATACAAAACTTGGGACAAAATGCGAGAATTGAAAGGTAACCATGATTTACCATGGGTGATCGTTGGTGACTTCAATGAGATTCTCTACTCCCATGAAAAAGAAGGTGGCAATCCCAGGCCACAGAATTATATGAATGCCTTTAGAGATGTTCTTATTGATTGTGATCTTGAGGATTTAGGTTTTATTGTTGATTCGTTTACCTGGAGACGGGCAGGATTAGAGAAAAGCTTGATCGGGCAGTGGGCAATAATGTCTGGAGTGTTATGCATCCCGGGGCGGCGGTCCACCATCTTGACTTTGTTCGTTCTGATCATCGCCCAATAATGATAGATACTGAATTCCAAGTTCCACATGTTAACCACCTAGCAAAACCTCGGAGATTTGAGGCCAGATGGTTACGTGAGAAAGGATTTCATGATGTTGTTCTTAAGGCTTGGGAATCAGCGACTGCTGCTGCTCCTCCGGGTGGCGTGCTTGCCATGCTAGGTCTCCTGCATGGTTCCTTGCATGCCTGGGATGCGTCAGTACTTAAAAACCCGAGGAAACGTTTACGAAAGGCGCAGGAAGAATTAGAGAGAGCTATGAATGGCCCCATGAATGATGAGAATGAAGTTATTGCTAAAGATAAAGCTGCTCTTATTGAGATACTACTAGAACAGGACGAGGTACACTGGCTGCAGCGCTCACGAGCAAACTGGATTCAGCAGGGGGATAGAAATACTGCGTTTTTTCACAGTTTTGCCTCAGCCAGACGCAAGAAGAATTACATCAAGAGGCTGCAGAATGGTGATGGCGATTGGGTGGAAGGTACTGACCATCTGAAACCTTTGATTCATGATTATTTTTCGCAGCTCTTTACTTCCGAAATTCAGGAAGTTGACCCAGCTATGATGGAGAAATTTTTCCCCAAGGTAACGGAACATATGAATGAAAAACTGCTTTCGCCTTTCACTGCCGATGAGGTGAGAAAAGCTGCCTTTAGTATTGGTGATTATAAGGCTCCTGGCCCGGATGGACTTCATACTATTTTCTACAAAAAAAATTGGAACATCTGTGGTGCCGAAATTACCCATGAAATATTGCAGGCCATGAATACAGGGGTCATCCCGGAAGGGTGGAACGATACCACGATTGTGCTTATCCCAAAAATTGACAACCCTGAATTGGTGACTCAGTTTAGACCTATAAGCTTATGCAATGTTATATATAAGATCATTTTCAAAATGCTGGCGTTAAGACTGAAATTGATTCTCCCTGAGGTAATTTCCCCTATGCAAAGTGCCTTTGTCCCGGGTCGTCTAATTACGGACAATGTTTTAGTGGCATATGAAACTATCCATTCCATCAAGAATAAAAGAAGAGGAGCTACTGGTTCTTGTGCGGTGAAACTTGACATGCACAAGGCTTATGATAGGGTCGAGTGGATCTTTCTAGAAAACATGATGCGCAGACTTGGTTTCGCAGAGAGGTGGATTTCAATCATGATGGCTTGCGTCAGGTCTGTGAGATACCAGGTCAGGTTTAATTCTGAAGAAACTGATATGTTTGTTCCGACAAGGGGACTCCGTCAGGGGGACCCTCTTTCACCTTATTTGTTCCTGTTATGTGCGGAAGGCCTCTCCAGCCTTTTACTGTATGAAGAAGAAGTTGGTGGCATCGATGGGTTAAGGGTGTGCAGAAATGCACCGTCAGTCTCACATCTCCTTTTTGCTGATGATTCCCTTATTCTCATGAAAGCTGATATGACTAATGCAACTTCCTTACAGCATGTGTTGGATACCTATTGTGCAAACTCAGGACAATTGGTGAGTCTGGCCAAATCTAGCATTTTCTTCTCTCCGAATACTAACGCTTTGATTCGTTCAGAGCTTTGTGAAATTTTGCATATTGACACTGAAGCACTATCGGATAAGTATCTTGGGCTCCCTGCTCTTGTGGGTGCGGAGAGGAGTGATTGCTTTGAGCACTTTATTGAAAGGATTATCCAGAGAATTAATGGATGGAAGGAAAAACAATTGTCTATTGGGGGAAAAGAAATTCTTCTGAAAGCTGTGGCGCAAGCCATTCCAGTCTATGCAATGTCGGTCTTTCTTATTCCGAAGGGTGTATGCAAAGGAATGATGGACGCCATTGCAAAGTTTTGGTGGGGCGATGATGAAAACAGCAACAAAATGCACTGGTATGCTTGGTGGAAGCTTTGTTACCCGAAGAATGATGGAGGTATGGGTTTTAGGGATTTTCATTCATTTAACCTTGCCATGCTTGCTAAGCAAGGTTGGAGATTAATAAATGACCCTGAATCTTTATGTGCTCGAGTTTTACGAGCCAAATACTTCCCATCTGGTGATATTCTGAAAGCTGGACCAAAGGCTGGGTCTTCATTCACCTGGCAAAGTATTCTGGCAGGCCTAGTAACTTTGAAAAGAGGCTATATTTGGCGCGTTGGAAATGGGGAAAAATTGATATTTGGCAGGATCCTTGGATACCTTCCAGCCCTAATAGGAGGATTATATCCCAACGAGGAACAACAGTTTACTCCCGAGTCAGTGAACTAATTGATGACCAGACGGGTGGATGGAATGAGAATCGGCTAAGACAGGTGTTTTTAATAGTTGATGTAAACCGATCTTAAGTATTCCCCTACATGCCCAAGGTTTTGACGATTTTGTAAGCTGGACTGGGACGAAGCACGGAAGGTATACGGTACGGTCTGGTTACCACATGCAATGGTCGCATCAGTTCCGTAATTCAAATCATATGTCTCTTCCAGGTAGCTCAGCTAATAACCCAATGTGGAAATCTCTCTGGAAACTCAGGGTGCCAAGCAAGGTGAAGATCTTTATCTGGCGAACTCTCCATGGAATCATCCCGCTCAAATGTATCCTCGCAAACAGACACATTGGCACTACTAGTGAGTGTCCAATATGCCGCAATGGGCCGGAGGATGTCCGTCATCTTCTCTTCCAATGTCAAACTGCTTGTGATCTCTGGACTGCTCTTGGTCTAGCTGATGAAATTGTGCAAGCTTCAGTGGAAGATCGGTCTGGATCGGGTATACTTGAAGTGCTTCTAAGACGCCCTGACACCGATACTACAAATGTAGGGAATTTTTGTACAAAAGAAACAATATCGGTTGCATGTTGGTACCTCTGGTGGTTGAGAAGGAAGAGAACACATGATGAGCCTGTGCCTCCACTACACAGATGCAAGATTTCAATATTAACAATGGTTGCTAATTATGCAAAAAGGGCCAAACAATCAGTCCCGAGTTCGTTCCCTAGATGGTCTCGCCCGGAACCTCGCCAGGTAAAACTAAATGTAGATGCGTCATTTCATGTTGATGCAGGGGCAGGAGCAGTTGGTGCCGTCCTTCAAGATTATCAAGGTCAGTTCATTGCGGCAAGCTGCAAATACTTGCCTAATACTACTTCCGCAGCAATGACAGAAGCAGTGGCTATGAAGGAGGGATTGACTCTTGCCTGTAGACTAGGATGCAATTCTATTATTGCTGAATCCGATTGCACTGATACTATTGATGCGTGCACTGGGACGGAGATGTGGTGGAATGACTCTGCTGCTATTTTTGCGGATATTGTGGATTTAACTACCAATATTGCTTCGGTTGAATTCAAACATACTCCAAGAGAAGCCAATGCGGTGGCACATGAGATTGCTAAACAAAGTTACTTAGATAGGCTGAATTGTAATTGGGACGATGATCCCCTAATTTTCTGTTAAGCAGCCTGATACATGATGTAACGATTGACAATGGTTAAAGGCAGCAAGTTTCAGACGCACTCTTTCCCTAACCAGGGTACCGAAAGGGACTGGCAGGGTTTTAATGAGGCGGCTTGCTGACCTAATATAAGTGGAAAAGTTTCGAAAAAAAAATCTGTGTAAGCAGGATCAGAGCGGAACTTTGTTACATCAGACTTGGAAGGGCAGTAGCCTACAGATAAATAAATTACAGGTCAATTAATCATGTTGGAACTAATCTTGTTATTGGTTTAAGCGAATGAAAAAGGGACAAAAAATTGTAGTCTTTGTGGTTGCTGTCCCGTGGCAAAGTCATCGTGTTTGAGGTTAATTGGATAAATGCCACTGCAATTCATGCAAAATCAATAAACAACATTGTAATTTCCAACTTCTGAAAAATGCACACCAATTTTTGAATACATCTATAGATGCCGCTGAAGCCATTTTGGCTCACTTTTTTGGTCAAAAGTTTGACAATTTCCCGCAGCAATTTCCAACTTTTGGTCAAAAATATTAAAAGCGTGATGAATATTTGACAATTTTTTGACCCGAAGTGAGCTAAAGTGGTTGCAGTGGCATCTATAAATGTATTCAAGAATTGGAGTGGCATTTTTCAAAAGTTGATAATTACAGTGGTGTTTCTCGATTTGGCATGAATTGCAGCGGCAATTATCCAATTAACCCTTGTGTTTGTATTTCCTTGGCGTGTGTGACATGTTCTTGTTTGTATTCTTGTTAGAAGAGAGATTGAGAGATTGGAACTTCGAACAATTGTAATCATCAATCCTTAAAAATCAGAAATGCAAATGTGTTAAGCTCGACAACTCTCGGTAAAACACGACAATAAATTGGATACAGTGAACTAAACTTCAATGTCACACCATCAGCAGCTAAATGTAACACCTCTGGTTACATATCAAAGTTGCTATAGACATCGATCACTTCCTCATATGAGGAACGAATTGTTATAGACGATAGGCAAATAAACGATAAACAAAATCAAGATCAACACAATGGATTTAACATGTAAAACCCTTCCAACAATAGAAGATAAAAAACCACGGGCGCTATCCAGCAAAACTTCACTATGATCGGGTGAGGTTATAAACGACGACGGGAATTTACAACATGCGACTTGTCCCAACCCGACGGCTTACAATAGGTATATATAACGGTATACCCTAAGTCGGATGTTGTCCAAAGATAGCTTTATCTTTATATGAATTTGGATCACAATAAAATAACACGGACAAGTGAAAGCATACTTCACTTGCAATGATATAAATATACACAGACATTCTTTGCAAGCAAGCATAGTATGGTAGTACACTTGTAGCCCTTATTGACGGAATCAACATCAACCTTTGACGAATCAGATGGACTGTGTAGCCCTTGTTTGTAGTTGCCCTGTGCAGTTTGGACTGCGGACAGCTAGGTCGTGCGGCGTTGCAGCGCAGGTGCGAGCGGTGGCATGTCGGGGTGGCGGCCCCGGAAGGTGGTACAGGTGGATTGCGCAGGGCATATGGAGAGGTGGATGCGCGCGGGGGGGGGGGGGGGGGGGGGTGGGTGCGCTGAGAGTACTACCACATCGAGGGTGCTCCACTTGGTGTCGTGCGGGCAACAAGGTTGCTCACGGTGTTAGTCGTTGTCGGGCTCCCCGGTGGGTAGGTCGCTTTCATATATGTTGGAGTGTCCCGTATCTGCTCCTCCCATAGCAGTTACGGCTTCTTCTCTCCGACAAGGATGGAGGGTTGGTCGGCTCTTTGCGAGGTGGTGTTTGGAGCTTGGCTCTAGGCGTTCTCGAGGTTGTGTGGGCGTCGCCCGTGGTATTGTAGTCGTTGTATGGTTTTCGTCCGGTTTCTTCCGTGAATAAGCGGGACACCTTCTTATTAATTAATGGATAAGGCAGAGCTTTTGTCTTCGTTTAAAAAAATATATCAACTGAATGAAAAAAAGAACCTTTGATAGGCTAAAGCAATTAGGTAAACACGTCAGAGCAGTTATCTTCGACATGGCAGAGAAGTTATTTTCGACATGAGAACAATTCAAAGCAACAACATGATACGTCACAAACTTCGATATGCATGCAAAGACATGGGATTATTCATACTAAGTGATAAAAAGTAGTCGGGAGTGACACGGATCATCTGTATGCAGGATACAATTCGAGTTCACAAATGACAGATACGGGGAGTAGTAAATATCTAGCACTCTTTCCGGAAAAAAAAAGATATCTAGCACTGGCAGGAGCGACTCGACTCGACAAAACGACGGGCTGGAGGAGCGAGTGGGATGGGCTTTCGCGGGCTTTGTTTCTCCTACTCGTGGCCCGAGCACGGAAAGCGGAATGGAAACGGTCCATCGTGTCCGGCCGAAAAATACTTGACTGGCTAGAGCCAGTGACATGGGCCTAGCCCTAGCCCTATTAACAAGGGTCACGTGCGTTGCTGTTGTGCCTCCTCGAAAAGAATCATCTGAAAAACCAATGTTTGGTGCGCCATTCCAAAGCGAGCATCTTCGGCAGCAGGCACATGTTGCCACTCTTGATTACCAACCTTAATTTTACACGCCGTTTATAGCGAGCCAAGGGAATCCCTAATCGATTCTCTAAAGTTTAGTCCTTTATATGCCTTCTTATATTTAACTCTTTATATTTGAGTAGTTAAAGGGTGTCGGTTTCTAACCGGAAAAAATTGCCCAATTTTTTTTTTAGCATTGTCACATTCATTTAAAGCAATTGCGCAACATTTCGTCAATCATTTAAATCATTCAAATTCAACACGCGACACAAATATATACTAGTCATAAATATAATTTGTCGGATCGAACAATTCAAATAAAACATCCATAGAGTTCATCCAAAAGACATCATCATCGATCAAGTTTGATACAAAATTACTACAACATACCATGTCTTTCGTTGTGGCCAGCTCTTTACCAAAATGAACTAAACGAACTCAAGTGTTAGTGAAATTATCACTACGAAGGAAATCATGTCCACCATGATCGCTACCGATAATATCACCCCCCCCCCCCCCAAAAGCCACCTCCAACAACACCACCACGACCACCACCACCATCAAAACCTCCACGAGAGGCCTCGGTTGCATCCACGATCTCACCACGAGTGAGCTCCCAATACCTTCTTGCCATCACATTCATCTTGTTTGGGTTCATGAACATGATAGCACGATCCACGACTCTTTTTTTTATGCAAGCCTTTTCTCCTTGGCCGCCAACTTGGACCACCACTTTTCGTCCTCCAAAGTCTTGAGCTCAATCCACCTAGGCTCCTTTTCTTGCTTGCCTTCGGCCGCCAAAGATTTGTTGGTCTCAATCACGGCTGAAAGTTCTTCCTTGTAGGCGCCGACACCTCCTCTCTTCTTCCTCTCCTTCGCAATCTTTTGCCCATCCAACCTCTTGTGAGGGCTTTCATCCTTCTCGTCATCGGCCTCTTGTGCAATGCTAATCCGTAATATATCGGGTGCAGGGGCGGAGCTGGAGCTCGAGGCACCCTGATGCACAACTTTTCTAAGGCACACAATTTTCACGAAATACTTCACTATGTAAAAGTATTTGTAACAAAGAAAATAGGACATAATAAGAGACAACGTACAAATACAAAAGAACTTGTAACAAAAATTCAAAAGTCTACTATTTTGATAAAACAATGGGCAAAGTTACTTGTAAAGATGTCTAGCATTTTTCAATTCCGAAATACATCATCAAACACCAAGGTCCAATAATCTGCAATATAAGAAAACTGAACTTAATTTTCAGTGGAAACTGGACGTACATAGTAGAATGACAAAAAAAGAATATTCAAGTAGCTAAGTTTTTCACATTACCTTTTATTCTTATAGTACAGTCGGTCCCTTAAAGCCATGAAATACTTAACCACTTGATCATTCGTGACTTTCTACATTTCTTCTTTCTCCACGTAACAAATAACATCATCACTCAAGCTGTCGTCATTGAGGCGATTGCTGATGCATGTAAAATGCATACATGAACTTTGCATTATTTTATTCATATTCCCATCATATTTGCATCATATAAGTGTTATATCAATGATCTATAATGATTTTGGGATAATTCACTTGTTCCCCCATTTATTTGGAATTAACCCTGTTTTCTAGAAAACGTCTTTTTTAGTGTTTCAGACTTTCCGGGAGCTCGGGACTCCAAAAAGGGCAAGGTCAAAGAGCACGGTTCAGAATTTTCGAGACGAACGCAATGGGCTCAAGTTGAAGACCAGAATCCCAACAGGCTGGAAAATAGAGGGTCCCAAGCGGCCTCCTTGCCTGGCCACGTGGGCCCACCTCTTTTACCCCTCGGAGCTCCGTTGCCGTCGATCTTTGCTCCACCGACTTCGTCTTGACCTAAAACCAACTATAAAAATAGTCCCCGGGGCTCTTCGGAAAGGAGGCGGCGGAGAAACACAAAACCACGAAACAGAGAGATAGAAGGCTACCACCGGAGAAGATCGGAGGGGGGAAACGCGCCGGAATCACCTCGGAGGGCTCCCCCCCCCTCCGGCGTGTTCATCATCAACATCTACAGCAAGATCTTCTCCACCATCATCACCATGATGAAGGGGGAGTAGTCCACCCCCTGGATTTGGGTTTGTGGTGGTAACTTATGTATCTCTCTCTCTTTGAGCTTCACTAATTAGTACCGTATGAGCTGCCAAACATGATTACGGTCATCTATGTAATTCCTATGGTGGATATTGTGGTGTGAGATGATATTTGTTATGCATTTACCGTTGTGTTGGATCTTTTATGGGTAAAAAGGAAGAAGTATGATGTGGGAGTGACAGCAACCACGCTAGCCTTACGAGGGTGACATAGCAACACAAAATGATTATTTTCTTCCAACTATGTGTTTTAGAACATGTAGCCGTCATAGAAGTTTACATGAAAGCATGACAATTGTGTGTACTTTTATTATCTATAACATGATCACCACCATAGATTGGGAGAGAGGATGAGTGAAACCATGAACCCATGTCCATTGTTCCTATAAGAGAAACACAAACTTGAGCTTGTCCTCTTGCTACATAGAGGATTGGGCTTTCTCTCTCTTTGAGAGCTTTTAAACTCACACTTGAGCTTGTCCTCTTGCTGCATAGAGGATTGGGCTTTCTCTTCCTTGAGAGCTTTTACTTGCTACCATTTACCTTCAGCACTTTTACAAAAAATCTCAAAAACACTTGCATCTTTCATTGTTTTATTTATCATTCTTGTTACCAATACCTTCAGCTCCCTGCGGGTTCGACAACCTTTTCTAATCGAAAGGTACTACAATTGATCTCCTGCACTTGGAAGTCATCAATTGCGCAAAAAATGTTTTCACTAGTTTCATGGCTGAAAAGCACCTCTCAGCTGTAGCAGTGGCAACAGGCAACACAATTACTAGTTTCAGCAACCGATAAAACAAAGGATACATAATATGCCTCCTTGTCTCCACCATTTTTTTTAGAAAGATCAATGATTGTTTGTAAGTTGGAAAAGCTATCATCGTTACGTACATCAGCAATATATAGGCGCAGATCCTTATCAAGATCCCTTAGTTCCCCACAATCAAAATCTTGAGGATATAGCTTAGCCAAATTTACCAAACTCTCCAAATTAAAATCACGAAATGAATCCCTTGGACTCAAAGCCGCTGACCAAACAAGCAAATTGGAGGATGTCTCATTGAACCTACCGTCAAGCTCTTGAACGAGCCAATCAAAAACATCATTGAAGCAATCAACTTGGTAGTGATGTTTGTTGGTAATTCCAGTTGGATGTCTTCTCTTTTTTGGATTAACATAGGCTTCTTCCATAATCAACTCTTCAATGTCATGTTTCTCACAAAAACCATGAACCTCAACTAGTAGAGAGTCCCATCCATCTTCCCGAAGTTCACACAAAATAGTTATGGTTGACTTCACACATTTCATGGCATTTACTATATCTTGATCCTTCCGTTGCAATGCTAATGACAATGTGTTTGTAGTTGTAAGCACTGTCAACATGAGATGCAAATAAAAGACGAAGTCAAAAGACTGAAAGTACATTAGAAGACCATTTGCTTGATCTCTATTAGTTCTGTCAGTGTCTTCCTCTCCCACAAATTCTAGAACTTTAATAACTGATGTGAACAAGTCAACCAAACTTTTAAGTGTTTTAGCATGAGAACCCCAACGAGTATCTCCGGGTCTTTGAAGACATTGCTCTTGATTTAGACCTGTACCCGTTGTAAGCTGTCCACACCCTAAAGCTTTGCTCATTTCTTCAAGATTGATATCTCTAATCATGTCCCTTCTCTTGGCAGATCCACCCACCACATTTAACAAGACATCAATCATACTAAAGAAATTACTAACTTCCTTATGTTTTCTTACCACGGCCACAACAACCAACTGAAGTTGGTGCGCAAAGCAATGGACATAATAAGCTGTACTATTTTCCCTCATTATCAGTGATTTGAGACCATTGAATTGACCTGACATATTGCTAGCACCATCATATCCTTGTCCTCTAACTTGATTGTAACTCAGCTTATATTTTGCAAATAGAGAATCAATTGCATTCTTGAGGTATGAAGAAGTTGTTTCTTTCACATGAACAAGACCAACAAAACTTTCTTTAGAACGTCCGGAACTATCAACATACCTCAACGCCACTGCCATTTGTTCTTTACAAGAGATATCCCTAGATTCATCAACAAGTAAACAAAACGGATTATTGCCAATTTCTTTGAGAATAGATTGCACTATCACATGTGCAAAACTTCAGCAATATCTTTCTGTACCTCGGACACCCCATCATAGCATTCTTTGCAGCATCTTTTCCCATAGCCTTGCCTAGAACTGGATCATGCTCAGCTAAGCAATCACGAACTTCCAAGAAATTATCTCTATTGAAGGAGTTCTTTGATTCATCATGGCCCCGAAAAGGTAATCTTGCTTGAGCAACAATCTAGCCGTGTCAATCGAGCCATTCAGTCGAGTAAAATAGGCTTTCTTGGCTGCTTCACTTTGAATGTTAATTGCAACATCAATATGCTGATCTTTCTTTAGCAAATCAATACATTTTTTCATTGCTTGATTGTGGACACTACCAACATCACCAACATGATCTTTCAGCCTCGCCTTCATGTTCCAGTTATTTCAACCATTCAGGACAAATGCCTCGTACCCAGCTTCCTTCTTACCGCCACGGTCCCTAAACAAGAAACAACAAAAACAATACGCTTTGTCCTTCTCTTCAGTATATTCAAGCCAGCTTCCAAATTCATCAAACCAATCAGGAAGGAACCTTCTCCTTTTTACTCCAAACTCAGAATATGAAAAATTAAATTCTCTCGGTTGCAAGGTCCATTAACCAAGTACTTTCTTCTTACCACTTCTTTCAAATTTGGATGATAATTTTCTATCAATTTCCTCTTGCCGGGATCATATTGAATCTCCTCTTTCCAATTCATATCATCAGGAACATCTTGGGACGGTGCTTTTCTTTTTAGAACATATCTGTCCATAATATATCTGCATATGATAAATAAATATTTCATATGAGACTTCAAATTTAAAAATAAAATGATATATACATGTATACCGTGCATAAACAGTACTACAGTAGCCACATATTTTAGAGGATTTCATCTACTAGCCACAACATTTGCTTAAGAACAGAGGAAACAATAGGGAATTACCAGTGGGCGAATTGATCAGGCAGCAGAATTATGTATCGGCGCACCGGCCACGGGACAGCGCACCTCCTAATTGAAAAGAATTGGCAAATTAACTAGATGACCGGTGATCAGGTGATGAATCGATACACACAAAGGGAACAGAGTTGTACTCACGTACTAGCTGCCGCTGCGGCAGTGCGGACGGAGTGTGCGCGTCGCCGTCGCCGTCGGGCGGTCGGGGATCGGCGATCTCTTTTCCACTGGAGTCTGGAGGAGTTATCGATCTGATCGAGTCATCGAACCGTCGTTTCGTATGACTCCTCGTATACTCGTACTAGGAAAAAGCAAAGCTAGCGCTTGTCTCGCTCGGGACTGGGCTCGCTGCCTTACGCGAGCAGCCGCGCGGGAGAGAAATGAGAATGGGCCTGTCCGGCTGTGTGCTGTCCACTTTCTAGCCCACCCTGATGCACTGCATCCAGCCCACCCTGATGCACAGGCCATTTTGCGATAATGGGTACTAGAAAAAAAAAATTGACCCGTATTCCTGTGCATCAGGGTCAGCCCATTGGGCTCCGCCCCTGATCGGGTGTGGTCTCGTAGTTCCTACGAGTCCACTTCTCCTAACTCACCAAATCTTTGTAGCAATGGTGCAATGCAAAGCCCTTGCCGCTGCCCTCCTAGATGATAGGCCAGTACTCCGTGATAGGCATCCCACTCGCTGGTGTAAAAAATTCACTTGATCAACATAACTGGACCACCGGTTGCATTGCTCTTGGATAGTACCCTGCTTGTCGTGCAGTACACGTCCGTTGGGAGACCCCAAGAGGAAGGTATGATGCAGTCTAGCAGCAAGTTTTTCCTCAGTATGAAACCAAGGTTATCGAACCAGTAGGAGCAGTAGCGCTTCTGAAGGTTGTCAACGGCGAAATATGAAGCGGCGCAACACCAGGGATTCCGGCGCTGATGTGGAACCTGCACACAACACAATCAAACTACTTTACCCCAAAGTAACAGTAATGTTGTCAATCTCACCGGCTTGCTAAAAACAAAGGATTAAACGTATGGTGTGGAAAATGATGTTTAATTGCAGAGAATGAAAAAGGAAACAATTTGCAGTTTATGGTTGTTTAATCAATGTAAAAGAATGGACCGGGGTCTACAGTTCACTAGAGGTGTCTCTCCATAAAAGATAACTAACATGTTGGGTGAACAAATTACAGCTGGGCAATTGACAAATAGTGAGCGCATGACAATTCATATACATGCCATGATGATTACTATGATATTTAATTAGGCATTACGACAAGATACATAGACCGTTATCCAACAGTATCTATGACTAATAATCCACCGCCGGGTTGTCATCCGAGTGTCCCGTTGGTATTAAGTTGCAAGAAACGGATAATTGCATTAAGTAAAGCGCGTAATGTAAACAAACACATATGCCCGTGGACATAGCATCGTTAGGTTACCCCTAGTGGCAACAGCATATCCACAATCTTAGAAGTTGCTGTCACTCTCCCAGATTACTGGAGGCATGAACCCACTATCTAGCATAAATACTCTCTCTTGGAGTTACAAGCATCTACTTGGCAAAAGCATCTACTAGTAACAGAAAACATGCAAGATCTTAAATAACATATATGATAGATTGATAATCAACTTGACATAATATTCAATATTCATCGGATCCCAGCAAACACAACACGTAGCATTACAATAATATGACCTTGATCATGTAGGGCAGCTCACAAGATCTAAACATGATAGCACAAAGTGGAGAGACAACTATCTAGCTACTGCTATGGACCGTAGTCCAAGGATGAACTACTCACGCATCACTCCGGAGGCAGGCATGGCGATGTAGAAGCCTCCGGTGACGATTCCCCTCTTCGGCAGGGTGCCGGGAAGAGATTCTGGACCCTCTCGAGCTAGGGTTGACGGTAGCGGTGTCTCTGGAACTTTTCGTGGATATTGGCTCAGGCACTTAGTGTTTTTGCATCGGGGGGAATAAGTAGGCGAAAGGGCGGCGGCTGACGACCCCCGAGGGGCCCAAACCACCCTAGGGCGCGCCAGAGGGGGGGCCGCGCCCTAGGTGCGTGTGGCCATCTGGTGGTTCTCCTCTGTTGTTCTTTGGTCCTTCAGATGTGTTCTGGTAAAATAGGGATCCCCGTGAAATTTCGTCCAATTCCGAGAATATTTCCAGACTAGCTTTTCTGGAATACAAAAACAACAGAAAACAGGAACTGACACTTCGGCATCTTGTTAATAGGTTAGTCCCAAAAATGTATAAAAGTGACATAAATTAGATGCAAAACATGTGGTATTTGATATAAAACATGCATGGAATATCAAAAATTATACATACGTTGGAGACGTATCATACCCCAACGGTGACCAAGAGAGCCTTTAGTGTGGTTGGAAGGGATGAACACAGTAGAGGTATAGTACTCCACGATCCTCCCCAAACCCTATCCTTGGTTTGATCCGTGCCAACTGTGGCATCAAGTGAAACATTCAGCCATGCAAGCATGGCACAAGCAGGCAACATCTTCTTCAAAGCAATAATTTTTGGTTCGTCATCTCTTGGTGCTTCCTTGTGATTCATAGGTGCCAACGGGATAATCGACCTCCTCCACTTCAACCTCCTTGGCCTCTTCCTCGGTCTCCAGTGCATCCATTGTGTCATAGTTGAGATCATCGGGGCCAAGGGTTATCGAATCATCCAATTGACTCATGAAGTCGACCCCCTCTGTCATAGCTGGACTACATTCAACAAAAACAACAAGTCACCACCGCAATTCATCGGCCGAAAAGAAAAGAAAAGAATTCGCACCTCTCGGGCATATCATTGAGCACTGCGTGGTCATGGTGTTCGTCGGCGGCTACGGCAGCCGAACGGGCTGGACGGCGAGGCGCGAGATTGGCCGGTGATGGGGTACGAGCCGCCAGATGAGGAAGAGCTGCCGCCGCCGCCTTCCTTTTTCTTTTTTACCGCCTCCGCCTCTTCGAGCGCCTTCATGGCCGCCGTCGGCTTCCTCGCCCTCTTGCCGCCGGCCGGCGTAACGGGAAGGCAACCCACCGCCACAGTGGCCGCTACGACCTTGCTGGCCTTGGTTTGAGGACAACTCTTATAATTTTACTCTAGCCATTTTAAGTGTTCGGCTAGGTGCACGTTAGATGAGAAAGCGAAAACAAATTCTGCTCTAACCTTTTCTAGGCCTAAGGTGTGGGTAGATACTGCGAAAATGATCAGAACTGAAACCACAAAGTACTATAGAGTATAGACCATAGCTAGGAGGCTAGGAGGCACCGGGTGATGTGCCTTCCCCATACCGGCCGGCCATGGGTAAACGATAAATCTACACAAGCCAAGACATGGCCGTGGACGAATGTAGCCCAGCAGAAGCACATGATGACAATACATTCAGTCATCAGACATGCATGCGTTTTACACCTACACGCAGTGGGTCGTCACCGAACCCCGGCCCAGCATTCGCGGTACCAGCTTCCACATGATCCCACACTGCTCGGCGAGCATTCACCCTCCGACGATTTTGTACGCAATATCGTCAGTGGCACCCAGTACATATACATATTCCTCGATCGAGGCCTCGTCCTGATGTTTCCTGGAAAAAAGTAATCAAGCTGGGGATAATCGCCAATGATTGTCGTCCACGGTGAGTACTTTGCAATACTTAATCTGCTTTTGTATGGAGCCACGTACGCACAAAGATCCTCCCCCCACATGATGTCCTTGGACATTATATTGGACTACAGGTGGAGAATGTTTGCCAGTACCATGTGTGGTGTCATGCTATTAATTTGAATCCTCATAGTTAGTAGGTTTGTGCAGTGAAGGTCGGATATTCAAAACGGCTTAGGGGTCTAGATGCTCCCATTACATAATTTTTTTTTTGTTTTTTTTCAGAATGTCAAAAAATTCCAGAAAAAATTCCAGATGTACATTACAGCGTGATGTGTTAGCACAAAAATTGGCATGGTGAAAAAACTTTTTTAGCAACCTGTACAAAAAAGACAAAATTCTGACACGTACATATACGTTTTGGTATGTCCGAATTTGTCTTTTTTGTACAGGTTGCAAAAAAAGTTTTTTCACCATGCCAATTTTTGTGCTGACTTGGAATGTGTTGGACTACATGCAAAAAAAAAAATTCGAATTTTTTGACATTTGGAATTTACCCAAATCGCCGTGTCCAAGTGATGGTCAAGTAGATAGTGTAGGACGTACTCCCTCCGTTCCAATTTAAATGATTTCTACTTGTCAATATGTGGATGTATCTAGACATATTACAAGTATAGATACATCCACATTCTGAAAAAGTGAAGTCATTTAATTTGGAACGGAGGGAGTATATATGTGTACCAATGCGAGGCACTATTACAAATCATTTCCTTCATTATCAGACATCATGTGCAAACCTAGAGCAGCTCATATTCCTACTATTACGTACAGGGGACTACTAACCAAGCACATATGCGAACAGTGTAAGTAGCATTCGAGGTGAATGATCAAAGGGTGTGACAATCTGCCGGTCAATGATGCGTCTTGCATGTGCAACTCAAGCTAGCTTAACACAACAACCGCTGCCCGCACATGGAAAGAAAGCGAGAAAAAGACGCGTGCTTGGAGCTTAGCAGAAACCGTCAATTTTCCAGCTCGTCAGAAGCTTCCCTGCCCTGTTGTTTCCGGTACAACCACCAGCCGTAGCCGCTACCTAGCTAGCTGCCACCTTGCCTGCCTGCCTGCCTGCCTGCCTGCCTGCTTTCGGGATTAGGATATTTTTCTTCTCCTCAAATCCTAATGCCCTGCCAAAGCACCTTGGAAAACGCCGTGTTCAACTCTGTCGACGGGACCTTTTCCTTTTCGATGACTTGTTAAACCAGAGCACACACAATCATCGAGTACTAAATATATTTAGGGTTTGTTTGTCCTCTCGGGGGTGCACTCCAGCGCAAGGAAAGCTGATTCCACATTCGGTTCAGACTTGAGACCCACTCGAAATGATCAAAGTGTTGTGGCTGAATTTTCTGATGTGGAGTATATATGTGTACTTTGTGTTGTCAATTCCTGGGTTTTAAGCTGCCTTTAAATTAAGATAGGAGAATGTGTCAGCCTGATGAGGAAGTATGCTCTTCTGCTCATATACCCTAGCCTTTGTAGCTCTCTGATTATCCGGGCCATACAAATTCCTTTTTCAAAAGCTATGGCATGCAGACCTGGTTACCATATATACTCAAATATGCATGATGTATTATCTACATATTATTATTACTAACTATATCAAAGACAAGCACTTTGGCGGCCTCTCCGCGCTCGGGTACTGTAGCAATCTACAGTACTACAGTGCGGAGATCCGAGCCGTCGGTCGGCAATCGGACGGCCCGCACGTCCCGCGCGCACCATTTTGCAAAAAGGCCCCTCGCGTCCGACGATTTGCACCACGGACCTCAACTTCACGTGTGGAAGGACCCCAACGTAATTACACGTAACCGCAGGGATCGTTTTGCAAAAACACCACAAATCCCCCTGCCCTCCTCCTCACGCGCGACGCGGAGGCCGCCGCCCCGGCGCCGACGCACGTCGCCGCCGTGCCAGGCCTCCCCGCACGAATCCGACGCCACAGATGGGTCCGCCGCCGCACGCTACACCTCCTCACCGCGGATCGCGAGCCGAGCCGCCGTGCCCTCGCCGGAATCGGCGCGCCCACGCCGGCAACCATCCGCCGCATCCGCGCGCCGCCGGCGGCGCTCCGGAGACCAAATCCGGGCGGCGCCGCCACCTTCCGACGCCCCGCGTCGAGGCCTATCCAGCGCGCCCAGCCTCGCGTCCTGGGACGCGCTGGTTCGCCGCCGGCAACGCCGTCGCCGCCGCGCCGTCTCCGGGCAACAGTGACGCCAGCAACGACGTCACGGAAACGGCCCAGTGAGCTTGGCCTCCAGATGGGCCGCTGCTGGGCCGGCCTGTCCACCACCTTTTTTTCCCCTTCCCTTTTTCCTTTTTTCCGAAATCTTTTAAAACTTTTCAAATTCAAATTTGAACACAACATTGAAATGTACATATTTCGGAAAATGAATCGTACCAACAAAAAAAGACAACACATATAAATTATAATCCTTCAAAATTTAGCATATTTTCCAAATTTACTACCTCTTACAAAGACAAGCACTTTGGCGCCCTCTCCGCGCTCGGGTACTGTAGCAATCTACAGTACTACAATGCGGAGATCCGAGCCGTCGGTCGGCGATCGGAAGGCCCGCACGCCCCGCGCGCACCATTTTGCAAAAAGGCCCCTCACGTCCGACGATTTGCACCACGGACCTCAACTTCACGTGTGGAAGGACCCCACCGTAATTACACGTAATCGCATGGATCGTTTTGCAAAAACACCACAAATCCCCCTGCCCTCCTCCTCGCGCGCGACGCGGAGGCCGCCGCCGCCGTGCCAGGCCTCCCCGCACGAATCCAACGCCACGGACGGCTCCGCCGCCGCACGCTACACCTCCTCACCGCGGATCGCGAGCAGAGCCGCCGCGCCCTCGCCGAAATCGGCGCGCCCGCGCCGGCAACCATCCGCCGCGTCCGCGCGCCGCCGGCGGCGCTCCGGCGACCAAATCCGGGCGGCGCCGCCACCTTCCGACGCCCCACGTCGAGGCCTATCCAGCGCGCCCAGCCTCACGTCCTGGGACGCGCTGGTTCACCGCCGGCAACGCCGTCGCCGCCGCGCCGTCTCCGGGCAACAGTGACGTCAGCAGCGACGTCACGGAGACGGCCCAGTGGGCATGGCCTCCAGATGGGCCGCCTGCTGGGCCGGCCTGTCCGCCACCTTTTTTCCCCCTTCCCTTTTTCCTTTTTTTCCGAAATCTTTTAAAACTTTTCAAATTCAAATTTGAACACAACATTGAAATGTACATATTTTGGAAAATGAATCGTACCAACATAAAAAGACAACACATATAAATTATAATCCTTCAAAATTTAGCATATTTTCCTAATTTACTACCTCTTATTTTTTCAGTAATTCTCTTTTCCCACACAAAAAAAAACACACCTCTCCAGATACAAAAAAAAACACCTCTCCAAATACAAAAAAAAAAGACAAATGTTGTCAGCACCTTCATAGACAACCACAATCAAAAAAAATAAATTAACTACTTATTTGTACTACTTATTTACAAATACGTTAGAACACATCAAGATGCACGAAAACAAAAAGAATATGTAGCACATTTGGGCTTTTCAAATTGCTTACGAAATAAAAAAAAACATTTCAGAGCCTCCAAAAAATATATCAATATGCAAAGAACAATTCTCTAGCTACTGCCATTTCTACAACTTTGTGACCTTCTCAAAATGTTCTAGCTACTATCATTTCTACAACTTTGTGACCTTCTCAAAATTATTACAAGTTATACAAATTTTACGTCGCACATTGAACAACCATTTCCCACATGCTTCTGACCTTTTCCAAATTATTTTAGCTTTAAAAAAATAAAAAGGAAAAAAAACAACATTTGACACTTCATGTCATTTTAAACTTCTACAACTTTGTGACCTTCCCAAAATTATTACAAGTTATACAAATTTTACGTCGCACATTGAACAACCATTTCCCACATGCTTCTGACCTTTTCCAAATTATTTTAGCTTTAAAAAAAGAAAAAGGAAAAAAAAAACATTTGACACTTCATGTCATTTTAAACGTCGATTCACTCATTTTGTTTCAACCTCGAATAACATCAACAGACAGATTATCAGTGCTACAAAACATAAAATATGAAGACACTCACAAAAAAAAACACTAATTATGTCAAAGTTTTACCCTACAATAGGGCTACACATTTGAAATAGACGGTAAAAAAAATACATTCAAACATTTCAAACTGCTAGAATATTATAAACACTCTAAAATATATCTCACACATTGCATTCCTTCTAATTATGAAATTAACCAGCATTTTATGCCATATTTCAAATAAATCCAAACATCCCAAATTTGCAAATACCTAAAAATAATCCACATGGCAAATTGCAACATTTTTTCTTTATTTCAAACAATTTAAATCTGAACATTTTTTGTTTTTCCTACAAAAACCAAACCATCGTCAGCACGTTTTTTTCTCCCCTGTTTTGTTTTCTTATTACTCAATTATTTTTGTAACTTTCCAAACATAGCAACAAATCAATTAAGGCCAACTTTATTACAAGACAAGCACTTTGGCGGCCTCTCCGCGCTCGGGTACTGTAGCAATCTACACTACTACAGTGCGGAGATCCGAGCCGTCGGTCGGCGATCGCACGGCCCGCACGCCCCACGCGCAGCATTTTGCAAAAAGGCCCCTCGCGTCCGACGATTTGCACCACGGACCTCAACTTCACGTGTGGAAGGACCCCACCGTAATTATACGTAATCACAGGGATCGTTTGAAAAAACACCACAAATCCCCCCTCCCCTCCTCCTCGCGCGCGACGCGGAGGCCGCCGCCCCGGCGCCGACGCACGCCGCCGCCGTGCCAGGCCTCCCCGCACGAATCCGACGCCACGGACGGGTCCGCCGCCGCACGCTACACCTCCTCACCGCGGATCGCGAGTCGAGCCGCCGCGCCCTCGCCGGAATCGGCGCGCCCGCGCCGGCAACCATCCGCCACGTCCGCGCGCCGCCGGCGGCGCTCCGGCGACCAAATCCAGGCGGCGCCGCCACCTTCCGACGCCCCGCGTCGAGGCCTATCCAGCGCGCCCAGCCTCACGTCCTGGGACGCGCTGGTTCGCCGCCGGCAACGCCGTCGCCGCCGCGCCGTCTCCGGGCAACAGTGACGTCAGCAGCGACGTCACGGAAATGGCCCAGTGGGCATGGCCTCCAGATGGGCCGCCTGCTGGGCCGGCCTGTCCGCCACCTATTTTTCCCCCTTCCCTTTTTCCTTTTTTTCCGAAATCTTTTAAAACTTTTCAAATTCAAATTTGAACACAACATTGAAATGTACATATTTCGAAAAATGAATCGTACCAACAAAAAAAGACAACACATATAAATTATAATCTACAGTACACCAGTGCGGAGATCTGCGCTGTCCGACGGCGATCCGTAGCGAACCCGGTTGACGTTTTTGCAAAAAGGCCCCTCGTGGCCGAAAAATTGCCCCACGCTCCACGCCTTCACGAACGGATGGACCTACACGCAAAACCCCGCAACATGAGGGTCTTCCTTGCAAAACTGCCATTCCACCCCCTTCTTCCTCCTCTCTCCCGCACACCGCCGTGGTCGCCGCTGCCGCCGACGCCTCGCGCCGCCGTGGCAGGCCTCCGCGCTCGAATCCGAGGCCACGGACGGCTCCGCCGCCGCCCGTGCCAGATCGCGCCGGCGAGCCGCGGATGCGGCGGAGACACTCTAAAATATATCTCACACATTGCATTCCTTCTAATTATGAAATTAACCAGCATTTTATGCCATATTTCAAATAAATCCAAACATCCCAAATTTGCAAATACCTAAAAATAATCCACATGGCAAATTGCAACATTTTTTCTTTATTTCAAACAATTTAAATCTGAATATTTTTTGTTTTTCCTAAAAAAACCAAACCATCGTCAGCACGTTTTTTTCTCCCCTGTTTTGTTTTCTTATTACTCAATTATTTTTGTAACTTTCCAAAGATAGCAACAAATCAATTAAGGCCAACTTTATTACAAAAAAACACAGCAATATTTCAAAATACTTCGGCCCTCTTCGATATTATTGCACGCCTACAAAATTCAAATTACACGTAAACGATATGTCAATTAATAAAATATGTATCTCACAAATCTCATTCGAACTGGAAAAAAAAACACATAAAATAACAAAGGTAAATGAATTAGCAATACGCGCAGACGAATTCCAACGATTCGAATTACAGCGGGTGCGTCTAATATGTAGACAAGATCCAAGCTGACTTTCTCTAATTTTATGCATTTAATTCTATTAAATTAACTCATATCCGGCGAAAATAAAACAATACAATGATAGAAATACATTTCTCTCTACAACATGAAAATACTTTTGTAGGTACCCTCACAAAAAATGAAAGCTGCTTATTTGAGCCACACAACCAAAATTCAGATTTACAGAATAATTCAAAAAACTTAAAAACCTCCAAAACCTACTCATTTCACAAACCAAATCTGCAAAACACCCCAACTTGAACACTTTTCAAAATCTGGACAACAACCATATCTCAGCAATCCAACAGAAATTATAAATTTGAACATCTTAATATTTTATATGACCTTCAAACCAAATCATTGGGCAAACATTACAAAATTCAAATTTGAATACAATCTAGGTTGCACAAATTCGGGATCTCCGGCGAGGTCTCCGGTGAGGTCCAGCGAGTCCGGCGAAGTATCCGGTGAAATCGGTCTTTTCTTTTCTGTTTTCTGGGCGAACCGTTTTTTGCTACATAGCAGCAAAAGCGGGCGATTATTTCCTACACCGTAGCAAAAGCGGGATTTGGTGTGATTTTGGGTAAGAGAGGAGGACACGTGTTGGCATTAATTATTTTCACCAATATACAAATTTTTTTTAAAAAAATTTACAAGCTATTCGAAATTACCGTAGCATTTCTAAATTTTAAAAATTGTTCACCATTCTTACATAACTCACACACATTTTCTTCATTTACAATTAAAAAATCATGGCAACAAAAAAACATATTCAAATACTTCAAATTGCTATATAGTTGGATATTCACTAAACTATACAACAAATGCTCATAAAAAACAAGACTAACTATCTATAGCAAAACACAAAACATATTTACAGGATTCAAAATAGTCAATATTTAGATTCAATATAAATGAACATCCCCGAATTGTGGACTCGAATTAAAAAAATATTGCATTAGCGCTGCAAATGTGCTTACATTAAATATTATTTGGAACATAAAAGTATATTTGGATATTCTTTTATCCTACAATACTAAAGGTACAAAAGAATATATCTACATGCTGACTAAAATAAATAATATTTATTAATACAAAAATACAAACCTATTTACACAACTCAAATTTAATACAAAAAAAATCACGCAAGATATTGCATTAGCGCTGCCAATGTGCTTACATTAAATATTATTTGGAACATAAAAGTATATTTGGATATTCTTTTATCCTACAATACTAAAGGTACAAAAGAATATATCTACATGCTGGCTAAAATAAATAATATTTATTAATACAAAATACAAACTTATTTACACAACTCAAATTTAATAAAAAAAAATCACGCAAGCACGGCGTGACGACGCGCAAAATACCACTAGTATTAAACTAACAACTGTCCCCTGATGAGGAAGTATGCTCTTCTGCTCATATACTCAGCTATGGCATGCACTTAATCTAACAGTTGACTTCCTCCAACTGTCCCCTGTTTCCAGAGGCGCCCCAACGTCAAATGCAGCTAGCTAGGCGCCATGTGCAAGTGCAAACAGCTACCTGGCCTGTTGACGCATGCATGCACTTCCATCTGTACCCAACACCTTTTCTTTCTTTTAATTTCCTCTACTATCTTATTTTCTTTCCGGTGCAACTAACTAATCATTGATAAGTTCAAAATAAAAAACTTTAGAAATCGTCCACATCTAGGTTGCGTCATGGCATGGGTTCCCTGATAATATCGCTAATTCGGTAGCTACTTCTTTCTTTACTACGGACCGACATGTTTGCTATGGCGACGTGTCTGCAGAATCCAACGTAGGATGACTCAGATGAGGTCACAGCACAAGGGAACCTTCCAACATGTACACCTGGCCCCGCATGAGAAAGTCAAACTCTACCAGCATAGGCGACATGTTTCTAAGACGACCAATTATAACCACATATCGACCGTCATTCGTCTTCCTGAATGCGACTTGTACCGAAGAAAGTTCCTCATGTTCCATGGAATGAACAGATCGATGCAGCTGGGTACCACTGCTGCTAGCTAAACGCATTCGCAGTTTCGCACCACTGTTGTCACACTCTGGTGATTCATTTCAGTATGCCAGGGCGGCTGATCTTCTCTCTCGATATGGCAAACTATACCAGCATAGGGGACATGTTTTTACGGCCAATATACATAACCACATATCCATGGAAAGTGGACAAATGGAGGCCGAGCTCCATTAAAGCACTTTATTTTTAAAACTCGAGAATTATATTTTAAGTTTCAAAAGATCTAATTTTTTCCTGAACGTAGACATTATATCACCGTGTAAAATATGGATTAGAAATATGTTAAATTTTTAGACCGCGCAAAAATGACAAAGTCCGACATTTGAAAACAGTGAACAATGCAAAATTTATTTCAGCTTTTCTAACTCTGTCACATTCCTGTTTTTTTTACCTCGGAATATGAACCATCTTGATTTGAGATTTTTGAACGTTGATACAGATACAGTACTGTCTACATCTAGGATTCGTTTAAGTCTTCTTTTCTAACTTGAAATTATGATTTCTGAATTTTTCAAAAATGAAAAGCTTCATGAAACTCGGCCTCCGGCTGTGTTTTCCAAATATCGATTGTGAACGCGACTTTTACCATCTTTCCCTCACCAGTGTTACCATAATTTGGTGGTTCGCCATGCCGGTTCTTACTTATCCATCCCTCGCTCAAGTTCGTTATTCCTGGCTGCAGGCCAATGAACATGGCCGGCCGGGTAGAAGTACTCTCCCTTGCTAGAAAAACGACGCAGAGAGTCTGGTGAGGCGTTGGACTCAACTGATCAAGCATCCACATCAGGAGAAAAACGTTGGATCAGCATGCATGCATGTGACGTTCTACCACACACCGCCCTGCTTCGTCTGCCTGACCGAGTGTGTGGAGTGAGGTGACCAGCCTAACTCCACGGCGCCGAACTTGGGCACAGTTATTAATGGGGCTTGGAGTTTGTGGCACTTCCTTGGTGTTGTTTTTTTTTATAAATGGGGTGAAGCCCCGACCTCTGCATCGAGTGATGCACACAACCATTTATTAAAGAAATTTGAATATCAACTTATTACAACTCAGCGATCACATAAGGTTGAGACATGTATCAACCATCGAAAGAACAACAGTTTCAACTACGAAAGTCGACTAATATGCTGCCACGTATGTCGGGAGAAAAACTACTGTGCCACCAACAGGAGCCGAGCGCATCCAGAAATCATAAGTGCCTGCTGGTCCGAAGTAAGCAGCGTAGCCCATAGCTGAATCCAGTAAGTCGCCATATTGATAACCTGTAAGACATAAAAATTTCCTTGGTGTTGTACAAGCCAAAGCCGGCAGATTAATCAACGCATGCGCCTAAGTTTAGGCAGCGGGGGATGTGGACCGACCATCTCTCTCGATTCGCATCCCTGCATCCGGAGCGACGACGAATAAACCCTGAAGACGACGTGAGCCAGAAATATAGTATCGCTAGTGTGTGTCACACGCGAATACTAATAGTAGTACTCAATAGTAATCTACTGCCCCTGTCAAAGAAAAAAATAAGGAGTAATAATATACTGCATGTCGACGCACCGACAAATTAAAGTATCAGCATCATGTTCGGCCAGAGATGATTAGTCTTCTGATGACCCTCCGGGGAATGGAATGGATGTCGCTAATCGGCGGTATTGATTCTCCTTTTTTGTCTGTTTATTATACGCTAGAAATGGGAAGAGATTGGGGCCGGCCTTGAATTCCATACCGGTGATCACAAAGAAACAGAGCACGCAGAACGTTCGTGCGAGTCTGCACTGGAAGGAGAAAAAAAGTACAGTATATACACTTACAGGACGGTCGGTCAGCAGTCACACCGTCACCGGACTAGGGTATCTCTACTCGCCCCCCAGTGCCACTAAGAGGCGAAATAGTGCCGTTTGGCATAAATAGCGTCGTTTTTCTCCCAGTCGGTCCCCCATCAGGCCAAATAGCGCCGTTTCGGCGAAAACTAGCGCCGGCGCCCCCAGGCGGAACCCAGCCCATTGGGTTCCGCCTGGGGGAAGAAATGACGCGTAAAAACGGCGGGCCAGTGCTGTCAGCGACGTGGGCGTAATTTGGCGCGAAATCAACGCAGCGTCCTCATCCCCTCGGCTCCCGCGCCGGTCAAAAGCCTGCCGGAGTGATGGCGTGCCCTTCTGCGCCGGTTCAGCGGCCGCCGACGCGTCCAATCGCCGCCCACGCGGCGGCGTAATGGCGTGCAACCGTTCGCCTCCCCCTGCGCTATTTAATCCCCCACCCCCCGCCGTGGCAGAGCACCTCTCTCGCCTTCTCTCTCTCGCCTTCTCCTCTCCACGCAAACACAGAGCAATGGCGGAACGATTCCCCGGCGACAACGCGGCGGCAAACGGCTTCGGCCGCCGCTTCCTCTACCCCGAGGAAGCGAGGCTTCTCTACCAGGCGGGGTACCCAACGCCGCCGGATATGCGTGTCCCTGGCGGATAGCATGGCTCATGGCATTTGAGCGCGGGCGTCGTTCCCGTGCCTCCGCCACCGGAAGGGGCGAAGCGCGTCGAGGCGATCCAGGAGGTGCTCGCCGGCCTCACCGAGGAACAGGCGGCGGATCCGCGGTGGGATCCGGTGAACCACCAGTTCTGGACGGAGTTCTTCGTCCAACGCCACGCCCGCGAGCGGGAGGACACAGGGCGCAAAGGCCCTATGGAGGGGCAGAAGAACGCCGGCGGCCGCCGGAAGTGGTGGGGCGCTCCAGGACGCACGCGAAGGAGGAGTTGGCGCTCCAGCAGCGCCTCCTCGACGAGGTGGCGTCGGCTCGTCGTCATCCGCCATCTCCGCCCCAGCCGGCTCGTCGTCGTTGTCCGTCTCCGCCGCCGCCCCCGCCCTACATCATCCTCGACGAAAGCGACGAGGAGGACGCAGCCGGGCCGAGCAACTAGCACGGCGGAGACGACGGCCAAGGCCCCAGCCACGGCGGAGGCCCGAGCGACTCCGACGGCGACGATGGCGACTACACTCAGTTCTACAGCCAGCTGGACATGTAGAACGGCATGCAGATCGCCGCTTTTAAGTTTTTATTTTATGTTTCTACTTTGTAATCGGCAAAAACTGCGAATTTCCCCTATATATGAATGAAATTCGTCTAAATTAGCTATGTTTCGTCCAAAATTTAATTTTTTTGAAACTTCAGCTACTCCTCTTGGGTTCGACGGCTGGGAAAACGGCTCCCCCAGGGCCCAAAATAGCGCCTTTGCCCTCCCACCCCCAGCCAGGCCAAAATAGCGCCGGAAAACGGCCTGGGGAGGACCAACGAGTGGAGATGCTCTAACAACTCAGATATTCAAGAAAAGAAGTAAACTTTTTTGTGCAATAAAAATATTAATGATAAGTGATAGCAATATATAATTTGCACCGTCGACGGGGGCAACAGCTTGCAAGTGGCCGCGTCGCACAAGACGGCGAGAGGGCTAACCTAACACGGCAAAGTGCGCCACTTGAAGGAAGCAGCAAAGTAGCACGTCGATTTTGATTTCCCTCCACACGTACGGCCGACTGATCGAAAATTCGAAACAGAGACTTGTTGACTCTAACATGCATTCTTAATTTGATCACCCCATCGGGCACAGCCTGGATCTAATTACACGTCTAGTCCTAGACACGGCCAGTCGGTGACACTGACCTGGTTCGTGAGGTGGTAATCGTACTTAGCAAACTATCGGGCAAGTGAGCAGGCGCACCGATCATGGTGGCGCATCAACTTCATCAAAGAAAATTTTGAAAAGCCACCGCAATTGATATTACGAGAATACTGATCAGGCAGTTTGCTCCTTCTAATTGATTTTCCGACCGGTGGAGCCCACTTTCAGAATGATTCTAGTGTAATAAGAACTGGGTGTCCAACCTCCAAATTCTTGCCCTAAAAAACTGTCTCCACTTCCGCTTGCCAAAGACAATGCGGCCGTCAACATCCGTGCTGTATGAAACACGGCAGACGTCCACTTGTGCTTCAAGGCGAAGGCTAGCTCTTCCTTCACTTGCGATGCCACTCATTTCCGGTGGTCTTTGAGTTAGTTTTTCGGAAAAGGAGAGCCAAAGATTGTTGAAGGAGGTAGTGACGAGGTAGAGGATCAGGGATGGTGTGTAGGAGCTGGAGATATTCCGGTGGCCGACGGTCGGAGTGACGCGAATGAGCTGCCAGATAGGGATGGGTTGCAGGGATTTGTATTTCTTTTGAGATAGATGATGAAATTTACAGAAAAGACCCAATACATCCAAAAAAATCCATAAATGTATTTCTTGACCGATTCATCTTGGCCTCGTTAGACAGAAACTGGGGTCCACATGTCAGAAAATCATTTAGAAGGCGTAAACTGCTTGCTGATTGTTTTTTCTTTTGCTACGCTTACTGAATAGTGGTTGTTTTTTTAGAAAAATCCGCATCCTGATGGTTTTTAAGAACCCCAACCCCAATTATCGTGGTTTTTTTGCAAATTTCTCACTACATCAGTCCATAAAAACACAAACATAGATAAGGATTAAAGCGGTCCCATCCAAATACATCGCAAATACCAGGAGCTAGGTACAGAACAGCTGAACAGCACTACACTAGCTACGGTACACAACAGAATGTAATGGCAGCAGCAACTGCACGAGACAGAGCGGCACGGCCACGGACGCCTAGCTTCGGTGCGCTTGCTTCCAAACCGGCCCCTCCCTCCTTCCTCCTAACAGCAACGAACCGTGTGAGTGACGGACGACTTTGAAACTTTGACGCACGCGATTTTGATCGGGACAAACAGGTGGACCCAACCCAACAAACCAAGTACCTCTTCTTTTCCAGTCCAAGACTCCTCGAGCGAAAGAGCCACGAGAGAGAGACAGCCATCGGTAGTTAGCACTATACAACCTGCTCCATGAACACACAAATAAGAGAGCCAAGGCACCACCGGCACGGCAATCAAGCAAGCTACTCCATCAATCAGTGGGAATAAGATCAATGATGATCTCTCTAAGCTAGCCGCCACGACGCGCAATTCCATCATCGATCTCCCCTTCTCCATAAAGCCTCCCGCTTCCTTAATTCGCTTCCTTGCTTGTCGCCTCTTCCCCTGCCGCTCCTGTTCTCCTCCGTGTTCATCCTCCCCGGCCAGCCATCCATCGGCTCTGTTCTTGCGGTGCCAGTTCGCACCACATCAGTCCAACAAAATTCTGAGAGCTCTGAGCGCGGCGCAACTTACAGAAAGATTCTCATTAGAGGATGTTTGGGAGCAAGATGAAGGGGGAGGGGAGCAGCAGCAGCAGCATTAGCCCGCTGGTGTCCTTCATGCTCGGCGCCGCCATGGCCACCGTCTGCGTCCTCTTCTTCATGTCCGCCAGCCCCGGCAGGCGCCTCGTCGACATCGCCGCATGGAGCCAGAACAACGGCACCGTCGACCAGCTGACGCCGACTACTCGGCGGCCGCCTCCGACGCCGCCCGCAACGTCACCGTGGCTGCCCCAGCCCCTGCACCCGTCAAGGTACGAACTAGCTAATCATTAGTTCAATCTTTGTCTTGATTCTGTGTTAATTGGTGCCGGCTTTTTTGCCGCTCCCACTAATCACTGTTGTTCAATTAAGCCAACTACGAGTAGTCATGACTTCATAAGAGAACTGTACTAAATAATGGTGATATCCGAGGATTACAACTGTAGGATCATGAATACGTATACTGAACCTTCATTTTCTATCTTGGCGTCATTTTTTCCCCTTCTTTCAACAAGAAGCTTTGTTTTATTCTCACACCGGAGTATGATCAACATGGAGCGTATGCTGGGCCCATTCCATTACATCAGATATGCCATTTTCATGCGCTGAAATGCAATCAGCTACCCGATAGGAAGATAAACAATGCAATGCTAACAGAATCCTATTACGGAGTATTATTTCCCCTCCTGGAATAAGCTTGCGTGACTTGACGGCGACCGGCTAACCAAAAGCAAAAGCGCGATTGTTTGATCGAGTCTAACCACTAACTAAAAGCCATGAGGGAAGACCAGCTCACGTCTCGAGACAAGGGCAAGGCGGCTATGTGGACGTATGCTTTCTCCGCCCCCTCTCTCTGACCAACCTAGCTAGTGCTCTTTTCCCCATCCTCCGCGTGTATTTTTAGTTGTCATCAGCCACCGCCATTACAAATCTTAATGACTCATCGTCACTCTTGTAGCTTGTGCGCATGATGGCCAAAAAAGATTGCTTATTGCACCAGTCATCACGCTTATAGCCTCTTCTAATGATGACAAAAAAGCTTACTCTACTACACGAGTCCTCATTACGGTTCACGTTGCTGCTGCTGCCACCAGCAGAGCACTCTGCTCCTGTCACTGCTGTCGGCATGGCTGCCACGTCTCCACACACGTGTCGGAAATGCGTCACCCTGCCAGCCGTACACGTGGCGGCCTGGAGCTGTTAATTTTGCTGCTGATCGGACGGCCCTACGCGCCAGAGGACCACCGTCCGTCTGCCCGGCCGTTTACATGCATGAAAAGTACAGGCACGGCAGCATGGGGGCGCCTCCCTCTGACAAACAAAATCTATTCCTGTAGAGTCATCCCATGTGACCATCATTAGGCTCCACATGTAACTGAAAATGGTTTTAATAACTGGCTTTTGCTGCTAGCATGGCCGGCAGGCCGGCATTCATTGGCCGGAGTGTCCAATTCCGTCCATGAATACAAACTCAGAGCTTTGTAATTTTCTTGCAGGCGGCGTCGGCGTACGGGGACCTGGAGGAGGTGCTGGCGAGGGCGGCGACGGCGGACCGGACGGTGATCATGACGCAGATCAACGCGGCGTGGACCAAGCCGGGCTCGCTGCTGGACCTCTTCTTCGAGAGCTTCCGGTCCGGCGAGGGCGGCGTGGCGCGGCTGCTGGACCACCTCGTCATCGTCACCATGGACCCCGCCGCCTACGAGCAGTGCGGGAAGGTGCACCGCCACTGCTACTTCTTGAGGACGACGGGGGTGGATTACCGGTCGGAGAAGTTCTTCATGAGCAAGGACTACCTGGAGATGATGTGGGGCAGGAACAAGTTCCAGCAGACCATCCTCGAGCTCGGATACAACTTCCTATTCACGGTCAGTAGTCAGTACTCACTCTCTTGTTGTCTATCTTGCTGCATAAGTAGATTTTTTACTACAGTACAATTTTTATGCACATTCTTGCTAGCCACTTTTTTTCCGGCGAATTATTCGTGTAGGTCACTTTGGGAGACAGTTGAGATGTTACACTCGTCTGAGTAGCTTGCTAGGTTCAGTTGAATTGTCCACAGTACACGGCACGAGACGGGGTGAGGCTACTGGTTGATTAACGTGTGGATTTTGACATGTTGATCGGTGCATAGTGCAACGCTCATGCATGTGGGACGGCGGCCGGTTGGAACTTGCGGTTTGTCCCGTCCACCAAACTGGTCGACGGAAATTTCAGAGATTCTGGGTACAGTGAGTACCAGACACGCTTTTTCCTGTCACTGATGGCTACATGCCCTGGACTATCAAATATCAAGGAAACATAATTGGCACTAATCATACAGTAGCAGTTGATCCTAATCGCTAAAGTTGCGACACAAATATGGTAATAATCATACAGTAGCAGTTCAGTAGAAAAATGATTGGCACTGATCATACATACAGAAGTAGCAGACATTCACATTGACTCCCAAGTTGTTTCTAGCTACCGTGTGACTCACCCAATTATGATGGTCATCTATATGCAGGACGTGGACGTGATGTGGTTCAGAGACCCGTTCAAGCACATCTCCATGGGCGCCGACATCGCCATCTCCAGCGACGTCTACATCGGCGAGCCCTACAGCCTCGGCAACTTCCCCAACGGCGGCTTCCTCTTCGTGCGGTCATGCCCCAAGACCATCGAGTTCTACAAGCACTGGCAGGCCGGGAGGTACCGCTTCTTCGGGAAGCACGAGCAGGACGTGTTCAACCTCATCAAGCACGAGCTCACCGACCGCCTCGGCGTCGCCATCCAGTTCCTCGACACCAGGTACGTCTCAGGGTTCTGCCAGCTCAGCAAGGACCTCAACAAGATCTGCACATTGCACACGAACTGCTGTGTTGGGCTCGGAGCGAAGCTTCATGATCTGAGGAACGTGCTGGATACGTGGAGGAACTACACCGCCGCGCCGGTGGCCGAGAAGAGGGCGGGGAAGTTCCAGTGGAAGGTCCCTGGCATTTGCATCCACTAAACTGAAGAGTGGTTGCTTGGTTCTTCTGGTGGTTGTCCATTCTTTTCTGCTGCTGCTCCTCTTGTCTTCGTCTTCCAGATCATAATGAGAAGGTGAAAGATTGGACTTGGGATTCAGAGAGGTAGCAGCAGCAGCAGCATCGATCCATTGATTCTTTTCTGGTCTGATTAAGCTTAGGGGGTCTTACCATTAAGTTATACTGATATTATGTATATGTGCTCTTCCCTGTAATTATAGATGAAATGAATGCACCACCTTATTTATACCCTGAAGGACAAAGTTGTGTTACAGAAAAAAAATGCAATTTAACTTTCAGAAAAAAAAAGAACATTGCTACTCTAAAACTGAAGCGAACTTCATGGGCTCCCAGTGAGAACTTAAGGCATATGGTGCCGGCTAACTTTAGCTCTTTCAGCAGTAAGAATACATCATTGGTGGTACAAATATATCAGTTTAACAACTCCTATCATCAGTTAGAAAGGTAACCAGAACGTACTGCGCAGAGAGAATTATGGAACAGTTCAACAACACACTTGCTAGTATAGGGACAAATCGACATGTAAATCTGAATCTGCCAGCTTCACAGAGTCGGCAGCAGTTTTTATCTTATCGGCCTTCTGGACGCGTGAGCTCTGAGAATACGGCCTTCTGTCCTGAGATGCTCATCAGTGAACCTGAAGATAGTCGCACCCTGTTCGTTAACAATGGTATCTCCTCGGAGCGGTTCCACCTATCCGTCTCCGTTGAACTGCGCTGCATCTGTAGTGCAACCTGGAGGTTGGACAGAACGTCACCCATAGATGGCCTATCCATGCTACATTCAGCAACACACTGCTCCGCGGTCTCTGCAAATTTCCTGAAGCACCGGGAGTTGATTTTTCCAACAAGATAGGGGTCGATGATCTCACCGAGCACACCTTTCCTCTGGGAAGACAACGCCCAGTCACGCAGGCTCACTTGCTCCTCGGGAAGCCCAGTGTTTATTACTGGACGTGCGCACAGAACCTCAAACAAAACAACCCCAAAGGAGTACACATCAGATTTGTTGGTGAGTCGCTGCCGCCGGAAGTATTCGGGATCTAGATATCCAAAGCTGCCTTTGACAGCGGTGCTCACATGGGTTATATCCATGTCTGTACTAGCCTTAGACAGACCAAAGTCGGAAACCTTTGCCACCCACTTGTCATCCAAGAGAATGTTAGTAGTCTTCACATCACGGTGGATGATAGCCTGCTTGGCACCCGTGTGCAGGTAATGCAGCCCCAGCGCTGCACCAATGCATATCACAAGACGCTGCTCCCATGGCAACGGTGGTTTGTTGGTGTTGTACAAGTGCTCCTGAAGTGTCCCATTGGCCATGTAATCATACAGCAATATCATCTCGGACCCTTCATCACAATACCCAATCAGTGACACAAGGTGGCGATGCCGGAGATCGGTTAACATCTCGATTTCATTCCGAAATTCGTGAATACCCTGCTGGGACTGCGGGTTAGCACGCTTGATTGCCATCTTCTTCCCACCAGCTATCTGACCGTGGTATACATTCCCAAACCCACCTTTGCCAAGCAGAAAGGCTGCATCGAAGTTATTGGTGGCTTCCTGTATTTGCATGAACGAGAAGCGGCGGCATAGCTTGGAATCCTTTGAGTGCGAGGTGGTTAATAGCAGATGTTTGTGTCCATCTGGAGGATTCCAGCGAATCCAGTTGGTCTTGCCATGATCGTAAGTTATCTTCCGTCTGTATATAACACAAATGCAGAAACAGGCAACCAACAGAGCCAAGAAACCAGAAGCAGCTCCACCAACGATTGCTGGGATACTATGATCTGTTTTTCCTTCGCCATGAGAAGCTGTATTAGAATTCCCATCACGGTTTTGCATCAGCCTAGGGTTCACACCAGCAAGGTTATTATTGCTATTATCTTGTAGCTTGAAAACCTCCAGGCCATTCAGAATCGCATCAAAATACTCTGGCCTGGTGCTACCCACAGATCTGTCTGACCATAACCACCAGTGACAACGATGTAGTTGGTGTACACCGGAATACCAATTCCTCCACTCGAGACAATGACATCCATTGGCTCCGCAGTCTGATTATTTATGTATATGAAGAATTGCCTCTGGTTCACCTCGGTAAATGGGTACTGGATCTCACAGAAATGGAACCTCAGAAGATAGTAGAACCCTGCATCAACAGGCAAAATCCATGTAAGGTTGTACCTTAAGTTGTTATGTGCATCTGTTCCCATGGATCTTGCTGTCTCATAGACGTACACTGGTGCTATGTAATCTGGCATGCTAAGCGGGTAACTGATTGTGACATTGCTGTCTCTGAAGAAATTCACCCCATCTGAAGGTCCATAAATATATGGGGAGTCCTCTTCCCATGAGCGATAAAAGCCAGAATCATACTTTCCGGAGGTAGTGACACCCCCAACATTAAGACGGTACATTGTTTGAAAGCCTATGTCCGAGGAAATTGGGCAAGATCTGGGTTCCCACCATTCACAAATCTTGGCACCGGTGTCGTGAAAATGTCAGGAGTGGGCACAACCTCAATGCCATTCACAAACGCGAAAGACCCAACGTGGCACGATGATGGGAAAAATGTGACATCAAGTTTACCTGAAGTAACATTCAAGGAGTATTCATGTATGAGGTAAGTGCGTCCCTTGACCTGAGCAGTCTGGGAAGGATTGAAGTCATTTAGAAGGCTATGGATCCCTGCAGTGACACTAAAGAAGGCATATGCAGCAGAATGTTCACCATAAGCAGATGGATAGAAGTAGAGTCGAAGGAACACGCGACCAGGGTCAACCCCAAATACATATGTGAAATTCGAAGTGAAGATGCGAGCAGTCATGTAAGGCACTGGAGATGGGAGTGAGGGGTCTCGGTATGACGCGTTGGCTGGAAAGCCAGGAAGAGCCATCCCCAAACTAGCATCCCCTTCCCATGTTCGACCATCAGAATCACTGGCACTGCTGGTGGCACCACATCTCAGGCGGAGCTGGCGAGAGTCTTTGGAGGCGTCAGAAACCAAAGGAAACAACAAGAGAGCCATAAGTGGGAGGCATATGTGGGCAAATAGTAGTTGGATTGGGTAGGCCATAGTGCCCAGTGTCTTTCTGTCTGTCAAGACCAAATGTCTGATGTTCTTTCATGTACAAATGTACCAAGTAAGAAGATTGGACTAAGGCATTGTTGTAGAGATTCAGGCAAGAGTTAACAAACATAGTTGATTTTGCATACTATTACTGTCTCTTCCTTTGTGGCGAATGCCAACAAGATAGCTAGACGAAAACCACCTGAATATGCAGAAAAGTAATCAGTTGCAAACTGGGAGAGAACCAAACTTAATTGCGCCAATATTAGTCAAGAAGAAAATGTTCCATCGCAGCGCTTCAAGTGACTACGATAGAAGTTTTTTTAGGGAACTACTAAGATAGAAGTTAGGATAGCCAGTAACAACAAATTTATAAACCCTACAAGAACAACAGAAAGCTAATAATTTAATTAAAAACAAATCAAGGTTGCATGTTGTTGAGACATGGGATCCCCAGTCATGCATCCTACGTACTAAAAAGGCATATTATGATTGCCATAATAAAGATTAATAATTTCCATTCAAATTACCAGATTCTAAAATTTATAAGAACTTGCTCACGACCAGGGTTTCAAATCCAAACGTTAATAAGATTGTTAAGATCAGGAAATGGCAATATCTGTGAGTGCAGGGGTGAACAAGTCCTCAACACTTAACTGAACTTCGAATTTTTAAACTGAAACCGATGGACAATAATTCCGAGCAGGAACCTGGTGACTCCAGGCGATAACCTAGGAAGATACAATCAAATTCAAAGGTTGTGTTCATATTTGTCTAATCAAAGCACGTATGCAAATACCGGTTCTGCTGCAGCTAAACAATAAGAATTCATTGCACAAACTCTTTTAGAGAGAGAACCTTCACAAAACTAAACGGATTAAGCATTTGATTGCTCGGTCATAGTTTCTACCTGTTATCTGAAGAATAATTTTATGAAAATCCCTTCATGGATATGAATAGTGCTGCCTACAATTCACCAATTTATCTTACCAGTCATCCACCTAAGAACTATGTAAGCACTAAATCTTGAGAGCTGAGATAGGTCTGCAACTAAGGCGCAACTAAGACCCAGTTCAAGCCCACTTTGAGTAAAAAATCAGGGATATATTATTGCTATTTTGATGTAATTATCTCTATCTGAATCTAATAGACCTATATATGAGACCTTCTCCTACTCCTTCCTAGCAGGGAATAAGCCAATCCCTGGCTCCTTTTTTCAGGTCAGCTATCCTAGCCCCTCTCCCCCGGGCGATAGTACATATGAAGGTAGGTTATAGAATAAAAAGTTACTACAAAGGTTTAGCAACCATTATTTAGCTAATGAAAAAAAAGTTAGCACACATAAAGACAACAAACCAGAAGATCAGAAACAAATAGAAGTGATCACAGAAGGAAATGGAGAATTTACAGACTTAGATTTACCTGATAAGATAGCTGATGTTGCAAATTCCAAGTGAAAAGGAGGTTGAGTATCTACAGAAGCATGATACATTGGCACAGTAGCTATGCCTTGTTGGGTTTGGTGAATTGATAATGTGATGGTCGGAGGGGAAAAAAAGTGAGGATATATGGACAGTATTTTGACAGACAAGTACCTATATTTTTCACAAAATTGGATCAATGTCTATTTAAATTTCTTTACATGAATTTTTTCGGGTTTAGGTTTATAATACTGTTTTCAGCACATCAAATTTTATGTGCCCTAGGAATGTCCGATTGTTATCATCATGCTTATAAAACAGGTTATCATTTTCCTACTTGACAATTAATTGGTTGGTCATCTCACCCTGTATGTGTTGCATTTTTGTGAAGACATGGATATGAAACTAAGGATATATATTGAAAAGAACAAAATGAAATATTTTAAGGACTTCAAAGAAAACAAACAACAGAAGACCCATATTCCGGTCAATGGCTGGCCAGCAGCTATCATGAGTTCATGACTCACTTATGAATTGGCCTGAATGGCATCTCAGAATTGACAACATAGAAAGTGATTGTTTTTCTTCATTCTTGGATTTTACAATTTCTAGCAAAGAAACAAATATGATGGACGACTTTGATTATTCCTACTAGTTATATTCATCAGTTATTACATGTGAAAATTTAGCATTAAAAAGGCATACATGACATAAGTAAGGATAGGATTGTTGGAGTAATCCTGTGCAGTCACCTTGACCTCACCCTCTACACAGCACTAGAAACTTCTACCATAGTCAGTATTACTGCTGTAGCTTAGTAGCTAGTAGTAGTCTCTAGAATACACAAGTACTGCTGTAGCTTAGTAGCTAGTAGTAGTCTCTAGAATACACAAGAGCTGTAACCTGGTAGAAGTAACCTGGTAGAAGACACTAGAAGCTTGTAGTAGATATTTCCTAGATAGGTCGGTTGTGAAGTCCTATAAATAGGACATGTACCCCATGGTTGTAAAGAAAGAAGCAGAACACAAGCAATAAAGCTTCAGGTTGTGTACGTGACCAGTCTCCACTGCTACTCGATCCACTTCAGTGAGTGTTCGTGTGAGCCAAACCAACTAGCTGGTAGAGCATCAGCCCAGGACGACAAGTGGTATCAGAGCCATGTCCAAGGCTGCAACGGAGGTCGGCGAGAAGGGTGAACGCAGCGGGTTCAAGACGCCGCTGCTGGTCGCAAGGCGACGCCATTCCACATCTCCAATGGCTCGACGGGGCTGCAGCCCGACACGCCGCGGTGGCGGCGAGCTGGTAGTGCGCGAGCGTGTCGTGAGGGAGAGCACCAGCTCTGCCCAATATCCGATGCTAACCCGCTCAAACTATGCTGAGTGGGCAATGGTGATGCGCGTCCAGCTCCAGGCTCAGCACTTGTGGGATGTCATCGAGTTTGGCGCCGACGATGAGCACAACGATCGAGCAGCGCTGGCAGCATTGCTCCGTGCCGTTCCGCCGGAGCTGGTGCGTACGCTGGCGGCAAAAGACAACGCAAAGGCAGCGTGGGAAACGCTCAAGACGATGCGTCTCGGCTCTGAGCGCATACGGGAGGCAAAGGCGCAGACGAGACGTCGCGAGTTCGAGGAACTTCGTTTCCGCCCAGGTGAGTCGATCGAAGATTTCTCGATCCGACTAACAAACATCGTCAGTGATCTCGAGCTCCTCGGCGATCCCATAAGCGAGTACAAGGCAGTGCTCAAGTTCCTGCGCGTGGTGCCGCGCAAGTATCGGCCAATTGTGATGGCCATCGAGCAAGTTGTCAACCTCCGGGAATTGACAATCGAGGAGTTGTGTGGTCGTCTTCTCACGGCAGAGGAGGCGTATGACCTAGACGATGCCACCGACGGCGTCAACAAGCTTCTCCTCACAGAGGAGGAATGGGCGAGCCGTCAACGACAACGCGGAAAGGGCGTATCTAGCGGCGGCGACGTCAACAAGCTTCTCCTCACAGAGGAGGAATGGGAGAGCCGTCAACGACAACGTGGAAAGGGCGTGTCTAGCTGAGGCGACAACAACGGCAAGCCGAATCCCAGGCGGAAGCAACAAGGTGCGCAAGGAGGCGGCGCTGGCTCAAGTGAGCGCCGTAGAGGGAGTTGTCGGTACTGCGGTAAGCCTGGACACTGGGCAAAGGAGTGCCGAAAAGCCAAGCGCGACCGTGAGCAGCGCGGCGAGGCGGCTAACCTTGTGCAGGCTGAAGACGAGGACAACACGCTGCTGATGGCAACCCACACTGAGGCGGCAGTGGCTATGCCCGCTGAGGATACGACGAACCGCTCTACACCAACAACGGGGGAGCAAGTCTTCCTCAACGAGGAACGTGCACACGTCGAGTTGCGCAAGTCCGAGAGTGACACCGACACGGCATGGTACCTGGACACAGGTGCCTCGAACCACATGACCGGAGATGCATCTGTCTTTGCCGAGCTCGACAAGAAGGTCTCCGGCACGGTACGGTTCGGCGACGGCTCCCTCGTCGACATCTGCGGGCGTGGCACGGTGATGTTCGCCATGGATGGCGGGCGACACAGGGCGTTGTCGAACGTCTACTGGATCCCGTGAATCAAGACAAACATCGTCAGCATTGGGCAGCTCGACGAGGTCGGGTGCCCGACGCACGTCGAGAACGGAATGATGATCATCCGCGACCGGCAGAAGAAGCTCATCGCCAAGGCTCCTCGCATGCGGGATCGGCTGTACATGGTGCATCTCCAGATCGAGAAGCCGGTATGCCTTGCTGCTCACATGGGCGAGGACGCGTGGATATGGCACGCGCGCTTCGGCCACCAGAGTTTTGAAAGTCTCGAGAAGCTTGCTCAGAAGGACATGGTGCGCGGACTTCCAATGATCAACCACGTGGAGCAGCTCTGCGAGGCGTGCCTCGCCGGCAAGCACCGCCGCGCCCGTTTCCTCAGGTGGCGAAGTACCATGCTACCGAACCGTTGGAGCTCGTGCATGGTGACTTGTGCGGCCCTATCTCGCCACCCACGCCAGGAGGTAAGCGTTTCTTCCTTCTCCTCGTCGACGACTATAGCCGGTACATGTGGATCGTCCTCCTGCAAACGAAGGACGAGGCACCAGAGGCCATCCGTCGCTTCCAAGCTGGTGCAGAGGTGGAGTCACGACACACTCTGCGTGACATGGGTATGCCTATCGGGTACCCTACCATGAGGGTACCTGGTGCACGTATCGACTAGGCCCAACTATCAGAGCCTACATGAAGCCCATGAAGGGAGGCCCACGAAGATGAAGTATCCTTCAAGTTTGGCGAAGCAATAGTCGGTTTAGAGTTTCCTTACTTGTAAATCGAGTCGGTTACGAACACCCGGGACCCAGCCTATTATTTAAGGACTGGGAGGGCCATCGAACCAGACAACGAACCACCAGAGCCACAAACCCTAGCGAGATCGACATCTCGCCGGGATCCTTGTAACCATCATATTCACAAATCAATAACAGACAGGCAGGACGTAGGGGTGTTACCTCCACACGAGGGCCCTGAACCTGGGTAAAATCTTTGCCCTGCTTGTCAGCCGACGATACTTCCAGCTCTACCACGTTCTCTCCCCCATATTCATAACCTAGGGACCTTAACCATGGGTCTTGATGAGTCTACCCCTCGTCAAGTGGCGCCGTCTGTGGGAAAGAATAGCGCTGGACTCGAAGTTTCGCCGGTCCCAACAGCAAACGGCAATCGCCGATCTCACCAGCAAACGGCAACTCGCCGATCTCATCTGCAAACGGCAACTCGCCGGCCATGTCAGCAAACAGCAACTCGCCGATCCAGGCGACACACGGCGACTCGCCGATCTACTCGAAAAGCGGCAGCCTGCCCGCTTCACCCGCAAAAAGCGCATCTGCTCTTCCAATGAATTTCAATCCGCACTCGCCGGAGCTTCAGGAGGCGTTTTCTGGCCTTGAATCAGGTTTGAACTTAACTGTTGGAGCATTCAATTTTTTCGTAAACAATCTTGGCACGCAGGACTCAGCAGATCCGCAACAACTGGCGCTGGGTACACTCGAGGCTCCGTCGACTGCGCTCGCCCCATCGTCAATTCCTGAAGCCTGCTCGCCCGCAACAACCATGTCGACCGGCGAGCTCGATAGGTTCATGATGACGGAACTCCAAGGCGAGGAAGCAGAATCAGCATACAACACAAGCAACATCGACTTCAACCTACCACTCGACGAGAGTTTCGACTGCGGGATCTCCCTCGATGACTTCTACGAGCCCGCGATTCATAACGACAAAACGTCGACTCGGAGATCTTCACCAACACCAACCTCGACTCAGAAATCCGTAATGGCTTCGCCAACACCGAGATGAGCATAGGTGATGAGCACATCGACAACGAGATTCGCCTCGAAGATCTACTCGATGAACACACTGGCTCTGACATGAGCCTCGATGGCGATGTCGAGTCCATGACTGGAATCGACAGCACATACACCTGTCCTCGGGTCACGCCCCATCAGGTCTACGTGGCCTTCACCGCAGAATCATCCGCAGACGCTGCCGCTCGCAGGCCTGCACAATTCCCATGCACGGTAACCATGCCAGATGGGGTCACAACCTTGACAATCACGGAGGAGATGGCAGCAAAAGCAGATAAAGTCATAAAGGAGTGCACTATGATGCCGCCAAACTCCACTCCAGAGGAGATGTTGACCTTCCAGTACTTCAACTGGCAGGAGTCAATTCGACTGCAAAACTACCGAGCGACGCTCGAGGAGCGCAAAAGGCAAGCCAGCCTCTCGAGTGCCCGACGAAGGGAGCAATCCCTCGGGTCCACACAGCAACCAACCCCTCGACCTAGGTCGCGGTTGGCAAGCCTTCCAGAACATGAAAGGGTAGCAATCACCCGTAACCTGTCGTTCATGACAGAGGACGCTAACGGAATCCCAGTACCCAAAACTGCTGCGGGTGCATTATTCTCCGTAGGTGCTTACCTCAAGGCAATACAACCTCCGGCGAATGACCCTAACGCAGCCCTGCATCGCCAACAACTCAAATCGCTAGCTCTAGCGGCACAGGCTATGCAGCCAGAAGACAAAACTCCAGCAAGGGATCGCGATCGCGACATAGTCGACTCACGACACGCAGCACATCATCGCAGTGGTCGCAGCCACCACTCGGATGAAGGAAGGAGAAGCACGCGCCGGCACAGGTCCAGCAGGAGCAGGTCTCGAAGATCCTATAGCAGCGATTCATACTCTGATCGCGAACCAGAGCCATGCGGAGCATTGTGCTTCACTCGACGCATCCGTGAGACGCGGATGCCCAAACGGTTCAAGTTGACAGGCGAGCAACCCAAGTACAACGGTCGCCAAGAACCTTCTGGGTGGCTAGAAGATTACAGACTCGCCGTGGCATGCCAGCGGGGCACGAACACCACGGCGATGCAGTACATACGACTTATGCTCGAAGGAACTGCCCGCGACTGGCTCAAATCACTCCCTCCATCATCATATGACTCGTGGGATGATTTCCGCAGAGACTTCATCAAAAACTTCGAGCCTCTGTGTGAGCGCCCGAAGACATTCGAGGAATTAAGGACATGTACTCAACGATCAGACGAGTCGCTGAGATCATACATACGGCGGTGGACCGAAATACGCAATTCGGTTGGCAAAGTGTCAGAAGACAGGGCCATGGATGCCTTCATACAAGGTCTCGCCAGGAAGGACTTCAAAGAGGCACTTGGTCGTGAAAAGCCAACCTCCCTGGCTGACCTCATCAAAGTTGCGACTGAGTGGGCAGATGGAGAGGATTCTGTACGCAGATCCCGTGCTTCCCCAACACGCGACAACTACGAAAGCGGCAGTCGAAGCCGCAGAGATTCATACAGAGAAGATCGCAGGCGTAAACGGTCCAGACGTCCTTACGACGATAACAGACCCGAGTTCATGGCGGCTGGATACACACAGCCAAAGGAGGACCATGATAGAAGCAATCGACGCTCGGATGATCGACGTGACAGTCGAGATCGCGAGCAGCGGAGCGATAGCTACAAAAGGCAAGAATGGCGCAAACGTAGCGACGCAAAACCCGAGCGGTCGTTCGAGGAAAAGATGGACGACTGGTGCAGATTCCACCTCTTCAAGGGGGACGACGGAAAACTACGCTCCAATCACACCCTAAGGAACTGCAGGGAATTCGACCAAATGGCGACTGACTATGTGATACGACTCAAGAGGAATGGCCCAGCACCTGCTCAGCCCATGCCTGCACCCGTACCACAGCCGAACGCTGTGCCCGCTCTCATGGCGCCACAGCCGCCACCGCAACCCGCACCACAGCCTGCTCCAGGCGCAAATCTCGCAGGTGCCATACAACCTGTGCTACGGGCGGAAGATGATCAATATCCACAGCCCCACGGGCAGATGTACATGATACAAAAGGGTCGCCCCTCTAACAGGCAGCAAAAACTAATCACTCGACAGGTGAACTTGGCTGTCATGGCACCTCCAGCCGTGCCTGAATTTCTGAAGGGATCGGAAACCACCATAAGCTTTAGTCGAGAGGATCATCCCCCAGCTGTAGCTCGACCAGGGCATGCGGCTCTGGTACTCGACGCGCAAATAGGAGGCTACGCCATGACCAAGGTCTTCATGGATGGAGGCAGCGGCATAAACATCATCTTCGCGGACACACTCCGCAAAATGAACAGGTCAGTCGAAAACCTCCCAAAATCTTCAAATACCTTCCACGGTATCGTTCCTGGCAAAGCAATTAGCCCAGAAGGCACCGTACAACTCGACGTTACGTTCGGGGACGTAAGCCACTTCAGGACAGAGTCGATTGAGTTCGAGGTCGTCGACTGGAAATCACAATACCATGCTATTCTTGGTCGCCCGACGTTTGCTCGATTCATGGCGGTGCCACACTATGCGTACCTCACGCTGAAGATGCCAGGACCAAAGGGAGTCATCACTGTCCGTGGAAACTTTCAAAGGTCCGATGCTTGCGACCGCGAGTTCAGCAAAATCTCCGAGATGTTCGGGGTGGAGGAATCACTCGCTGACTTAGCGATTACCAACGACCGCACACTCCTTCCAGAGCATAAGAAGTTGGCAGTCGACAGATCCTTCAATGCTACAAATGACACAAGGTCGCATCAGGTGCACCCGACCGATCCGACCAAGACAGTCAACATATCTTCGAGCCTGCCTATCGCATAGGAAGGCGCGCTCGTCGAATTCCTCCGTGAGAACTGGGAAATATTTGCGTGGTGTCCAGCCGACATGCCAGGTATTCCCAGGGAATTCGCCGAGCACTCTCTCCAATTGTTTCCAGATGCAAAGCCAGTCAAGCAAACGATGCGTCGAATCTCCGGTCCAAAGCGAACCGCAGTCGAATCCGAAGTCGACCGGTTACTCGCAGCAGGATTCATTAGGGAAATCAAGAAATCACAATGGGTGGCCAACCCTGTACTCGTAGAAAAGAAGCATACAGACATCCTTCGGATGTGCGTGGATTTCACAGCGCTGAACAAGTGCTGTCCGAAGGATCACTTCCCGCTACCCCGGATCGATCAGATCGTTGACTCCACCGCCGGATGCGCACGACTCTCCTTTCTGGATGCTTACTCAGGTTATCACCAGATAAGGATGAAGCAAGAAGACGAAGAAAAAACGGCGTTCATAACCCCACTCGGGGTCTACTGCTACACAACTATGCCCTTCGGGCTAAAAAACGCGGGTGCAACATACCAGCGCATGATGCAGGACTGCCTCAAAAAGCAAATTGGACGCAACGTCCAGGTCTACGTTGATGACATTGTCATTACCACAAGGGAAGAACGCACACTACTCGACGATTTGAGGGAGACGTTCGCAAACCTCAAACGCTTCCATATCAAGCTCAATCCTAAGAAGTGTACGTTCGGCGTTCCAGCCGGGCAGCTCTTAGGGTACCTAGTCTCTGCTCGTGGAATCGAAGCAGACCCGGAGAAAATACAGGCCATCCTCACCATGCAAAGGCCTTCAAAGCTTCATGATGTGCAGAAACTAGCAGGACGAGTAGCGGCGCTCAGTCGATTCATCAGCAAACTGGGTGAAAAGGCTCTACCATTCTATCGACTGATGAAGAAGGCGGACAAGTTCGAGTGGACGCCAGAAGCTGAAGCAGCCTTCACAGATCTCAAGCGGATCCTCACAAGCCCTCCAATCCTCGTCGCACCTAAGGAACGGGAACCACTCTACCTGTATGTCTCGGCTACAAACAGGGTGGTGAGCACCGTACTGGTAGTCGAACGCGTGGAGGAGGGGCACACCAAAGCATACAACGTCCAGTCTACTACCTGAGCGAGGTTCTCTCCATATCAAAACAGCGGTACCCGCACTATCAAAAGCTGGCATACGCTGTATTCATGTCCTCAAGGAAGCTGACACACTACTTCACCGAGCATCCGATTACCGTGGTAAGCAACTCAGCAATCGGTGATATACTCACAAACCCCAATGCAACGGGTCGAGTGGCAAAATGGCTCATCGAGCTGGCTCCAAGAGATATCAAGTACGAGCACCCGAAGGCTATCAAAGCACAAGTCCTACCCGACTTCACAACCGAGTGGATAGAAGCCCAATTACCTGGAGCACCAGACGTGGCCAATTCCTGGACCATGTACTTCGATGGGTCCAAGAAACATGAAGGCGCAGGCGCAGGCGTCGTCCTCATATCACCAAAAGGGGACAAGCTACGTTATGTTTTGCAGATGGGATTCAAGCTACCCTCCAATAACGAGGCTGAATACGAGGCTCTGATCCATGGCATGCGGATGGCAAAGGCACTCGGGTGCACTCGACTGATGATCTACGGCGACTCCAACCTCGTGGTGCAGCAAACAATGAAGGCCTGCGACGCAATCGCGGACAACATGATCGCTTATCGCGATCTGTACAACACACTAGAAGGCAGCTTCGAGGGCTGCGAGTTGAGGCACATAGGAAGGGAAAGCAACGAAGAAGCAGACATGCTAGCCAATCTTGGCTCAACTGGCGCACAAATTCCACCTGGTGTCTTCCTCGAGCGTATTGAACACAGATCCATCAAGGAGAAACGAGAGCCTCCTCCGTCGACTACGCCACCCAAAAGCAAAATGCCTAGCACAGAGGACCCCCCTGTCGAGGTATTTCTCATTGAGCCAACCTGGACTCAACCTTTTCTGGCTTACATACTCCGTAGCGAGCTACCAGATGACATAACCGAGTCCCGACGCGTGACTCGAAGATCAAAAGCATACACCGTTATCAACGGCGAGTTATACAAGCGCAGCATATCAGGTATGTTCCAAAGATGCATCGCACTCGAAGATGGCCAAGCCATACTTCGAGACATTCATGCAGGTACCTGTGGGCATCACGCCAGCAGTCGATCACTCGTAGCCAAAGCCTTTCGCGCAGGGTTTTACTGGCCTACAGCACTCAAAGACGCGGAGGACATAGTCAAAAGGTGCGTCGGCTGCCAGAAATTCGCAACAAGGCCGCACGCACCCGCATCGGCGTTGAAGACTATACCGCTGGCCTGGCCTTTCGCCCAATGGGGGCTCGATATGGTTGGGCCACTCAAAAAATCATCGCATGGCGGGCATACTCACCTACTGGTGGCAGTCGACAAGTTCACAAAGTGGATCGAGGCGGTCCCCATCACAAATTCGACTGCTACTACGGCAGTCAACTTCATAAAGAGCATCATCTATCGCTTCGGTGTCCCAAACAGTATCATCACTGATAACGGCACAAACTTCACGGCTGAGGAGTTCAAAACCTTTTGCAAAGAGCAGGACATTACGCTCAACTACGCATCCGTGGCGCATCCGCAATCCAATGGCCAAGTCGAAAAGGCCAATGGGCTTGTGACGAGTGGGATCAAGAAGCGCCTCCTGGTGCCACTCAAAAGAGCTGCAGGTGCTTGGGTCGAAGAACTACCGTCTGTGCTATGGAGCCTACGCACAACTCCCAACACTTCTACGCAGTTCACCCCATTCTTCATGGTCTACGGTGCAGAGGCGATTCTGCCATCAGACGTAAGGTTCAACGCACCACGAGTTGAAGCATACAATGAAGAAGACGCAGAAGAGGCACTCGAAGACGCAGTCGACTTGCTTGATGAGGCGCGCGACACGGCCTTAGCCCGCACAGCTGTTTACCAGCAGGACCTTCGCAACTACCACAGCCGTCGACTGCGCACCAGGTCCTTCGTCGTTGGCGACCTGGTTCTTCGACTGAAGCAAAAGAAGGTGCACAAGCTCGCTTCCCCATGGGAGGGCCCCTTCATCATCACGGAGGTCCTTGGTGGAGGTGCATATCGACTGAAGCACGCGAAGACAGGCGAACCCTCTCACAATCCGTGGAACGTTGCGCATCTGCGCCGTTTCTACGCATAAAGTGCTCGCAGTCATACAATGTAATAGGCTATATGTCGGATGGCTGCAGGTTTCAGACGCGCTCTTTTCCTTACCAGGGTACCTAAGGGGACTGGAAGGTTTTTAATGAGGCGGCCTGCAGCCTAACATTCAAAAGAGGAATAAAATCAATGTTCCTTCGACTCCTTTGTGGCTACCACCTGCATAATTCATACCTTAACCGCACCCGAGACCCTCGGGGGCTGCGTAACAAGGATCCGAACAAAGAACATAAAAACTTTGCAGCCGCACTCGAATACTCGGGGGCTGCACAGTCATCGGTTCATAACCAACACATATTTCACAAACCCCGCTCGATTGACTCGGGGGCTCGGCAAAAAATCAAAGTATACAAACTATACAATATACAAAGAGTCAAAAATTACACTCGGGGGCTGCCCCCTATACAAAAATTGCACTCGCAAACCATTCTAATCCTCAGGCTCGTCTTTTACGGGCAGCTCGGGGCCGCAAAGTTGTTCGCGAGTGCACTCGATCAGTGTCTCCGCAGCTTGGATCGTGTCATCCAAGTCTTTTTGTTCGAGAACCTCCGGCTGCAGGTGTCCGCAACACCAACCTTGGTTTTCGACTACGCATATACGCCATTGCAGCGTTGGCTCCAATTACAAGTCTTTGAGACAGCAACTCTCGAATGGGATTTGTTTGGCGGAAGATGTTCAACACAGCACGAATCCCTTGTGGTTGTGGCCCCGAAGGAAAAAGAGTCTCGTTCAGACGAATAAACGATGCCCGGCATAACTCCAGCAGCTCAGCACTTCGCCAGACGCGATCCTTCAGGGTGGCAAGTATGCGGGCATGGTACCTATCAAGCCAAAAGTGTTGACGCCCAGTTGTAGGGTCGTCAACCACGCTATCCAGGCGTCCTTCCACGCGAATCTGTTCAGCCTGGAAGTTGTCGACAAAGCCTACAAATACGGGCGCACCAGTTAGATCAAAAGGAAAAGCTACACAAAAAGCTTGTAAAACAAAGCAAGATTCGAACTTACACTCGAGTTGCCTGTTCACAAGCTCCATCTCCCCGAGAACATAATCCTCGCGTTGGGTGGCCAACGCGGGTCTGGCCCTCAATCGACTCAGCTCAGCCTGGGCGTCCTTCAGATCTTGCTCCATTCTCACATATTTAGCCTTCATATACTCCATCACCTTGGCATCATTTGCCACCTGACCCTGGGATCGGGTGGTGGTTGGAGCCTGCGAGGAACTAGTCGCAGTAGCAGGTTCTCGTGACTGTTCAAAGAGCATAATCACAAACACAAAGTTTGTAAGACTCGCGTCATAAGCATACAACTCTCCAAATGAAAGACATTGGCAAAAGACAGTTTGCATAAACAAGGTAGCAAAAACAAAGCGCAGACTCGCGCAGTTCAGAAGGTATCATTACAAGGCATAAAAAAGCAAAAGGGTACAGCTACCCTAAGCCTAAGATTTCGATTTCCTAAGCAGACGATTGGCAGTCTCGAGTGCCCGGCGCTCCATGGTGTTCATGAAAACTTCAGCCAGTCGCGCGGCTGCTCCGCTCACCCCCTTCAGCGAAATGGGCTTCCCGTCTGGCTTCTGAGGGAACGCAGACAGTGCTGCCTCATAGTCGCAATCTATCCCATGTCCCATAAGAAGCTTGATGGTGGACTCGGATCCGCGTACCGTGTTGGCGCGAGCAAAACCCGCCATGGTGGACGTCCCGGGGCCAAACACGTTGGCGAAGTCATCCACCGTCGACGGCACCACGCCAGTAGGGAACACCACTTGGTATACAGCACCAAGTGTGCTCGTTGATTTGGCGAGTGCTTCTTTCGCCTGGTTGCACAGAGCGCCTAAGCCGCCCACAGCCTGTTCCAGCGAAAGATCGTCACTCGCCACGTCTGCAGAGGCCGGTGCGCCAACAGCTTCTGCACAATTCAAAACAGGCATAAGTACGACACTCGACAAGTTATATAGTCATATCAAAAGGAGAAAAGATTACTCACCTCCCATGGCCTGCGCGAGTGCCGCGAGCTGGTCAGCATATTCTCGCTCGCGTGCAGCAGCTGAGTTGGTGGCGGCAGTCAGCTCTTTCTTCGATTCTTCGCGCTGCGCGGCGAGTGCGTCTTCCAGCTCCTTCTTCTCGCCTGGCCCAGCAAAAATTACGTGTATTCAATACTCGACAAAATCAGGCATTGCGAAAAGAAGTTGGGCAAAACAAAAGCAAAAAGGAGAACTCACGACTGAGCCGCTCGAGCTCGGCGCGCATGGTGTCCCTCTCCTGCTCCACCTGGACATAAGCCTTGGCAGAATCTGCCAAGGTGTGGTAGAAGGGCTGCGAGCACACGGATTCAGCAAAAATCAAAAATTCTCACAGACCTACAACTAAACGGGTCAAGCAAAAAGTTACTCACGTGGTTCATCCACGGCTCGGAGCCGCGACGATGTCCCGACATCTGGAGTTGCCGCCTTGGCTGTTTCAACACAGCGTCAGTGGCCATGGGCTGGGCAGCCTCGTTTCCAGTCGGTGCAGACTTCGAGTGCTCCACGGCTGGAACATTCTCGACTGGAGGAGTCCCAGGCTGGTTGTTTTCAGCACTGTGAGCAACACAACAAAACAAAGGATGGTCAGCACAAAAAATGACAGCACAAACATTTTCATATCATACTCAAAAACACACATACCTGTGCTCCTCATCTTCCTCGTCTTCGGAGTCGCCAAAAATTGGTCCTCCAAAGGCTGGGGTACCACTCGACTGAAGCGGAAGAGTCGAGCTTGTTGAGCACGCACGCAAAGGAGCGGCTTGGAAAACAGGTGGTGAATCTGATTCCTCGTCATCCTCCAAGCCTTGCTCCTTCGCGGGCGAACTGGCAGCAGAAGGCGCCTTCTTGGCCAGTCGACGCCGCTTGGCTGCGCGGTATCGACTTCTTGGTCAGAAGGAGCCTTGTCTTCAGATTGGACTTCTTCTGCTGCTTCTTCCTCGCATCCTCCACACGTGAAGTGGTGGCGGAAGGGATGGGCGACTGATCCCCTTTCGGGTCCACCACCTGTGCCTGTGTTTCTTCAGTCTCGCCATTTTCAGGCAGAGGAGGAAGGGAGGCAGCAGTCGAGTGACCCTGCATAGCACACATCACAAATTGCAAAGTCAGAATCAAAAATCGCGTATCACAAAACATGCGGATGGCAAACTCTTCATTACAAGCAGGCTTATGGTGCAACAGGGCAGTCGACGTTGCAAGGTCGCCTGTCGTCAAGTTGGTGATGTGCGCACATGCGTCAGCAGCTCACTCCTTGAAAGCTCCTCTGCGTTCATTCGGGTGATGTCACCCGCGCCTTCATACTCCCACATGGGGTGCGCTCGGGCACGGATGGGCCACACCCGCCTCTTCACAAAGGTGGCGATCAAATGAATGCCTGTGACCTTGTCCACAGTCCGTCGATTCGAGTCAGCAAAGGGCGTGCTTCCTCCATTTCTTCGGCTGAAGCTGGTGATCCCACGCCTTGGTCCTGACGTAAGCTGCAGTCGAGAAGGTGGCGACTCCTTCTTGCTCGACACTCGCATAAAACCACCCTTTCCTCCAGCCTTGAGCGGAGTCGACGGTCTTCAGGCGGAAATAGCGGGTGTCGCTGCGCACCTGTATGCCGCAGCCGCCCACGGGGTAGGTGCGACCACCTCCTCTGTTGGGTCGCACCATGAATATGGTCTTCCATAGCGCCCAGCTGGGTGCGACGCCAAGGAAGCACTCGCATAGCGTGATAAAGCACGCAATATGCATAATACCGTTCGGGGTGAGATCGTGGATCTGCACCCCGTAGGCATAAAGGAGGCCACGAACAAAGTCGTGGAGGGGAAGCGAGAAGCCCTGGATACAAACTCCGCAAAGCAAACGCGCTCGTTGGCGCGTGGTTCGGGGCATACCTCCTTAGGCGAGGGCGCGGACGGCGAGTTGCTCCGCGGGAGGCAGATATCCCTGCTCGCGGAGCTTGAATGATGGGCGTCCTTGACGGTGGACTTCGCCCAGTCCCCGCTGCCCTTCTTCAGCGCGGCGGATGCAGATGTACCCGCCGCGGCCTTCTTGCCCTTGGTCGCATCGGTCGGCGGCGGCGGCAGCGCACCACGCTTCGCACCTCCACCTTTCGCCATTGCTAAAGTGGGGAGGTGTGGGGCAAAGAGCTTGGGCGCAGAACAATGGAGGGGCAGCGCGAGGAAGGAGACGAGGGGCGGCGCAGGGGGCAAATGGCAAGTAAAAAATTTGCCAGCGCCGTCCCCCCTATTTACCACAGAGCGCAAAAACGATCGTAGCCGTTAAAACAAATCCATACGCTCCGCGCGAAATCTGGCCATACACGTGGCGGCCACGGAGAGCAACCGTCGCCGGCCACTCCGCCCACTACGCACGAGAATCCAGGAAGCCATCATCACGCCCGTGAAAATAGCTGAACGGTCAAATCAAGTCCACGCGGCGTTCATCCCTGGTCAGCTCTGCAAAAACGGGCCCACAGAACAGGGTCACGTCTTATCAAAGCCTCTCCAGGCACGCCATTTGTCAGAGATAGCAGTCGCAAAATGCGTCATTGCTGACGTTGTTCTCTTTTCACAACTGGCATAAAACGTCACTCGATGATATCTTCGGGTGGTCTCTCGCATAAGTTTCGGTTGGTTTTTTAGCAAAAGTCATAGAGGCCAGTCGAAATTCTTTCGACTGCAGCATCTACTCCCATCGGGAGCGTATCAAAAAATTTCTTTGACTAAAATGTGCAGGGTAAAAGAATTTGAGATTATCCTCCATTGCAAGCAATAAAGCACAATCTCGGGGGCTACTCCCATCGGGAGCGCTGTCGCGCACCCGATAGAATAATGGCAAAAGTACAGTCGACGGAACATTCGACTAAGTTCATAAGCAAAATCACACTCAAAATATTCCCGAGTTGATCCGACGATCCTTGGATGCTGCATGCATAAGTGCAAAGGTAAGACCCGCCGATCAGTCGAGCTGGGCTAAGGACCGCTCCAGCAGCGTTATCCTTAAATGTTCCGTGTCAGCAGACATGATGAAAATCCCCGACGGACGCGTTGGGTAGATTCAAAATTATACTGCAGTTCGATTCAGTAAGACCTCAACGGCCGTTTCGAGTCTGTCCAGTTTGTTCCAGATTCGAGTCCGGGGACTCGAGTTTGATTGAAAGCTAGTATGGTTTTGCCACAAATGGTAGTTAACCGGCCCCGATCCGTCGTGTGTGCCGGGCCTGCTAAGCTAATATCCCTTGATTATCATAAGCAAAAACTCATAGTCGATGAAACACTCGGCATTGCTAACAGTGTTATTTCATAAGAATTCTAAATACAGATGTAAAAAAATATATAACGTGCATGATGTATGAGTCCATGCCCGACTCTTCGAATCAGACAAGTACTCGGGGGCTACTGACATGGGTATGCCTATCGGGTACCTGGTAGCACGTATCGACTAGGCCCAACTATCAGAGCCTACGTGAGCCATGAAGGGAGGCCACGAAGATGAAGTATCCTTCAAGTTTGGCGAAGCAATAGTCGGTTTAGAGTTTCCTTACTTGTAAATCGAGTCGGTTACGAACACCCGGGACCCAGCCTATTATTTAAGGACTGGGAGGGCCATCGAACCAGACAACGAACCACCAGAGCCACAAACCCTAGCGAGATCGACATCTCGCCGGGATCCTTGTAACCATCATATTCACAAATCAATAACAGACAGGCAGGACGTAGGGGTGTTACCTCCACACGAGGGCCCTGAACCTGGGTAAAATCTTTGCCCTGCTTGTCAGCCGACGATACTTCCAGCTCTACCACGTTCTCTCCCCCATATTCATAACCTAGGGACCTTAACCATGGGTCTTGATGAGTCTACCCTCGTCACTGCGCGTCTTCCGCACCGACAGAGGAGGGGAGTTCACCGCAACGGAGTTTGCGGACTGGTGTGCTGATCAAGGCATCAAGCGACACCTCACTGCTCCGTACTCACCTCAACAAAACGGGGTGGTGGAACGGCGGAACAGACAGTCGTTGGCACCGCGCGTGCATGTTGAAAGGCGCCGGCATGCCAGCACAGTTTTGGGGGGAGGC